>SJYT01020783.1:140440-224737 GCA_006410635.1 Cephalophus harveyi
CACGCCCCCTCTCCCAGCGACCGCTCCGCCCCCGGGAGAGGGCGGCGGGGCGCAGCGAGCGTGCGCGCGGCCCGCCCCGGCGCGGGCGGAGGAGAGAAGGAGGGG
The DNA here is from genome assembly GCA_006410635.1 of Cephalophus harveyi. Lineage (NCBI taxonomy): Eukaryota > Metazoa > Chordata > Mammalia > Artiodactyla > Bovidae > Cephalophus > Cephalophus harveyi. The sequence continues at coordinate 140,546 of SJYT01020783.1, forward strand.
TGCGCGCGGCGGCCAGCCCGCAGACGCCGGGAGCCGCGCAGCAGAGAAGAACGCTGGCCGCGAGCCTGGGCGAGCCGGTACGGGGCCCGCGGGCTCGGGCGGGGGGCGGCGGGCGGGCGGGACTTGGCGCCGACCGGGCCCCGGGGGCCCTAGCCGGAGCGGACAGCCATGGGCCCGCGGGAGCCGGATCTCCAGAAACTTTGTGCCGGCGTCCCCCACCTGCTCCCGGGCGCTTCTCGCATCTTCTGGTCTGCGGGGAGAGGAGAGGCCCGGCGACCTCCGCCGCGACCCCTCCTTCCCGCCCGGCCCCGCCTCGCGGGCGCTCGGAGCACCCGCCCACTCCGGCCGCCCACCCGGGCTGCTCTCCTGCTGCGGCGGCGCCTGGGCCCGGGTCCCGGCCCTCGGCTCCTCGCGAGCATCCTCTCTGCTCCCCTCCCCCTCCCTGACCCCTCTGCTCCCGGGTCCAGCCATGGCCTCTCTCTGCCTCCTAGCCCCGCCGCCACCGTTCGCCCGCTCCGAGCCTCGGGAGCGTCGGCGGCTTCTTGCCTCTTCCGAAGGTTTCTGGTGCATTGATAGAAGCAACTTGACTTTCAGCAATGCCAAGTATTCAACTTGAGGGTTTCTCTACGGTGGTGGATTGGTGTGCACAGTGCCAACGTTATCTTTTTATTTCTCTTGAGTACCTTTGCTCCAAAGCGAAGTTGAGTTCTTGTTTGTGTGCGAGAGGAGTTAGTTGCATGCTGTATGTAGCTGCCTTCTCTGGATTGTGTATTTTTTTTAGGTGGATGTTGCCAATGGTACCAGCTAGTGTTATGGTAACTGGGCATCCCAGAGGCAAGGGAAAGAGGTGTGACTTTAAAATGCAGTTCTACTATGTAGGGATTTTTTTTTTTTTTTTTTAAAGTGCCGTGTTCTTTTCATCCAGGAAGACCTCAGGGCATTTAGCATGTGTTAACTAGCTGTTCTTAGTTTTATGAGAGAAGTAGGTAAAGAGCAGTACCATCCTATTTTACAGATGTGAACATGGAGGCAAAAAGTCAAGTCCTGATTCTTTACTCATCTGAAAGGAATATAGACCAGAGTTCCCGGAATTCCTAGTGCATGAGGGATTCTTAGTCAGAAGTGTCATGGAATGTTGGAACTGACTCCCTGAGATTGTACAGAGCAGTTAAAAGCCACAGAGGCTGGAACTGTCAGCATCTCCATGCTTGAGACTCAGCGGTGTCACAAAGTTAAGTGATACAAGTCATAGCTGCTTTCCGTGTGTTTCCTGCTCTTTACAACCAGAGGAACAAAGGTGCTGTATTCTTTCCAAAGTTACCTGAACGTGTATGGAAGCTCCACTTTCTTGAGCTGCGTTTGGTGTTTCGTGATTGTTCCTTGTTGTGGACTCCTAAAGGCCTCCATTCTCGGGTTGTCTTTAGAAATGCGGGGAAGGAGGCACCCCTTAGAATGAATAGCTGCCTCTTCTTCACTAGACACCCCTGAGCCTTCACACCAGAGACAGGCTGAGGCAGGGACCCTGACCTGGGTGGGGGCAGAGGGTTGCCTGGTGGAGATAGGAAGGCGCCCCGCACGGGCGGCTTGACACATGGGCCCTATTCCTGCCTTCAGCTCTGACTCATCTTCTGACGCTTGGGGGAGGAGAGGTAGGTGCTTGATATTTTTGGCTTTTCCCCCATAAAACAGGAGACAGTTTCCTTCATTCCAAGGCTTTTAAACGTCAGTGTCCACCGTGTCTATGCTGAGTTCTCAGTTGAACTCTCTCACAGTGGTTGAATGCAGGTATGATTTCTGCAGTATTCTTTAATACAATTATTTTTAAGTATTAACTTTAAAATGTCCTGTTTATAGACACTTGGTTTCTATCTAGAACAGGTAGCTTTGTGCTTTTAGTCCAGCTGGTCATTAAGTTTTATTAACCCTGATAGCACTGGTAGTATTTGCTCCAGACAATAGGCAAATGATCCTTTCTTAACTTTAAAACAGTTAAATCATTAAGATGCTTGGTGCTTCTCTTGGTTGCAAAGGAAAACTTTGCCATTAAAAAAAAATCTCTTATATTTGTCTTGTCTTTGCTTGTGAGGAGGCGTAAAAGGGAGTGGAAGGCGAAGGGAGTTGCTGAAGCAACAGTCCTGGGTGTAAACTTAGCGAGGGTTTAAGATGATAGCTTTAGTTATTTATGACAACCTCACTGGGGTGAAGACAGAGAAAGGAAAATGTTAACGTCTTCCGTGAAAACCGTTCAAATCAGTAATTTCAGAAGATAGGTGAACTAAAACAAAATTCACATCAAAGAGTTTATGGGTTGTTGGCGGTCCAGTGGTTAGGACCCTGCAGTTTTGCTGCCGAGTCCTGGGGTCTAGTCCCTAATCAGGGAACTAAGGTTTCACAAGTTGCTGGGCGTGGCAAAAAAAAAAAAAAAAGAGTTTATGGGTTTATGTGTTAGACATTTATTGAGACTTCTGCTATGTGAAAAGTTAAGTGCTGAATACTGGAGTAGAAGGCAAATAAGGTCGCTGACCTCATGAAACTGACAGGCAGTAGTGATATTCCACGCAGAAGGATTCTCTCCCCAGATTGGCCAGAATTTGTAAGGCTTCTGAATTCCTGAAAACCAACATTGTGTTTATTTAACCTTTCTTCAGTTGTGAATAGTAACACACAAAAGGGTATAAAACATAAATGGATAACTTAATTATTTTAAAGAAAACACAGCTGAAACCATCTTGCAGGTCAGGAAACACGCTCTTTGCCAGTGACCACCTCTCTCCTCACCCTAGAGGTAACCTAGCCAGTACTAGCTTCATTTTTGTGAAAATCATCCCCTTTCTTTTCTGTAGTTTTTACCACCTAAATATATGTATATTTTAATTAATTAATTTCATTTTTGGCTGCTCTGGGTCTTTGTTCCTGGGCACAGTCTTTCCTTGGTTGTGGTAAGTGGGGGCTGTGCTCTTGTTGCGTGGTGCAAGCCACTTCTTTGGCTTCTCTCGTTTCCGAACTTGGACTCTAGGTACACAGGCTTCAGCAGTTGTGGCTCATGAGCTTAGTTGCCCCAAGGCATGTAGGATCTTCCAGACCAGGGTTTGAACTCGAGTCCTGTACATTGGCAGATGGATTCTTATCCACTGTACTGCTCGGGAGGTACTGTCACTTAAAGATTCATCTCTAAACAATATAGTTTCATTTTGCCTGGTTTTCATCTTTATGCAAGTAGAATCAAAGTAGGTATTCTTGTAAATCCTTTTATATATGTATATATTTAAGTGTGTATATATACATTCATTTATGTATTTACACATGTATATGATTTTTTGGTTTAAATTCTTGCTGCATTACAATTTTTTAAGATTCATCCATGTTGTTACCTGTGACTGTAATTATTGCATGAATATTCCACAGTTATCTATTTGTCATCTGCTGTTGATGGACGTCTGGGTTCTTTCTGGTCCAGGGCAGTTATGAGTACTCCTGTGTCATAGATGCGTGTATCCTCAACTTTACTAGCTGAGTAAATTTTCCAAAGTGGTTGTACCAATTTACATTCCTCCAGTGGTGTCAGCCTTGAATTTATAATCCACTGTGCTTGCTGTTTAACCACAATATGTTTGGATATTTCCTGAGTGAATGAATAAATGTCACAGAGGTGGTTTGATTTGATCTCTGGGCCTTCCTGTACCACTGTATTTTTATATATTTATGTTTAATTGTATGGTTTGAACTAACATAACACCCAGCGCCAGATTGGTCTACTCTATGGCTGAGAAATATACAATAGAATTCTTCCAAAGATCTTTTTTTCTTAGATAGATGTGTAGTTATAGGGCAGTTTAAATATTGCAAAAGGAAACATTAAAAATTAAAGTGTCTAGTAGCCTTGCAAAGGTTTTAGAAGACTTACTGCTTGGGCCGCGAGATGCCTTGCGGTGGTGAGGTGTGTCGTGCTGGAGAAGACTTGCTTGGTGCCAGGCCCTGAAAGTACAGGCTTAGCGTGTGACGTGTGCAGGAACCCAGGCTAGTCGTTGTGAAAATGCCGTCTGAGGGAGGGTTGGTACTTACATGCTTGTGTACACGTGCTGATCCCGAGAGGCACCAGCGCAGGAATGCCCTGGCAATACCAAAGGAACCACAGCTTCTTTGCTATGAGAAGAAATGCTTTCACAGTCTTTGAAATGTCTGTTTCTCCAGGTCTCCCTTCGTACTGGATGGTAGAGGTAAGTTCACAACTGGGGTTGATAGTTCCTGCTCTCTGAGTAACCTTAGTTACCGGGTTAACTTGAATCGCTTGTGTTTGGTGTTGCTAACTGGATTTAAAACCAGTGTATGTGTGTGAGAGAGAGAGAAGAGGAGAGAAAGAGGGAGGGAGGGAGGATAGGGAGGTCATGTCAAGACAATTATTAAATTATTAAGTCCAAGTGTGTGTTGAGCATCTTGTGTACCTGGTATTATCTGCTAACAGTCTGTTTATATCCTAGGGGCAGAGTTACAGTTCTGTAGGTTCAGAAAACACCCTTCAACTGTCACCATGAAATTAACTGATAAACTAGCATCTGAAAAAAAAAATGAAAACAGGGCTTCCCCGATGGCTCAGCAGTAGAGAATCCGCCTGCAAGGCAGGAGACCTGGTTCGATCCCTGGGTTGGGAAGATCCCCTGGAGAAGGAAATGGCAACCCGCTCCAGCATTTTCCTGGGAAAATATCCCAGTCCATGGGGTCACAGAGTCAGACATAACTGAGTGACTAAGCGTGCGCACACACACACACACACACACACACACACACACACACACAAAAGAATGTAAGATTTGTAATACTTTTTTATTTCTTCTGGAAGACATCTTGGAAAATGGCTAAGTTGGTCTATTTTCAGTCTTTACAAATTGTGCATACTTTTTCACTCATTATACTAAATAAAGGGTTCCCCCCCAGATTCTCTAAAATAACCATAATTTTTAAAAAACTACTTATATATAAATTAGAATTTTTTGAGAAAAGATAGCCATAGGAGGAAGATGAAAAGTAGAGTCAGAACCTCTTAGTCTTAGTGATGGGGGAGATATCTTATTTGTGTTTTTTGATATCCTTTTCCAAAGGATATAATTTACAGAGGAACTGCGCTTTCCCCCTGTTGCAGGGAGGAGGAGGAGCTCCGGTGCCGAGGTCACGGCCCTGCCTGCTCACCTCCTCGTTTCCCATTCTTACCCTTCTGTTGACAGAGAGTGACCTCCCATCCAGTTTGGTCAGCCTTCTGCTGCCGTCCGGAGGTCTCCGTGGACAGAGGGGCCCTTTTGAAATTCATATGCAGCTGCAGCTGCTGGGCCCACTGGTGGCTTGTCCCAGACCAGTTGCATCGTCAGTGGACCGGGGCAGGTCTTTTTGACTCTTTAGGTCTTTGAGGTTGTGGAGTGGCAGGAAAAAACTCTTTAACAAGAGGGGGTTGCTTCTGTTGACTAGTAAACAGTGACGTAGCAGATAGAGGACCACTGGAGCCTTCCAGCCAGCAGCCCAGTGAGTCTCGTGTAGGATTCTCATGCCCCAGGGTCCTTAGGGCCACTCGGAAAACTATTTCTTTGCCATCTACTGTGATGGCTTTATACCATAATTTCAGGGTTAGGCAGGTTTTTTTCCTATGAAGGGTCAGATAGTACATATTTTAGGCTCGTGGGTCATACAGTTTCTGTTGCAACTATTTAACTTGCTGTTTTAAACATAACTTGTGACGCAAAAAGGCAGTAGTTAATATGTAACAAATGAGCATGGCTGTGCTCCAGTAAAAACTTGACTCATGAACACTGAAATTTTAATCTCATACACTTTGTGTGTGCCATGGAATGCTGTTCTTTTGAGTTCTCTGTTAATGGTTTAGAAATGTATTAACCATTCTTAGCTCATGGGCGGTAGAGAAAGAGATGGCTGACCAGACATGGCCCGCCTGCCACAGTTTGCCAGCCCCTGATTTGAACAAGAGTAGAGTTTAGGTTCAGGGGGCTTCCCAGGTGGCGCTGGTGGTAAAGAATCGGCCTGCCAATGCAGGAGATGCGAGAGACGCAGTTTCGATCCCTGGGTTGGAAAGATGCCCTGGAGAAGGAAATGGCAACCCACTCCAGTGTTGCTGGGATAATCCCATGGACAGAGGAGCCTGGGAGGCTACAGTTCATGGGGTCGCAAAGAATCAGACATGACTGAGCAGGCACACGGAATGAGGTTCATAGGCCAGTGGATTCTCATTTAGCATGTGACGGGGGAGCCTGCCATCTATGGGGTCGCACAGAATCGGACACGACTGAAGCGACTTAGCAGCAGCAGCAGCAGTCATTAGTAGTGTAATCTACAAAGAACTATGTGTATTATCTTTTTGTGTCAGACTGTTTTTCACTTAGTTTTGGCTGCACAGGGTCTTTGTCGCTGTGTGTGGGCTTTCTCTAGTTTCAGCGGCTTCTCTTGTCGCCGAGCACAGGCTCCAGGGTGCACAGGCTCGGGGGTTGTGGCGCTTGGGCTCTGTTGCTCCGCGGCATGCAGTATCTTCCTGGATCAGGGATTGAGCCCATGTCTCCTGCAACCAGGAGGATTCTTTATCATGGAGCCACCAGGGAAGCCCAAGATTATTTCTTTAGAGACAGGTAAAGCCAAGGGAATAACTTCAGGATACTGTGTTCTTTGACTCCTGTTTAACCAAAACTTTGATTTCTCCCTTTGCTCCAGGAAGGCTGATACACAGTTGCTCTCAGAATTCGGGAAGCCTGCTGTCCTTTGGCAGGGATATAGGGGTATGTGTGGCATTATCAGGTTCTCTCCCTCCAGCTAACACAAGAGACCTAACCTAGTTATCTTGTTCAGCTTAGAAACTCTCATAGATGCCGCTTCCCTAGTGGCTCAGCTGGTAAAGAATCCGTCTGTAAGGCAGGAGACCTGGGTTCTTTCCCTGAGTTGGGAAGATCCCCTGGAGAAGGGAAAGGCTACCGACTCCAGTATTCTGGCCTGGAGAATCCCATGGACTATACAGTCCATGGGTTGCGAAGAGTCGGACATGACTGAGCGACTTTCACTTTTGATTTATAAAGAAAAATGGGAGATTAATTCATGAATAGTTTACAAATGAAGTTAATTTGGTATAAAAGTACTAAAAATGTGGAATTTGGCCAGGGGTATGAAAAAGAAATCCCTGTGGGGAGAAAGTCGAGGCTCACAGCTTGAGTTTTAGAGATGTTGATATATCCAGTGAGACGTCAAATGGTTAAATGATCAGAGTGCTCAACTCTCCACTCTTGAGCTCTTAGTCCTATGAAGTTTCTTCTAATTTTTAAATTCATTTTTGTCTTCTTTAAATTAATAATGAACATCTAAGTACTGAGATCTTATTTGTGAATGGACCTGAGATATCACGATTCTTCTTTTCAAGGAATTTTGAGGCAAACTTATACTTACCTTGGGTTTAGTTGCTGATATGTGGTTTTTTTCTTTTCTTTTTCTTTTTTTTTAATACTATGGGTCGGGCTTTCCTGGTGGCTCAGACAGTAAAGAATCCACCTACAATGCGGGAGACCTGGGTTGGGAAGATCCCCTGGAGGAGGGCATGGCAGCCCACTCCAATATTCTTGCCTGGAGAATCCCAATGGACTGAGGAGCCTGGAGGGCAAAGAGTCGGACACAACTGAGCGACTAAGCACAGCACAGCTGACTACTGTGGACCCAGATGTTCTTCCCTGTGGAAATCAGAGTTTACCAGGAATCTGTGATTCATGTTAAAGTATTATTTGTATAGGCTGTGGCATAAATTGGTTTCCACTTATTACCAAGCAAGCTTAAATGTGATTGTGGAAATATTGCACCCATTTTCTTGATTCAAGTTGATCAGATTTTTCACACCCAAAGACCATCTCATACCACTTAGCAGTTTAGGCTATTTTAGATGAATATCTGTATTATAGATAAAGCACAGTCAGACCAGCCTTCCGTTCCATAATTTCTTTCTTTCTGTAGTTTTTGTTTTCTTCCCTGGTGAGATGTACATTTTGGTAGTCTTCAGATCAGCCAGTCTGTTGTGGTCAGATTGTGTGACTCATCAACAAGTGAGCCACTCACGGAGAAGGGGTTCTGGCCCCAGTGGGGGTGCTCACTTTCTGTGGGGTCTGGGAAAGCCTCTTGGCGTCCATTTACCTGATTCCTCATCTGGGAACCGTGACAGCATGGGATACTGATCCCGGAGAGGCTGAGCATGCTCGTGTGGCTTGAGCAAAACAGGTACTCGAGTTTGCCTCAGCAAGTCCTGCGGGACCGACAGAGGCAGATTAATGAGACCTGCGCTTCTCGCCCTTCAGTGTGTGTACAGCTTACCTGGGATCTTGTTAAGCTGCAGAATCGGATTCCACAGGTGTGGGATGGGGCCCGAGATTCTGCATTCAAGCTCCAGGTTGATGGCTACTGGGCCCTGGACCACATTTTGTGAGCAGTGAAGGGCTGTAGAGAAGGGCTGGTGTTCTTCATTTGGAATCTCCAAATAGGGAGACTTCTTGCAAAGCAGGAACGGAACGGCGCCTGCTTTAAATGTATTGGAGAAAAAGCGTGATAGGGTAATCTCTGAGACACTTGCCCGAGAATCAGCTCAGGGTTTCACCACTGACTGTTTTACTTTGTCTTGACCCTGTACCTTCTCTGCATTGCTGCAGCACCCACTGTTTGCACCACTCATTTGATTCACTTAATGTTAGTTTATCTTATTGTTGCTCACCTGTTTCATATGTATATCTTGTGTCTTCTCTTGAAGATGATAAAATCCTAGCACAGGGTGATGTCTCTTGTTACCTTATATCCCTGTTCTGGTGACTCTTGGTGCATAGCACACCATTCCAAAACTCAGTGGTGTAAAAGTCATTTTTCTTTTGCTCACAGATTCATGTAGGTCGATAATTTGGACCTTATGTAGTAAGGACAGCTTGTCTTTGCTCCACAGTGTCTGGAGCTGACTTGATGATTGGGAACTAGGTTCACTGTGGTGTCTTTTTTAAAAAAAATTTTTATTTATTTATTTATTTGGCTGTGCTGGGTCTTAGTTGCAGCATGTGGGATCTAGTTTCCTGACCAGGGATGGAACCCAGGCCCCCTGCCCTGGGAGTGTGAACTCTCAGCCACTAGACCTCCAGGAAAGTCCCGAGAACCACTGAAGGGTCTTGATTCACATATTTCGTAGCTGATCCTGGCTGTCAGCGGGGCCGTCTGCCGGGCTGCTGGCTGGAACTCCCGCAAGTGACCTCGCCACACGGTGACTGGCTTCTTTGGGCTGCCTCACAGCGTGGCAGCTGGGTTCCAAGGGCACGTGTTAGGAGACCAAGGAGAGGTGTATGACCTGTTCATGATCTAGCCTCAGAAGCATCATCTCTCCTGTACTGTTCTGGTTGGTCACATGGGATGCAGGGTGTTATTGTGGCCATTTTTGGCAAAGACATTCTGCCATAGTCCCCAACAGCGCTTGGAATAGTGTTGAACACGTGGCATGAACTCAGTAAATACTGTTGTGTGAATGAGCGACAAATAACTTAAACATCTAGGGGGGTGAAGACCAGATTAAAAACTTCAGTTCCAAATGGGAACAGACTGCCCCTGGTACAAGCACCTGCCTGCTTTCACCTTTTATAGGTAGTTATTTATAGTCTCTTCTTACTCCGTTTCCAACAGGAGAATCTGTGAGTTTATCAGTGGAGCTAAACTTGTGAAGTCTGTGCGTCTCTGTCCCTGTCGGCATGCGTTTCTCCCTGCTCTCATCAAGTGGACTGCTCCTGTCTTCCTTTGGACTGTGGTCTGTTCTCCACCCAGCAGCTGGCTAGTGTCTTAAAATGATAAGCCTTTGTTAGGCTCAGCTCATGGGCTGGTTGGTGGTCCATAGGAGTATATCGAGATGTCAGCCAGGCCACGACGACGCAGGCAGCTACACGCTAGGGGAATATCTGTGGCCAAACTATCAAAATGGTGATTCTCAGATTCCTTAGTTCTTTGTGTGTTATGTCTATCTATCCCCTCCCCAGCCATTGCATCAGTTAAATTATATAGCAGGAAAAGCAAAAACAACCCCTCCTCCAAATCTAAGCTGTTTTAGCAAATTAGCTTTCCAAATTTAGTTCTCCAGATAAGTGAGAACAATTTGTGAATATCTTTTATTTCATTTTAATATGAATGCAGCTCAGTATTTGTCTGAATTTTATTCTCAATGTTTTCTCAGAAAGTTTTTTTTTTTCCCCTTAAATTTTACCACACTGTGATTTTTATTTGTAAGAGTTAACTTTTCCCCCCCAGTGGAACACATTTCATTTATTTAATATTTTTTGAATATTTATATTTATTTGGCTCCTCCAGGTCTTCGTTATTGCACACGGGATCTTTATTTGTGGCATGCAAACTCTTAGCTGTGGCATGTGGGATCTAGATCCCCAACCAGGGATCAAACCCAGGCCCCCTGCATTGGGAGCACAGAGTCTTAGCCACTGGACCAGCAGGAACGTCCCCCCAGTGGAACGCATTTCTGATTTAATAATGAAATATAATGAGAAAAGTAGTATTTATTTACTTACAGCAATGTAGGCTAATGCCTCTATTTTGATGACTTTAAGGGTTTGTTTTTTTTTGAAAGTAGACATTTAATGAAAGTGTATTAAAAAAATAAAAAGCATAGGCCTCCAGTATGTATTACAAACCTCTGAAATTCCTAAAGCTAAAAATATCTTAGATCATTTTAAAGGGTCATCACTGGCACTACTGTGGCCGTTTTTTCTGCTTTATTCAAAAGAAGAAGAAAAAGCTGTAGCTAGAATTTCAGTTTTTTAAGTCCTGATTCTAGGGGTTTTCTTGTCGTGACTTTTTTTTTTTTAAGGTAGCTTCTGTGGCAGTGGGATGGGTCCTGTGAATAGGCTGACTGCAGGTAGCCAGTCTGCACCTGCTCCGGGTTAGATCCTGGCGCCCCATCCCAGGAGTGCTCCAGTTGTTGTTAAAGCTTATGCTTTCCTGAGATTACAGGCCCCCTAGGTAGGCACTAATGCTGCATTTTGTCCAGCACTTAGATCTTTGATGTACATTATTCAGAGACCAGCATCATCCCTGACATTTCTTATAACTTGTTAAAAAAAGACAGCTCTCGGGTTGGTTTAGGACAGCTCCTCCTGTTTGTCCTTCACCTCACCCCCATTCTCCTGGCCCAGAAAGCGTTTGTTCCCTCTCAGAAGTCAATGCAGCTGAGCGCTGTGAACGTCAGGGAGTGAGCTGAACACCATGGACAGCGGCGTGGACAGTCTTTGGCGTTCTCTCTGGTCACCCTTGTCCCCGAGGCCCGGGCGCTGCATTGGGAGCGGTGCTGGCACTCAGAGGGCACCTTGGAACCCCTGACCCCGCAAACATGGTCAGGCTTTCACTTTCCCAGTAGATATCCTGTTTTCCCTGCAGACAGTCACGGAGTTGATTTTGACACACCTGTGATGTCATGCCCATGTTTTCTTTTATTCATTTCGATCAGACTCTGCCAATCTTAGACATGAAGCAGACTAGGGCTTCTTGCTCTGCCTTCCCGGGCCTGCTCCTCGCGGTGGTCCCTCCCTCCGCCATCAGGAGGGCTTCCTGGGACTTGGAGGCTGTACCGTCTGTGGCGCTGTCTCCGTCTTCTGGGCAGGAGGAGAAGCCGGAGCCGCTCAGCCTCTCTGGGTCAGTCTTTTCTGTGTGGAGCCTTTGATCTGCTTAGGCAGAGCTAAGGCCCCTCTCCTGCACCGAAGGCGCTGGGGGCGCTGGAAGGGCGGGCGAGGAGGCCGCAGCCGCGCCCCGCGGGCACCGTGAAGCCGGCTGTGGGCTTGAGCCGGGAGCCCGGACACCTTGGGCCTCTTCTCGTGAAGAGCCCTGCGCCTTGCCCTCTCCCAGCTGAAATCCCTCGCCCTTTCCGAACCTTGTGTTTTCCGGTCTGTGAGAAGGGCTTGGGAGTCTCGGTCAGAGGAGCGTCTGTATACTGGTGCCCTCTGAGTGCTCTCTGGCAGAAGTTGTTTTTCTCAACCTTGGACTCGGCTGTGGCAGTTTAAGCAGGTTTTTGGCACGAGACTGACAAGCAGCAGCAGGGAGGAAGCATCCTGTCTGTCTCGCTTGGATTCTGCCCCAAGGATCCACAATCTGCTTGTTTTTCCCTGCAGCACCAAGTACCCTCACTGCCCAGCGAAGGAGGCGTTAACTGAGTAAGCTAGGCTTTCAGCCCACCCATCCCTTACCCGTGGCCCTTGATGAAGACCTTTCCGCTGAAAAGGCCAGTGAGCCTGGGACCCCAGCCTCAGGAAGGCAAGTGGCTTCCCAAACAGGGTAATTATTTGGGAGACCACAGGACATGAGTCCCTCTTAATTAGACAGTAACTGGATAACCTGGTTGGAAATTTGATTAGCATCTTCCACATTGAGGAAGGAGTTACCACCAGCAGCTCAAAAGCTTTACGTGGTGTGTTTATTGCCGCGTGGTGACTTTGCTTTTTAAACTGTTAGGATCCTGCCAGGGAGAGACTTGGAAGCGGCAAGAGACTGCGCTCTGCTGCAGGACGGGCTGTTCTCCCAAAGTTCTGCCCGTTTCCATGTACGTCTAACCCTCAGGTCCGCACTCATTTCCTCACACAGCTGCTTCCTTGTTTGTCTTCTCAATGCGATTTCACCTACACACGACCCCTGTGTCACTGGTGGGCCGATGTGGGCCCCACACGAGGGGTGGTAAGCCTGGGAGAGGCAGCTCCCTTGTAGCGAGCAAGGGCAGTTTCTGAGACACTGAGGGGTCAGCACCGGCACTCTAAGCGCCTCAGTCCGGAAGGAGAATCGGGGCGGCGCACCACGGCATCACCCCTGCAGGGGTGCTTATTGTCCCCAACCAGCAGCAGCAGCGTCACCTGGGAGATAAACGCCAGCTCCCGAGCCCCCTCTCCCAACCACCAAGTCAGGACCTCTGGGGGCGGGGCTTAGCAGTCTGCTTCAGCAAGCCCTCCAGGTGATTCTGATGCTCGCCAAGTGTGAGAACCACTGCATAGCGCTGCAGAACGTTCCGTCAGTTTCAGGAATACCACGTAACGATGCTGTGTTTGTACATACTGCAAAATGGTCACCACAGTAAAGTCTGTCACTAGTTAACAAAGTTTTCTTGTGGCAAGAACTTCTAAGATTATTCTCTTAGCAGCTTTCAAATATGCAGTACAGCGCTGATGATAGTCACCGTGCTATATGTCACATCCCTGTGACTGTAAAACTGGAAGTTTGTATCTTTTAACCCTCCTCATCCATTTAATCCCCACCTCTGAGAACCAGCAATCTGTTCTCTGTAGCTTTGAGCTCTTTTTTCCTAAGATTCCACGTGTGACTGCTGCTCTGCAACATTTGACTCACTTCACCTAGCATAATGTCCTCAGGATCCATCTATGTTCTAAATGGCAAGATCTCCTCTTTTTTATGGCTCATTAATATTCCATGGTGTTTGTATCTATACTGCGTTTTCTTTATCCATTCATCCATGCATGGACACATTAGGTTGTTTCCATGTGTTGGCAGTGAACATGGGGATGCATCTATCTTCTTGAGTTAGTGTTTTTATTTTTGTTGGATAAATACCCAGAAATGGAATTGCCAGCTCATATGGTAATCCTATTTTTAACTTTTTAGGGACCCTCCATATGGTTTTCTATAGTGGTTGTACTAGCTTATATTTGCATAAACAGTGCACAGGGGTTCCTTTTTCTCCACATCCTTGCCTATACTTGTTATTTCTTGTCTTTTTGATAGTGAAGTGAGGTTTTGGTTTGTATTTCCCTATAATTAGTGGTGTTGAATACCTTTTCATGTACCTGTTGACCATCTGTATTTCTTCTGTGGGAAAATGTCTATTCAACCCTCTGCCCATTTTAAAATTTGATTTTTTTTTTTCTATTGCATGCACTTTTTATATAATTTGGATCTTAACCCCTTATTGGTCAAATCATTTGCAAATATTTTCTCTCATTCCATATACTGCCTTTTTGTTTAGTTCCCTTTGCTGTGCAAGAGCTTTTTACTTTGATGTTGTCCTCCTTGTTTATTTTTGCTTTTGTTGCCAAATCCAAAAAATCACTCCTAAGACCAGTGTCAAGGGGCTTGCCCCCTAGGTTTTCTTCGCACAGTTTTATGGCTCCATCCTTTTATTGTTGTGGTGTGTCGCACTGATTGATTTGCAGATGCTGTACCACCCTGGAATTCCTGGGATAAATTGCACCAGATCATTGTGTGTGATCCTTTTAGTATATTCAGCAATATAGTTTGTTGATATTTTGTCGAGTTTTCCATTAGGTTTATCAGAGATACTGGTCTGTAATTTTCTTGTGGTGTCCTTGTCTGGTTTTGGTATTAATGTTATGCTGGCCTTGTAGGATGAGTTTGGAAGTGTTTGCTCCTCTTCTGTGTTTTAGAAGAGTTTGAGGCTTGGTACATATTCTGTAAATGTTTGGTAGAATTCACTGGAAAAGCTGGCTGTATCTTAAATTTTGTTCATTGGTGGCATGGGGTTGTGGGAGGTGGGGGTTGATTAGGGATTCAGTCGTCTTCCTGGTTATTGGTCTGTTCAGATTTGTTATTTCTTCATGATTCAGCCTAGGTGTATAATTACTAGTAGTCTCTTAATGATCCTCTGTATTTCTGTTGTGTATCAGTTGTGAAATTTTTTCCTTCACATCTGATTTTGAGAACTTTGTGTGTGTGAGTCTAGCTAAAGATTTTCCAATTTTGTTTTTCAAGGAGTGACCTTTTAGTTTCACTGATCTTTTATATTGTCTTTTTTAAAATGTTAATTTGGTTGCTTTGGGGCTTAGTTGCAGCACCCGATCTTTGGTCTTCGTGGCCGCCTGCGAACTCTTGTTGCAGCCTGTGGGATCGAGTTCCCTGACCAGGGGTCACACCCAAGCCCCCTGCAGCGGGAGCTCGAAGTCTCAGCCACTCAGCCACCAAGGAAGTCCTTCTTATCCTTCATAGACTCTCTTTCTTTTCACTCTGATCTTCGTTACTCCTTTCCTTTTACTAACTTGGGACTTTGTTCTTTTTCTGGTTCCTTGAAGTGTCGAGTTAGACTCTGAGCTCTTGCTTCTTGACGTGCAGGCCTTTGTCATTGTGAACTTGTTGGGGCTGCTTTTGCTGTCCCTGTAAGTTTTGGTATGCTGTATTTCTACTTGCATTTGTCTCAGGTATGCTTTCATTTCTCTTTGGTTTTCTTCTATGACCCATTGGTTGTTCAGTAACATGTTGTTTAATCTCCACTTATTTGCGAATTTTCCAGTTTTCTTCTTGTGATGATTTCTAGTTTTAGACTGGTGTGATTGAAAAAGATGCTTGATGTGATTTCAGTCTTAAGTTTATTAAGAGTTGTTTTGTGGCCTAAGTATATGATCTGTCTTGGAGATTGTTGCATGTGCACTTGACAAGAATATGTATTCTGTTGCTTTTGGATGAAATGTTCTGTATATATGTGTTACGGTTACCTGGTCTAACGTGTTTGTTTAAAACTGATGTGTCCTTACTGATATTCTGTCTGGATGATCTGTCCATGATGAAAATGGAGTATAAAGTCCCATATTATTACATCACTGTCTGCTTCTCCCTTGAGGTCTGTTAATATTGCTTTATATATTTAGATGCTCCTATATTGGGTGCAGAAATATTTACAAATGTTTTATCCTTTTGTTGACACCCCCCCCCCTTTTTCATTATGTAATGCCTTTCGTTGTCTCTATTTTAAAGTCTATTTTGTCTAAGTATAGCTACCCCAGCTTTCTTTTGGTTTCCATTTGTATGGAATGTCTTTTCCCATCTTCACTTTCAATCTGTATATCCTGACATCAGAGGTAGGCAGCACGTCTTTTTTTTTTTTTTTTTTAATTCCATTCAGCCACTCTCTGTCTTTTGATTGTAGACTTTAGTCCGCATACATTTAGAGTAACTATTGACAAGTGTGTCCTTCCTGCCATTTGGCTCGTTGCTTTCTGGCTGTTGTGTAGTTTCCCTGTTCTCTTGCTGTCCTGCTTTGTGGTTTGCTGGTTTTATTTATTCATTTATGGCCGCACCGGGTCTTGCTTGCTGCGCGAGGGCTTTCTCTGCTTGTGGAGCAGGGGCTGCTCTTTAGTTGCAGTGTGCGGGCTTCCCTTTGTGCTGGCTTTCCTTGCTCTGGAGCACCAGCTCTAGGGTGCTCAGGCTTCGCTACTTGCGGCGCGTGGGCTCAGGAGCTGTGGCCCACGGGCTTCGCTGGCCCGTGGCATGTGGAATCTTCCTGGAGCGGGTTGAATCCATGTCTCCTGCATTGGCAGGTGGATTCTTAATCCCTGGACCACCAGGGAAGTCCTGATGGTTTTCTATAGTAGTATGTTTAGATTCTTTTATTTCTCAGATCTTTTGTGAATCTCTCATGAATAAGTTTTTATGATTACTGTGAGGGTTACACATAACTTATCAACAGTCAAAGTTTCAGTCATTCTAAAACTCTACATTTTTACTCTATCCCCCCCGTTTTTTTTTGGTTACATTTTACACCATTTTATCTTATATATCCCTTAACTATTATATTTTTGTTAGTGTATTATTTAACCTTCATCCTGGCTTTATGAGTAACTCATCCATACTACCTTTACGTTTTATTTTTCTAAACTGTACTATATTTACCTCTACCAGTGAGATTTATATTTTCATATATTTTCCTACTACTACCTAGTGACCTTTATTTTTCAGCTTAAGAAAGTTGCCTTAATTCTTGTAAGGCCGGTTTACTTTTTGCTAGTCTGGAAAACTTGATCTTTAAATTCTGAATGACAGCTTTGCTGAGTATTCTTGTCTGGAAGTGTTTCCTTTCACATCTTGATTCATCGTGCCACTCCTTTCTGACCTGGAAAGTTTCTGCTGAAAACTTGCTGATAGTCTTCTGGTGATTCCCTGTACATACCTTAGCTGTTTTCTTCTGCTTTTATGAAAGTTTTCTTGTGTTTTCACTTTTAACAGTTTAATTATAACGTGTCTTGGTATGGGTCTCTTTGAAGTTTATTTGGAACTTTTCCAGACTTCCTGGCTCTGAATGTGTTTTCATCCCTAGTCAGGGAAGTTTTCAGCACTTTCTCTTTCTTCTCATGCTGAGCTTATTTGCTCAGTCATGCCTGACTCTTTGCTACCCCATGGACATGGCCCACCAGGCTCCTCTGTCCGTGCGGATTCTCCAGGCAAGAATACTGGAGTGGGTTGCCATACCCTTCTCCAGGGGATCTTTCCAACCCAGGGATTGAACGCAGGTCTCCAGCACTGCAGGCAGATTCTTTACTGTCTGAGCCGCCAGGGAAGCCCTGTGCGTGTGCGTCTGCCTGATGTTATCTCACCAGTCCCTTACGCAATCTTCACTTTTCTCTCTTTTTTTACGGCTCTGTTGGTTTGAGTTTCCCTGCCCTGTGTTTGAGTTTATTCATCCTTTTTACTGTCATCCAGTCTGCTGTTGAACTCCTCGAGTGTATTTTTCAGTTAAATTATTGTATCCTTCAACTCTGTGACTCCTTTTTTCTTATAGTTTCTCTTTGTTGAAGTTCATTCATTCTTTTCTCAAGTGAGCATCATAATGACCATGATTTTGAACTCTTTAACAGGTAAATCATTTATCTCCATTTCAGTTAAGGACATTTTCTGAGGTTTTATCTTGTTCTTTCATTCGGAACATAGCCCTCTACTTCTTCATCTTCCTTAACTCTCTGTTGGTTTCTGTCCATTAGATGCAACAGCCACCTCGCCCAGTTTTGGAGGAGTGACTTTTTGGTTGTCTCTCAGATCTTTGTGATTGTCTGAGTGGCCTATTTTTAGTGGCTCCCGGTAGGTGCAGGTGGACCCCAGACTGTCAGAGTTCCCTCGGGAAAGGTCTCAGTCCCCAGCTTTTAAAGTGTGTAAATTCACAGGCTTGTGGGACCAGCAGCATTAAGTGCCACTGTCCACCAGAAACAGGTGATCTAGAGGCGTTCCCTGGGGTGCAGTCACAAAATTTGGGGTACTAGATGAGTATACAAATTCCTTTCTAGAAGATACCAGAGTTGGAGTGAGACAGAGGGAGAACAAAAGATGGTGTCTGCCAACCTCTGTTCCCGTCCCCAGAGCGTGCCGAAGCAGAAGCTCCCGGACAAGCAAATAGGCCTCTCACAGAAAGACTGAGAGAGTGTTGATACCTGTGTGGTGCCCCAGGGCTCGTAGCCGGCCCAGAACTGTGTTTGCCTCCAGAGGTGGGTGATCAAGAAGTGTCCCCAGGGTGGCAGCCACAGAATCCAGGGCACCGCGCACACGGGTGCTCTGGAATGCAGCAGAGGGAAAGTGCGAAGATGGATGGTGCTCACCCTCTGAGGTCTTTGGGGAGGGTTACCAAAGCCTACAGTTACAGGTTGAAGGCTGTGGCTGTTGTTTAAAAACTATTTTAAAATGTTAAATATGCGCATGTCCCATGACCCAGCCCTTCCACCCCGTGGGCTTCCCTGGTGGCTTGGCTGGTAAAGAATCTGCCTGCAACGCAGGAGACCCGGGTTCAGTGCCTGGGCTGGGAAGATCCTCTGGAGAAGGGAAAGGCTACCCACTCCAGTATTCTGGCCTGGAGAATTCCCCTGTATACAGCCCATGGGGTCGCAAAAAGCCTCGGCCACGACTGAGCGACTTTCACTTTCCATTCCTAGGTAGTTAACCAGGAGAAAGGACGGTGTGTATCCACACAAACACCTGTACGTGAGTGTTTACATCAGCTTCACTTGTGCTAGTCTGAAACTAGCGTCAGGAGATGAACAGACGATATCTGCACAGTGGAATACTACCCAGCAATAAGAGAAAGGAATGACTTATTAGTAGACACAATTTCACGGGCGAATGTGAAAATAATTATGCTGAGTGAAAGCCAGACCAAACAGAAAAACCCTGGATCGAATGAGTCCACTGTATAAGTCTAGACAACGTAAACTATAGTGACAGAAAGTGGATCCCTGGTTGCTTGGGAAATGGGGCTGGAGGGTGAGGGAGGCATGAGTTGTAAAGGAGCGTGAGGACATTCTGGGAGTGATGGATATGTTTATTATTTTGAGGTCATGGTGTCTTGAGTGTGTCAAAACTCATCATTTTACTTCAAATTGTATGTCAGTTATAGTTCCACAGAGCTGTTAAAAAAAAAAAAAAGAAAATTTAAGTGTAATGGTTACCTGGGAAAGGCAGAGGGACAAAAAGAAGAGGAACAAACTCTTTTTCCCATTACACACATATTCAGCATGTTTTTTTTCCATCCTGTATACAATATTGATAGTTTGCAACCACTAATCCTAAACTCCTAGTCCTTCCCCTCACCCTGTCCTTTTTGACAAGTCTGTTCTCTGTATGAGAGTCGGTTTTGTAGATATATTTGTGTCCTGTTTTAGATTTCACATATAAGTTATACCATATGGTATCTATTTTTCTGACTTCACTTAGTGTAATGATATCTAGGCCCATCCACGTGGCTGCAAATGGCATTATTTTGTTCTTTTTTATGGTTGAATAATAGTCCACTGTGTGTGTGTTTATCACATCTTTATCCATCCAGCACTTTCGGTGGTTTCGATGTTTTGGCTGTTGTTAACAGTGCTGTGAACACTGGGGTGTGTGTATCTTTTCAAATTAGTTTTGTCTGGATATCTGCCCAGGAGTGGGATTGCTGGAGTCAGGCATGACTTAGTGACTAAACCACATACCACATGGTAACTCTTGGGCCTCCCTGATGGCTCAGCAGGTAAAGAAGAGACACCGGAGAGATGGGTTTGATCCCCGGGTCGGGAAGATCCGCTAGAGGAGGAAATGGCAATCCCCTCCAGTATTCTTGCCTGAAAAACCCCATGGACATAGGAGCCTTGCGGGCTCGTCTGTGGCGTCGCAGAGTCGGCCGCGACTGAGCGACTGAGCACACGTGGTAACGCGTTTTAGTGCTGAGCAGCCTCCACGCTGCTCTCCATCGCGACGGTGCCAGCTGACGTCCCCCCAGCAGTGCAGCCGGGCTCCCTGTTCTCCACACCCACTTCTGCATTTGTTATTTGTAAGCTTTTAAATTACATTCATTCTGACTGGTGTGAGGTAGCACCTCATGGTAGTTTTGCGTTTCTCTAATAATTAGCCAGAAGCATCTTTCCTGTGCCTAACCCTAACCTGCATAGCCAGAAGCATCTTTTCATTGGTCATCTGTATGCCTTTTGGTGTCTGGTATTAAGGTCTTCTGCCCATTTTTTGGTTGGGTTTGTTAAGAGCTGTATGAGCTGTTTATATATTTTGGAAATTAAGCCCTTGTCTGTTGCATCATTTGCAAATATTTTCTCCCAGTCTGTAGGTCATCTTCTCATTTTGTTTATGGTTTCCCTTGCTGTGCAAAAGCTTGTAAGTTTGATTAGGTCCCATTTGATCATTTTTGCTTTTATTTCTATTGCCTTGGGAGACTGACCTGAGAAAACATTGGTACTATTTCTGTCAGAGACTGTTTTCCCTATGTTCTAGGAGTTCTGTGGTGTCATGTCTTACATTTAGGTCTTTAAGCCATTTTGAGTTTATTTTTGAGTGTGGTATATTCTCACTTCATTGATTTGCATGTGCCTGGGGGAGGATCACATTTTTAATAACGCTGATTGGCGCTCACATTGTTGCATAAATGAGTAAATGGGAGGGCCGACATGGACAAGGAAACAAAATGAAAGTCACTTCAGATTGCTCTCCAGCACCAGCACCTCCTGGAGCTGACGCTCGTGGCCGAGGCCACCTCTGCAGTGCTGCTCCTGTGGAGCTGGCTGGCTCCCTGCGCCCGGCTTGGCTGCCGCACCCAGGCCCACACGGCTGGCCTGGCTGCTGGCACAGGGGAGAGTTCAGCTTCCTGAGCATTTCTTGCAGGCCCCGTGAGCGGAGCCTTACATTTCAATATGCTGTCTCTGAGTCCTCCTCTCAAAAATTCATCTTTACTATGGCCCAAAGTGCACTTAATGACACATAACCTGTGGTGTGAAAAATCTTAACAAAAAGCTGAGACTTGGGTTGATAGTTTTCAAAATGTTTACCCGCTGCGTTTACCTGTTCCCAGCTGCAGCACATGGGCATATGAACTCAGTTCTTTAAGGTGCAGCATGTGGGATCAAGTTCCCTGACCGGGGATCGAGCCCAGGCCCCCTGCATTGGGAGCACGGTGTCTTAGCCACTGGACCACCAGGGAAGTCCCAGGTTGATAGGTCTCACTGGCACATTCTTTAAATACACATGGAGATATATTTAACACGCTTTCCACTTCCTAGCTTTATTCCAGTCAAACCCAGTTTCATAGCAAAAAAAAACCCAGGAGGATTTCTTTTGATCTTCCTGATTGACCACATTCCCACCTTCTTGTCTTTCTACAGATCTGATTTGTATCCAGTCTGATCAGCAGTCTCTCACATAAGACTTTCCAGACCCAGGACTCCAGAGGAACCAGGCACCTCACAAGTGAGTAGCCCCAGCGCCGCCTCTGTCTGTGAAACGGGGATGCTCTGCTGACTGGAATCACTCCGGGCAGCCCTCCGGGGCCCTGGGTGGGGGATATGCACACTTCTCAGGGTACAGACTAAAGTGGTGTGAAAGACGACTTAGGCATTCTGTTAAACTTTATTTCCAGCACACATCTTAAGCCACGGGGGGCGACCCATCTTGGAGGTTAGAAAAATCTTGGGCTGAGGAAAGTGTGTTTGGCCACATCCAGGGTCAGGTCAGCTAAAATGCTCATTAACTTAGACGAGTGAATTTTTGCTACCATGGCCTTGAAGTTACCTGGGATTGTTTCCATGAAAATGTCATAGCACAGGTATTCAGATGTCACAAATAATAAATATGATAGAGTTCGCTCTTTTAAATTATAAAGAGCTAAGGAGCTAAGGAGAAAGCAATGGCACCCCACTCCAGTACTCTTGCCTGGATAATCCCATGGATGGAGGAGCCTGGTAGGGTGCAGTCCAGGGGGTTGCTAAGAGTCGGACATGACTGAGCGACTTCACTTTCAGTCTTCACTTTCATGCATTGGAGAAGGAAATGGCAACCCATTCCAGTGTTTTTGCCTGGAGAATCCCAGGGATGGTGGAGCCTGATGGGCTGCCATCTATGGAGTCGCACAGAGTCGGACACGACTGAAGCGACTTAGCAGCAGCAAGGTGACCATATGTTCGTGGCTTTTCTATAACTGATCTAATTCAGTATCTCTTTAGTTCACAAAGCCCATTCATTGGCATATAATACCTAAAGCGGTATCATTTTTACACCTTTGTAAGATCTCTATGTCTAGAGTTAGGCTTATGAAAATATGGCCATCGTAGCCGTGGAGGTAGGCAGGAACATATGAAAGAGCACGGCCTTAGGTGGGATCAGAAGTTCTGATCTCTTCCTAATTACCACTGAACACCCCTCGGTAAGAACAGGACCCTACAAGGCTGTTATTCAGGGATTAGCCACACTTGTTTCTTTCTTTAACGTTCCCTAAAATAGGAAGACTTTCTCTTTAGTGCCTTTTAAAAAAAGTCATCAGAGCGCTGAATTTTACATTGATTTTGCATGTTGGCATCTTTGACTACCTTTCCTGTTAATCAGTGAAAATGATTTGTCTCCATCCTGTGAAGAACACACAATTATAGAAAATAACCATCTCCAATCATCTCACCTTCCCATTCCGCAGACACTGCAGAAGGCTGCAATGAATCAGTAGCATTTAGGGTACTGACGGATACCTGTATCTTGCAGGAAGGCGACTGTAACTTCCGATTCCTTGGTGGAAGAAAACAACACCCTCTGGTCTTGCTTCCAACGATGCAAGTGTGATTGCTGGCGTCTTCATGAGCTCCAGAGGTCACAGCACGCTCCCCCGGACTCTCATGGCCCCCCGGATGATTTCTGAGGGAGACTTAGGAGGCATTGCGCAGATCACCTCCTCGCTCTTCCTGGGCAGAGGCAGCGTAGCCTCCAACCGGCACCTCCTCCAGGCTCGCGGCATCACCTGCATTGTGAACGCTACCATCGAGATCCCCAATTTCAACTGGCCCCAGTTTGAATATGTTAAAGTGCCTCTGGCTGACATGCCTCATGCCCCCATTGGACTGTACTTTGACACCGTAGCCGACAAGATCCACAGCGTGAGCCGGAAACACGGGGCCACCCTGGTGCACTGTGCTGCGGGGGTCAGCCGCTCAGCCACGCTCTGCATCGCGTACCTGATGAAATTTCACAATGTGTGCCTGCTGGAGGCCTACAACTGGGTGAAAGCCCGGAGGCCCGTCATCAGGCCCAACGTCGGCTTCTGGAGGCAGCTGATAGACTACGAGCGCCAGCTTTTTGGGAAGTCGACAGTTAAAATGGTACAGACACCGTACGGCATAGTGCCAGACGTTTACGAGAAGGAGTCCCGACACCTGATGCCTTACTGGGGGATCTGAGCCACCGGAGCCCGCAGCAGCAGCCCCTCCGGCATCTGCTACACGCCGTTGGCTCCCCTCCTCACCTTTCTTTCCAAATGGTGGACAAATGCTCCTCCCTGAAGTGTTTTTTTTTTTTTTTTTAACTGGGTGTTCATGTTTTATTTTGAGAGAGAGGGAGGGGAGGGGAGGAAGACACGGGGAATGCTCACATTGCTACTAACATTTTTAAAACTAACATTTTGAAATAGTGTTTATGAAAATCTTGAACTGGCTTTTAAACAGTTTCAAGTTTCAACATTTTTAACAATTTCAACAGTTTAATAAACTGTTTGGTTCTGCTCTGTTCTCAACCCCATGCCTCTTGGCATCATGGGAGGAGGTCAGTGCAAAAATCACTTTGGACCCCCATTAACCCTTTAGGTACAGGCTTTGTCCAGGCTGCCAACCAAACAAATGCTTAGGGAACACTGATACCAGCATCAGTCTCCACTGGATCAGCCCTACTCTTTCCTTTCCTTCTATTATTTAGTGACTGTAAGTTAAAAAAAAAAAGCCTTTATTATTTAGCTGTTAAATAATTATAATGCAATCTGCTGCAAACACCCTCTTGGAATCAGTGTGCCCAGGAGTATATTAGCATTATTTTTAATAAATACATCTGCTTAACATACTGGAATTTTTACTAACGAGAATTTCAGGGTGCGTGTGTGTACGTGTGTGTGTTGATGGACGAAAGATAGCTCTTGAGTAACCATTAAGGGTATGGCTCCTGTGATAATTGTGAACGCTACTTAAAACAGACATCCCCTTGAGTCGTGTCAGTGTTTCACATCCTTGCAGATGGGCGGTGTTAGCCTCGCCATGCTGGGACAGGAGACACACAGCGTGGTGCACGCTAGTGAGGTGCAGCTCTCGGCCATCTCCTGGTAGCCGGAGGGCACCGAGGCAGTGAGTCCTCCATGAGAGAAGTTGTTTTTTAACAAAAGGTATGCCCCTCTGCCTGCCTACTGACTTACACAGAAATGCCCTGAACTAAACCTCAGCACAAATGCTAACACAATGGCTTCCTTTGTTGAAACTTGAAATGTCACTGCCCCGCATAAATCTGACAGCACAACAGGGAGTAGGTGCACGTCGTTGCTGGTGTGTCTGTTCCACGCCCCTGGGAAGCCCCTGGGAGCTCCCAGGCAGCCCTTCCTTTTCTAGGAGAGCCACTTGTCCCAGCAACAGCTTGCTTTTACTTCATTTGCCAGGTAGGTTGTAGCCTGCTTATCTATAGCTAAATTTCCTAGATTTTGGGTTTGTGTGGCAAGAAGCCCTATATATAATACCAGTAGCTGAATATTTATATAAATCATATTATTCAGATTTTACCTGGTTTGTGGCAATGGTCTCCCTCTGCTTTCTAATTTTGAAAATTTGCCCACTTAAAAACATGTGCCATTATTGTCTGCATGGGAAAATTTAAATGAAATTAATAGTTTCTGTGGGAAATCAGAGCAACCCATAAATGCCCTGGCAGCACATGATCTAAAATCAATCAGAAGACAAAACAATCTGTGGTTGTGGAGGTTGGGCTCCTCCAATATGAAGGCAAATTCTAGGCCTGGTGGGCTCTGGAGAAATACCCCAAACTCACTCTGTGCACAGGAGGACACCTGGTGGCAGAGGCTCTTTGTAATGAAGAGACTTCTGCAGAGATCCTGGCAGACGTCCACGCCGGGTGGAGCTAAGCGCGCTCCTAACGCTTAGGGAGTCTAACACCTTTCTCATCTAAATGTCAGAGTTTATCAGCTAAAAGTCACAAAGGAAGCTGTGTGGCCTCCAAGGTGTGAGGGGAATTTTCAGTAGAGATCCACATCATAAAGGCCCTATCATTTTTTTCTAAACTTAGGAACACACTAGTCATTAAATAAAAAGCAATTAGAAGGCACTTGTAAAGAAATAATTATGTAGATGCACACCAAATATATTCAGATAATTTAAAATAAGCAACCTCTATGAACTGCTAACCAGTAGCCGTAGGAAAAACCAAAGCATAGATAATATCCTGATAGACCCTGTGCTGCTGCTATCTCAAGCATGTCCAGACAAAAACTACACAGTAAGCCATAAAAAATTTAAAGGCAAAATACACCGCCAAAACAGAGCTGACTAATTGCCACTCAAGCAGGGGGGTGAAGCAGCTTGCACAATGCATTCTATGGAAGTGAGTAACCTTGGTTACTGTTTCCAAGGACACTGGGCTCTTGGCTAACAAGCACTGAGGTGAAGCTGAATGCAGTGTTGACTCATTTTAATAAACCTGCGTCAAGAAAATCAACGTGACGGAATTCCACACTCCCCAGTCTTTATTGGCAGATGGAATAAAGCATTTCCAGTACTAAACAAGATACTGAAAGCAGTGGACACTGCAGCAAAAGCTTTTCGTTCACACCTGCTGTATTTTTCCTCTGGCGCCTCCCATGAAGTGACTAAACCAATCGTGCTTGCTGAGGTCAGCAGTAATTATACTTGCGAGTTTTATCTCAGGCGTTCTGGAATACATCTAGAAATGGAAACCCATCCAGTTAACAGGTGAGCACCGTCATCAATACGGACCACGGTGACAGAATACTAGTCCACACAGCGTTTCCAAAAATGTCTCTGCCGTGGAAATTCTGTGAAACTGGGAGACGTTTCTTGTTGCAAAGGTAGACGTGTGACCATGGTCTATCATGGGATGTATAAGACTAACGAGAAGGCTGCTTGAATTTTGGTGCCATGTCGAAACCCGAGGCACTGCTCAGGCTGAAGTGGAGCCCGGAGGCCCCAGGCAAAGTTTACTAGAAACTGGCCCATTTGTGTCGTCACTAACACCCGCTGGCCCTGTGGAGGGCAAAGGTAACAATCAGAGAGACAGCTGTTCTGGTTATTAGCAGCTGGAGATGGTATCATCCGCAATAGATGAGAAAAAGCAGATTTACCTCCGCACCCCGTGTCTGCAGCCTGGCATGCAGCCAGGTAAAGCAGAAGCCCCAGCAGCTCAGGAATGAAGACGTTCTCTACCTTTCTTGGGGAGGGTGAAAGTAAAAGATGTGAGATGGAGCAAAATTGAATTGCCCCAAGTTTTGTCCTGAGGAGGGAAAAATGATCTAATTAATTATGTAAAGAGACAAAGCCAACTTTCCCAGTTTTACAAACTGGAAAAAACTAAGTCTATGTCAGAGAGCTTAAGCCACACAAAGTGAAGCACACAACGTTCAAAATCGCCTCATGAACGTAATTCACAGCAGAAACGAGCGTCCCAGATTGACGTGTTCTTCCCAGGAACAATGCAGTCCTTACTCCTTGACTTTTTCCCCCTGATTTTATGCATTCGGTTTAAGCAGCAAAGAAAATTCCCTATACGTGAGAGCATGAAGGAGTTCCCTGGTGACCCAGTGGTGTAGACTTTGTGCTTTCACTGCTGAAGACGCAGGTTCGATTCCTGGTAGGGAAGCTATGATCCCACAAGCTAAACAGTGAGGCAAAAAAAAAAAACACCACACAAGAGAGCATGAGCCTTTTCCTTCTAAAATTCAGTGCTGGTTCTGAGCAATTTCCTGCCATTGCTTCTACCACAAATACACACCTTACTCTTCTCCTTGCTGGGCCAAAAGCTCCACCATCCAATCCTGAGCAATTTCCAGGTCTCTCACAGAGAAACGGATTGGTCCCTGTGCAGGCGTTCTTGGAAATCTGGACAGAGGCCTTCGCAAAGAGATTTCATCCAGCTGCCTTTCCAAACCTTGTCTGAAAAAAAATACCACGTTCACAGCCTGTGTGTGAAGCAACACGGGGCCTTCAGCGAAGACCCCCAAGGGCACCGACGTTCATCCAGATACACCAAGATTCAGGGCTCGGTCGAGATGGACGTTCTTCTCCACTGCAAAGTTCCCAGGTGTGCTTTGAAAGTCTTCTTGAAAGCTGCCAGTCTTACCAATGCACAAACAGAGTGGAGAGCGGGTTCTGTTGTGACACTGAAGTTGGTAAAGCCACCCTCACCCACCTGCCGCTGTCCAGTGGAGAGAAGCAGAAATTTTTCTATAAAAAGAATATCTGTTTAATCACAATTTCCCCCTTTCTAGTCATTTAGATATTAATACACTAAATGTGGCTAAATGCATTCTACTTCACACAACAGTAAGTGTTCCAGATACACAAACACTGGCTCGAAATCCTTCCGACTCCAGTCCTAGAGCAAGAATTTAATTTTCTTCAAATGTCAATTCTTCACAGTTTCCGTGCTGCAGCAGCAAATTATTCCTTAGATAAAGGCAATTGTGGTCCATATTTGAAAACATCTTAAGAGAACTGGAGATAAGTTAGCAAACTTCCAGTGCCTCGTGCAGTTTGGGTAGGCCCGTTTGACCTGAAATCCTAAAGACGGGCCGCAGGAACTTGGGGGCAAAGTTCGTCTGTGGAAAGGACTGGGAACTCGCACAGCCCCTCCCCCACCTCTTGAGGCCTTCCTCCTGAAGGGGTGGGGCAGGGGGGAGCTCCACAGCACTCACATTCCGTTTATTGGTCCCCGTCACCCCAAGGGGTGTGGTGGAAAAAAACAAACCCAGCTGGGTGCGTAATAGAGGAGCTGTCAGGAGCTTTCAGAGCAAATCAGGCAGGATCAGGCCCGGAGGCTTCGGTTCGACACAGTTGATCCAGAAGTTGGCACAGCTGGCGTGATACTGGTGTCCCCCGTACGCCAGCTTGAAGCTGTCAGTTTCCGAGTTGAACGCCTGCCAGGAAGAAACAGACACGGAGAGGAGTGGTCAGGCTCCCTCCACGCCCAGGCGCTGACCGGCAGCCGCACGGACCCCGCTCCAGGACACAGAGGCTGAGGCCAGACTGGTGCGCACACAAAAGCTGAGCAGGTGGCTACAGGAATTCAAGCGAGTGAAGTTTTGTGCCGCTAATTAAAGGCATAAAAAATCTTTACTGTTAAACCCAGTTTCAGCAAAAGGAGGTCAAATCTTTCCGAGAAAAGGCACACAGAGGCTGTGGGGAGTTGGCAGGGGTCATGACAGGGGAACGAAAATAGCCAAGGGCCGGGGATCATTTTGATCTCTTTGTGAAGAAGGAAGCCCTTCCCTGAGGCTGGCATTTGACCGTTACATGCCATCCCTGAGGTTTCGGAGGCTCATAAAGTCCTATCATCAGAGAAAACTCAAGATTAAAATGGGTCTAATGCCACTGGGAGCTGAGAGCCGAACAGACATTAAAATGTCCAAATAGGTTCAGGGCTTGTAAAAAAGATATCCAACACCTAAGAATGCTTTCCAAGTGAATAATGCTTGCAGGTAAGTTACAGCCAGCCAGGCCTAACCTCAACCACTTCCTGGGGTGTTTCCTAAACGTCTACAAATAAACAAAACTCTAAGTTTCCCACCCCCCAAATCTGTTGCTGTCTGCTAACAGCCAAGTGCTGAAGCTCTCTAACCTCCTCTGTGTCACGATGACCTGGTTTTCCAGAAGCTGCCCTTTCTCTTACCCTGTTACTCCTAGAGGAAAATAACCGCCATACCAGAAGCCGATTCTGAGCCACAAGCATGCACACAAGACGGAAGTGACCCGCGTGGACACATTAGTTGACTGAATCGGACACTGTGGGAATGGAAAGGACTCAGCAAAGCATCTATGACTGGAACAGCTCAGGATGACAGTGGAATCGCTGAACTTGCCCCCACATTCGAAATTAAGATGGGAGACAGTAAGGTAACAAGTAAGTGGTTCATACTTTTTTAGGATGCTCTTCTGCAGGCTTCTCTTCTTTCTGAAATAATGTTGAAACCATAAGGTCAACAAAATTCCCAGCACAGGGCCTCTGGCCTGCAAACAAGTCCTTACAGGTCGACCCTTCTCCCTGTGCCACCCTGCCTGCAGAGGGGGCTGCAGGCACAAGGCAAACAAGCCCGCTCCATAGAAAGGCAAGCCTGCATCCGTTCCTGCAGCGGCTCCCCGCACCACCCCTTGGAAGGAAGTCTCTGCTTCTCTGGTCCCATCTCAGGACTTGATCAGCTCCCCGCCTCTGGTCACAGGCCGTGCGGAGAAGTGGGCCAGGTGGGCTCGTGCCCCGGGTCCTGTCAGGGACGAGCTCTGCCTTGGAAGTGGTGTGGAGGGAGGTGGTGACTTACCCGGCTCCTGGAGTCCACGTTCAAGAGGCACACCCCGCAAGCCAGCTCCTGAGCGTTTTTAATCCCAGGCCGGAGCATACAAGAGGAAAAATCCAGTGAATTTTCATCAGGCTGTGATGACAAGACAAACAGGTAAGGAGACAGCAGTTCCCCACGCTGCTTGGCTCAGCTCTCTGATCCCACCTCCCAGTAGGTCCAGCAGCAAATTCAGTGAACGCTCTACCACCGCCAGCACGATCATTCCATTTCCCTGGGGATGTCAGGATGCGTGAAAAATGGTCCCTACCCTCAGAGCTCAGTTAGGGTCGGGGTGAGGTGGGTATCAGGCAACACGTGTGATGAGAGCCACTCCAGCAAGCGTGTAAGAACCGAGGGCCAGAGCAAAGCACGGAGGGGCCGGGGCACTGACCCGACGCAAGGGGAAAGGAGCGGGGTGGCAGAGAACGCTTCCCAGAATTTACAGTCATCGGGGCTGAGTCCTGAGGGGGCTTGGCTGGGGGAGGAGTGGGGTAGGATGAGGTGGGGAGGGAAGGGTATTTATGTGGGATAAGCAGCATGGGCAAAAGCCTCTAAGCAGATTCGGCAGGAGGAGAAATCTGGGGGGTGGGAGCCGAGATTTATGGACAGAGGGAGGAGACGAAGCAGGAGCACGAAGGCCTTGAAAGGAATATGAGGGGCTGAGACTTCATCCTGGAGAGCCTTAAGGGTTGTCACTGGATGCTGACAGGATGTGGTCTGCACTCTGGGCAGACCCCCCGGCTGCAGGGCGGGCGATGAACTGGGGACCTGGTCTCATTACAAGGCTGCGGTAGTGAGCCAGGAGACAGGTCCTGAAGAGCAGAACGGAGGGAGCAACGGTGGAGAGAAATGGACACATGGGGAGCTATTAAGGCCCCAGAATCAACAGGCCTGGAGGACTGGGCACCTGAGAGGATCCACCCTACAGAGACGTGTGAGAGGAGAACGAGTTTGGGGTAGAGACGGGGAGAAGAGCCTGGGTTGGTGCAAGCCAAACGGAAGCTGCCTGCGGGTCAGCGGAGCTCTGACGCTGCATGAGCAGGCAAGTGGATATATGGCTCCAGCGCTCCAGGAAGAGGGAGCTGGACATTACTGGCTAGACAGAGTAAATACTGGGCTGGCCAAAGAGTTCATTAAGAGTTTTTCCATAAAATGTTATAGGAAAACCCGAATGACCTTGTATGCCAACCCAAGATAATAACAGCTAATAAGTCAAGCTCTTACCTATGCTAAGCAGTACACTAGGCTCTTTATATGCATTATTTACCAAAAAAAAAAGTATGAAATATGGAATGTGTAGACTAAAGATTAAAGCTGTTAATTTCTTAAAAGTTATAATACACATCTATCATATGAAGCTTTTAATTCCTAGATATTTATCCAAGAGAAATGCAAACACGTTAACAAAAGTCTTGTATGACAAATGTTCATAGCAGCTCTATTCCTATTAGCCCAAACTGGAAACAGCTTGTATCGATAAACAAGAAAATAGATTTTAAAAGAACACAGCATATTAATACAATGAAATATTACTCAGTGATAAAAGGGTGTCAAACTGATACAACACAGATAAATTTTTACAACATGCAATGTAAAAGAAGCTGACCCAAGAACATATGCAGTGCATAATTTCATTTACATTAGGTTCCAGAACAGGCAGATCTAGGATAAGGCAAAGTTACAGAAAATAGATGGCTGTTTTGGGAATCAGATCAGAGGGCTGGGAAGGGGCAAAAGGGAACTTGAGCGGGTGATGAAAGCTCTCCACGTATTGAGGGGTGCAGGCTACATGGCTGAGCGCATTTGTCAAAACTGATTCAACTATACATTTAAGATCGGAGCATTTCATTGCATGTAAGTTATTCTGCAATTATGAAATACATTGAATAATAAAACAAGACAAAAACAACCAAAAAGACAAAAGCAGCAAAATGAAACAGAAAGCCAGAATGTGAGAAAATATTTGCAAGCAATGTGACTGACAGGGGCTTAATATCCAAAATATATCAACAGCTCATACAACAAAACCACCCAGTCAAAAAAGGGGCAGAGGACCTAAATAGACACTTCTTTAAACAAGACATACAGATGGCCAGCAGGCATCTTTACATACATGAAAAGATGCTCAGCATCACTAATTATTAGATAAATGCAAATCAAAACTACAGTGAAGTACCGCCTCCCACCAGTCAGAAAGGCAATTATTAAAAAGTCTACAAATAACAAATGCTGGAGAATGTGTGAAGAAAAATGAACCTTCCTGCGCTGTTGGTGGAATATAAATTGCTGTAGCCACTATGGAGAACAGTGTGGATGTTCCTCAAAAAGCTGAAAAGAGAGTCGCCATATGATGCAACAAGCCCACTCCTGGCCTTATACCCAGACAAGACTGTAATGTGAAGAGACACGCGCAGCCCTCTGTTCACAGCGGCACTATCTGGAATAGCCCAGACACGGAGACCGCCCACTGACAGACGCACGGGCACAGAGGATGCGGCACATACGCACAACGGGATAAAACAGACCCGTGAAGGGGGACAGAACGATGCCCACCGCAGCAACACGGATGGACCTCGAGATTATTACACTAAGTGAAGTCGAAAGAAAACAAATCCCATGTGATTGCCACTTGAATGTGGAATCTGAAATATGACACAGATGGGCCTATCTATGAACAGAAACACAGACAGACAGAACAGTCTGGTGGCCAGGAGTGGGGGACCGAGGGAGGGACAGGGTGGGGGATGAGGTCAGCAGATATAAGCTTTTATATACAGAACGGAGAAACAACAGGGTCCCACCGTACAGCCCAGAGACCTATGTTCAGTGTCTGATGATGCACCATAATGGAAAAGAATATTAAAAAAAGGAGGTATATATGTAAGTGAGACACTTTTCTGTACAGCAGAAATCAATATATTATAAATCAATTATACTTCAATATAAAAAAACTAATCAAGAAAATAAGATTTTGGATTCTTACTGGGTAGAAGTTAGGTATACCTGAACTAATTTATATTTCTTATATATGCCCTAGAACAGTTTCTTAAACTTGGCACCACTGACATTTTAAGCTGGTTAAATCTTTGCTGTGGGGCCTGTCCTCTGCATGTAGGATGTTTAGCAGGATCCTTGGCTAATTTGGGGACAAAATTGCTCCCTTCCTGGCTCAATTAAGAACTGACTTTCTAAAGAGGAAGACGTTATACATGCATGCATGTAAATATATACATANCACAGTATCTTATTCTCACAAAATGCTTTCTTGGATTTTTGCCCAACTCTTAGATCAACAGTCAACCTCTGCTTGCTCTCCTGAAAGAGTGTTACTTCTGATGTGAATGCTGATGTCTAATGTGAAGGACAAGGGCTAGAGTGTCACCACTCAGACATACTTTGGAACTTCATTTGTCTATCAAATACGTGAGTGACTTCTTTGCTGAATCAGATAATAGTTTTTGAATACT
This sequence comes from Cephalophus harveyi, assembly GCA_006410635.1. Taxonomy (NCBI): domain Eukaryota; kingdom Metazoa; phylum Chordata; class Mammalia; order Artiodactyla; family Bovidae; genus Cephalophus; species Cephalophus harveyi. The sequence continues at coordinate 173,624 of SJYT01020783.1, forward strand.
GCAGAATCTTTACCCAACTTTTGGTTCTACTCACAACATAAGGGCTACACAAAGAGCATACTCTTAAGTTTAACCTACATTAATATTTCTTCTGTATCACTTTAAATCTAGAAAATCAACAAGTCGAGCCCTAGTTTGAAGCATGTGTGGACTTCCATGGTATAAATACTCCTCCATGGTTGATTTTCAGCTACCAGTGCAATGTCACTGAACACAGAGTGGGAAGAGATCATCATATTACAGTATTTCCACATAGGAAAACAGTGCACTAGGGTGGCCAACTTCCTGGTTGGTGCAAGACTATCCCCATTTTATGGACTTCCTGGTAGCCCAGTGGGTAAGAATCCACCTGCCAACGCGGGGGACATGGATTCGACTCCTGGTCTGGGAAGATCCCAGGTGCCAAAAGGCAAGTAGGCCCGTGTGCCACAACTACTGAGGCCTGCAGCCCACAGGGCCCGTGCTCTGCGACGAGAGAAGCCGCCGGGACAAGAGAGAGTAGCCCCCACTCGCTGCAACTAGGAAAGCCTGTGAGCAGCAATGAAGACCCAGCACAGCCGAAAATAAATAAGTAACTTTAAATAAATGACTGTTCCCATCTTAGCTCTGAGGAAACCCCTTGGTCCTGAGCTAACCAGGACAGACAGGAATAATCTCAAATGCTAAGGAACATGCTTTGGCACGTGGGAAAGGAAGTGAAGATGGAAGGGACTCCACAGGAACACAATAAAGGGGCCACTGTCCCGTCTGGAGAACCAGAAACAAGAGCAGAACAAATCAAGAGCGAGAAAGGTCTTAAGTTGCCAAGATGGGCTCAGAAAAATGTCTGAGTTTAAGACTACCTCAGCTCTGCAGTGTGATGCTTGATAACACAGTCCAGAGTGATCATGCCAAGGGGTGGCTTCAGTGAAACACAGACAAGGGCTTGTAGTCCAGAGCGTGACGGATCTGGAAACCTGACGAGTTGGCTTTGGTTTTTCTTCAAGAATACTGAGATGACCAGGATAACGGCAAATTTGATGATAAAATAATGGCTACATGTTCCATAGTTACTTTAGGCTGAACCACTCAGGAGTCACCATACTGTCTTTGTATTTGCATAACTATATTATTTTTTTCCCGGGGGAGTGGGGGGAGGGCTTCTCTCACCAGGCAAATGTGGAGATTATATATGATAGTTCCCCATCCCTTTTGAATCTGAAATGATACACCATGTGCCAGGTTCCACAAACATCTCAAACTAACCTGAGCTAAATCTATTCAGATCACATGTAGGGAAGGAAGTATGATAGTTCTCAAAGAAGAGAAGGGGAGGTGGAAGATTCAACTGTATGAACCTACTCCACCTTAGCCAAGTCAGAGGATAACTCTTTTTCTTTCTTAGCGCGATCATGACCTATTTGGTCAAACCGAGGAGCAGGTGGCACCGTCACTTGCTTGTCGTCCAGCTCTGTCCTTTGTAAAACGGTAACAATTTCACATGCCCGCCCTCCCTCCTCCAACTGGTGTTAGGGTCCGCACAGATACACAAAAAGGGCATTGGAAAGGATCGAATACACTAAGTGATTATCACAATTATTCACTTTGATAAATAAAATCTAACATGCTCTTTGAACTGGTTAAAAACATAGTAGCATGTCTGTAATCTACATTATAGACATTCATCATGTTATTGAAGAAGGCCTGTTTGAGAAATAATTAGAACCCGAGGAAACTAAATCCTAAAGAAAAAAAGAAAGTTAATAAAAGCCCTTTAATATATGTTTACCAAAGGAAAAAAAGAAGCAAACGAAAAGGTCATATTGTAAACTCCAGTGGAAAATCATAAGCCTCTGCATAAATTACTCTGTAGTCAAATTAATCTTTCAAATGACAAAATTAACCTTTATAAATACACATCTATTAGCAAGGGGATTATTGTAGTCCATAGTAACAGTGTGACACCAATCAAAGGGCCCTAATTCTAGAAGGAGGCATGCCCTCTACAGGCCACCTTAAATTGCGTGTCACCTACTTTAATTGGCAAGTATGTCACGTATTTAGCGAAGATTAAAAACCAGCGATATTATACTTGACCTGTATACACTGACAAGTCCCAGAGGCAGGCTGGGATATATTGATATAATCCTGAATCTTTAGCCAATAATAAACTACTAAAATGGTATCCAAGAAAATCACTATTAAGGAAGAAAAGTTTGGTAGCAATTAGCATTCCTTACTGATAGCCTTATTCTCCTTCTCTGTCCCTCTGCATTAGACACGGCTGGGTGACTTGTCATGGTGTTAAGAGACTGAGGATAAGTAATACGCTCACTTTTGGAAGGAAGTCTTTAAGGCCAATGTGTTGTCATGTTCCCTTGATCCCCTCCTGGCAACCAGCTATTTTGTTCCACTCGGTGAAGCTCTATCAACCCAGATGCTGGAGTAAGGAGGGCATGGCATAGAGCCCCTCCAACTTGAGATGGACGTGGAACAGGAGCCGGGAATAAAGCTCTGTTGCTTCACACTGCCAAAGAGGGTGGTGGTGGTGGTGTTTGTTACCATCAAGCTTAATTTGACTGAAATAAAATTTATTCTCTTAGAGTTCTGGAGGTCAGAAGTCTAAAAGGAGTTGGCAACACTGCTTTTGTTATGGGAATTCTACGGGAGAACACACATCTTCGTCTTTTCTAGAGTCTAGAGACTGTCTGCACGCTCTGTGGATCACAGTTCCATCTCCAAGGCCAAGACTGCAGCATCCGCCAGTCTCTCTCTCTTCTGATTGTCACGCTGCTTTGCAGCCATGAAATTAAAAGATGCCTATTATTGGAAGAAAAGCTATGAGAAGCCTAGACAGCATATTAAAATGCAGAGACATCACTTTGCCAATAAGGTCCATATAGTCAAAGCAAGGTTTTTCCAGTGGTCATGTATGGATGTGAGAGTTGGATCATAAAGAAGGCTGAGTGCCGAAGAATTTGTTTTCAAACTGTGGTGTTGGAGAAGATTCTTGAGAGTCCCTTGGACAGCAAGGAGAACAAACAAGTCAATCCTAAAGAAAATCAACCCTGAATATTCACTGGAAGGACTGATGCTGAAGCTCCAATACTTTGGCCACCTGATGCAAAGAGCTGACTCATTGGAAAAGACCCTGATGCTGGGAGAAATTGAAAGCAGGAGAAGGGGACCAGGGAAGTCCTCTTGCCTTCCTCTTATAAGGATCCTTGTCACGTTTCTGGGCCTGCCGAGATGATCCGTGCTAGGTTTCCCATTCAAAGACCCTTAATGTAATCACATTTGCAAAGTCCCTTCCACCACCAAAGGTAAAACATTCACAGGTTCCAGGGCTTAGAACATGAACATCCTGTTGGGAGGCAGGCGTTATCCTGTCTACCATATCTACCTTCAGTCAAATAAAGATAGAGACAATGGATATTCTGTCTCTAAAACACTATGCAGATTGGCCAGATGATAAGAATGCTATCATTATTAAAAAAAAAAAAAAAAAAAAAACATTCGCCTGACATGCCCCAGCAACAGGAAGTACTCTGCAATTCACTGCTTATTTCACACTGAAAGGAAGCAGCTACGAATTTTATTAGACTGAGGGTAATAGTGGAATCACAGAGCCTGGGTGATTTTCAGCTGACTAGAGGTCAGAAGAGTAACAGTCCTGTCTCTTCTCATAGATTTCATGTGGCAAAATAGATCGGTTTTGTTTTCCAGGACTGAAGCCTTGGTTACAAACCTACTGAACTTCAATCCACAACCGTGAGATAAAACCTCAACATAACAATTCACTCATCAGACTTCCCTGGTGGCACAGTGGATAGGAATCCGCCTGCCAATGCAGGGGACATGGGTTCGATCCCTGATCCAGGAAGACTGCACATGCTGCAGAGCAAGTAAGCCCATGTGTCACAGCTACCAAGCTACGTGCTGCAACTCCTGAAGCCCGAGCGTTTCAGAGCCTGTGCTCTGCACCAAGAGAAAGGTGGGCTTCTCCGCCAGCATACTGAGAAGCCCCTGCACCACAACGAGAGAGCACCCCTGCTCTCAGCAACTGGAGCAAAGCCCTCGTGCAACAACAAAGATCCACAGCAACCAAAAAAAAAAAGCACTCACCTCTCTGAAATAGAGGAATTTTCTCTCTTGAGAAAAAAGTTTCTTCAATCAGTGCTCAGAAGAGGCACGCTTTTGCCACAAGAGGGAGTTTTAGTCCATGGGTTAGGGAGCATTAAACAGAGGGCCATGTAAAACTCTGCCACCAGTGTTAACTTCCAGCTTAAAGAAATCGTAAGGAGCCGCAATTTGGAGGTGAAGACGTGTGCTCTGCTTCCCTTAGCCCAAGTGTCACTGCTGCACCCAGAACTTTTTCACTTGGCAAAAGTAACGCAGTCTCCTTTTGAAGCAGAGAACCCCATAGAGTCTTTGTGGGAAGAAACAAGTCATTTTTTAATACTTTGCAAGCTGGGACTAACACAGTAGGAAAAGTGGTTTTAGGCAATGATTTACATTCAAATCCCAGGTTTGTGAGTTTCAGGCAAGTTTCATCTTTTCTGAGCTCCAACTTCTGCACTTGTAAAACTGGGGATTATGCTGACGTTATGGGATTGTTACCAGGATTGAATGAAAAGGAATACAGCACAATATCTGGCAGGGTTCTAGGTGAAAAGAAACAGTCACTATTATATCAGTGTTATTGGAATCAAAGAGCCTGGCTGTGGTGATTTAGTTCATTAAGTAGAGCACAGAGCACGGGGACCTCCAGGGACGCCCCTCAGGTAAGGTTTAAGGACTGAAGGCCCACCAGTTAGCAAGAGCACATGACGTGGTATAATCAGGAGAAATATGAGTAGGGAATGATTATTTTTCATAGCTAATCTAGCAAGGAGATCCAACTAGTTCATTCTGAAGGAGATCAGTCCTGGGATTTCTTTGGAAGGAATGATGCTAAAGCTGAAACTCCAGTACTTTGGCCACCTCATGCGGAGAGTTGACTCATTGGAAAAGACTCTGATGTGGGAGGGATTGGGGGCAGGAGGAGAAGGGGATGACAGAGGATGAGATGGCTGGATGGCATCACCGATTCAATGGACGTGAGTTTGAGTGAACTCTGGGAGTTGGTGATGGACAGGAAGGCCTGGCGTGCTGCAATTCATGGGGTTGCAAAGAGTCAGACACAACTGAGCAACTGACCTGAACTGAACCTAGTGAAAAAAGCAATTATAACTGGAAGAGCATGGGTGCCTGTGGAAATAAACACTCAGCAGCAGCCACAATGTGCAATGTACTCCTGTGCTGTCTAGTGGCAGACGTCTATCCTTCTGGGGCCTAAAAAAAGCTCAGGTAAAGTCACTCACGCATCCAGATCCAGACACGGATGCCAGAAATGGCTGTTCCCAGTGGGGGTCTGAAGGGGAGGCATGAATGCCTGGCCATTCCTCCCCTTCACTTCCTCTTTTGCCATGTGGAGGGATTTAGAGCCTCCGTAAGTGAGGGGGCAACACTCTCAAGCTAGGCGGGTAACTAATTAACAGAATCACAAAACCAAATTCTAAGGCTCCTTTAAAAAGGTCTGGGCAAAACTAATCCTTCATGTAAAAACTCAGAACATGGCTTATCTCTGAGTGGAGCGAAGTCAACAAAGGAGTGTAAGGAAAGCGTCTGGGAAGACAGGCTATCTTGGATCTCGACCAGGCCTGGGTTATGTGTGGCATGCATTTGTCAAGACCACGGAGCAGTATAACTAAGATTTTTGCATTTTACTAAGTATATATTTTATTTAAAAAGGAAAAAAGAAAAAAATTAAAGAAAGCCAGGAGGGGCAATCAGAATCTCGAAGACAAGCCTTTCTCACAAGCAAGATGTACAAGGACGAAACTGGCTTCCAGCTCACCCCGACAGCAGCTCCCTCAGAGCTGTAATCAAGGCTAAGATTCTCCCCAAATATCCTTTGCTCCAAACGGAAAAGGGCTAATACATAATGAACCTGCTTAACACACTTGGTCTTCTATGATATCTTTTCTTTAGAGTTCACAGCTTAAAAAAGAAAAAAAAAGTTCTGCCATCACAGCCACCTTTTTCTAACAGTATCAGAAGAGAGAGATTTGTATAGCAGTCTAGTTTTCAGTGTTAATTACAATAAGAAACCAACTGCCATCAAAACAAAGAACCTTAAAATCTAAGTGGCAAGGGGGACTCCTTTAAGCTCCTCTACAGTCCTGAGATATTAACCAGGGAAAAAGTACACAGAAAATAACTTGACTGTTTAGATCAAGCCACTGCCAAGACAGACTTCTGGTGTTTGATCTCTTTAACCCCGAAGCTAAGGAACAACCCATCTTCCTCAAGAAGGCTTTTGCCTTTCTGCTTTCACCCATCCAATCTGCCCATTCAAGGAGGCAACAGAGTATTGTGGTTGAAAAAGCAGACTTAGGACTCTCTCACACTGAGCCCAGGTCTCACAGATATCTCTGTGCTTCAGTTTCTTCATTAACCAGGGGAGAATATTATTATCTACCCTCAAGACTGCTCTATTCATTATATCCACGTAGAGAGTCATGAATAGGGTCTGGCACACAGTAAGCACTCAGTAAATGTTGGCTAATGATGCTGATGATATTTAGGCTTAATGTGGTCCGTAGGAGTAGAGAGTCAGACGCAGAAGATGGGTGGCTTAGGAGACACCCAGACCCGCACATTCCTAGTGTGTGGCTGTAGATATCTTGCTGCTAAAAAACATGGAACAAATGGGTGTTGAGGTGAGACCTTTGTGAGACTGAATAGAGGCTCTGATGAACTCTGATGCCAAGAGTGCAAAGGGGACACACTGGGTTTTATGGCATTCCTCTCCATCTCACAGCCTCACGGGCACCCACGTGCATCACCAGCCAGTCAACTTCATTTGTGACTGGAGTTTGGAAATACTTTTTTAAAACGCCAGGGGTGGGACTTCCTGGTAGTCCAAGGGCTAAGACTTTGAGCTACTAATTCAGGGGGCCTGGGTTTGATCCCTGGTCAGGGAACTGGATCTTGCATGCCGCAACAAAGATCAAAGATTCCGGGCGCCACAACTACAACCCAGCACAGCCAAATAAACAAAAAACGCCAGGGTTTTACGACCCACACACAATCCTATGACCATTCTGGCATATTTCCTTCCAGCACTGTAATAATAGTTCTGTGTTATTTCAAACTTTGTGCTCCTTTAAAAAATGGCTATGTAATATCCTACTATGAAGATTCACACAATTAAATTCTCCAGATTTGGACTTTTAGGGTTATTTTCAACTTTTCATTTTTACAAAGAACAACTTGTGCATTTGAGCTGCTTCTTTTTGTGAGTTTGTATGTAGAACCCTCTACCTCAGAGAGTTTTCCAAAAAGTGGAACTACTTAATCAGCTGCTCTGGAGGTCTGTAAATCTTTTCATTCATTCAGCGTTTACTGGGTATTGACATGGTGCCTGGCACGGTGCTCAGAGCAGACAGACGACGGACATGTGGTCCTGGTCCTTGTCCTCAATGAGTTCCCAGGTGGCAGGAAAAGCATGCTGCCAGACACCTTTCCCATTGGGTGGCACCAATTTCTTAATGAATTAATTCCCAATAAATTCCCTAAGAAGCAGTCCAATTTTACCACATTAACATGCTAAAAGTTCAAATAAATAAACTAAATCCCAATCTGGGTTTATTAGGTGGTTAAAAAAAAAACCACCTTGTTTTAACTTGAATTATTGTTTACTGATTAGCTGTGCCTCCTCTTTTATGAATCACTTCATGTTTTTGCTCTGACTTTACTGGAAGCTGGTGTATTTCGCACTGATTTATGTGTTTTCTTTACTGAACAAAGACTTGAGGCCACTGTCAGTAAGAATTGCCACACTTTTTTTCTCCTTTACCATTTCATCTATTTTGCTCCCCACTTGCAATAACTTTCAGTTACTGGGGCTATGCTGTTTGATCTACAAGGGAAGATTTCCTAAGAAACTACTCAGTGAAACCTGTTGCTTTCTTTACTGAAAGGGTTATTTTTGAAGATAATGTAGATGATGTTAGTTTCGTCTCTACGAGAACCCACGAGAGAAATTTCTTTCAGATATGAGTACCAGGAATAGCTATGCTTCCTGAGTAGAGGGTTTATTTTTCTGTTATGAACACAGTGAATCATGGAACTGATCACGTCGTCTTTACATCAGTGCCTGGAAGGGTCAACGGTACAGCTCACCATTAGCAAATGCCAACACTTTAAAAGCACACATTTTTGCACACAACTTCATTCCTGGCTTTAACATTTCCTGCCTTCATTTTCCCTATCCGTTTATTAAAAAAATTTAAACCAGTTATTAAAATAATGAGGTATAAAAATGCTTATCTTGTTTGAAAATAAAGGTAAGGTTCAAAAAGTATAAAACAAAAGATACAAAGTCCCACTAATCGTTACGTTAGAACACAAAGAAATAAAGGACACATACTATATGATATCACTTACATATGGAATTTAAAAAATATGAATGAATATACATACAACACAGACCCAAAGACACAGAAAACAAACTTATGGTTACCAGAGGAAAGAGGCAGGGGGCTGGACAAATCAGAGGAGCATGAACTAACAGATACAAACCACTGATACTACATAAAACAGTTAAGTAACAAGGATTTACTGAATAGCACAGGGGAGTATACCCAACGTCGTGTAATAACCTAAAGTGGAATATAATGTGTAAAAAAACCCAAAACAAAACCAATCACTATGCTATATACCTGAAACTAACACGATACTGTAAAATCAACCATATTTTTCTTTTTTGGCTGAACTGTGCATACAGGATCTTAGTTCCCTGACAAGGGATTGAACCCACATCCACTGCACTGGAAGTGCAAAGTCAACCACTGGACCACCAGAGAAACCCCAGATCAACTGTATTTCAGTTAAACAAACAGAAAAAAAGGACACAGTCCTGATCTTAAGGCGCTGAGAAGCTAGTGGGCAAGAAATAAGAAGACACAATTAACAAGAAGCGTGGAAGTGCCTCCCTGACCAGAACACGCTATGGACACACACAGGAAGGGGGGCACCTAATGCAGAGGGAGGGCCTCTTGGGATGATTTCTGGGAAACTGATGCAGAGTCCAGAGGGAAAAGCGATCTAGCAGAGAAAGGCCAGGGCAGCCCAAGTGAGGGAAAAGACCTCACACACTGAGCTAAGGAGTTTAAACTTGACCCTGAAGACCATGGAGAGTCACTGCAGGGTTTCAAATGGGATATAAATGCCACAATCAGATTAGCATTTTAGAAAGACACGTCTGATAGTGGTGTGTCAAACACATTGAGTGTGGATAAAAAAATGAATCAGTAACTGCAGCTATGCAGCCAGAAGTGGTAAGGGCCTGAATGATTTACCACATTAAAAAAAAGAGGCTTCCATTTTTACTATGTTTTACTCCTATTATTAATATATGAGAATGTGGTGGAGTTGTGCCAAACTCATTAAATTTAACCTCTCGAATTCAGTTTTCTGGAGGCACCTCTTATCATCAAGTAAACAATTCTATCTCTTCTTTTCAAATATGCATGCTTCAATTCTTATTGTATTGGCCACAATAGTATTTTTAAAAAATAGTTATCCAAACAGTATGATTTTAAGTTATAAATCGAAAAATGGTCCAAGAGAATAATAGAAGAGATTTCTGAAATGATTCAAATGCTTTCGGAACTTAATATTACAAACCAGAAGCAACGTAACAATGGCGAGAACCTGAGGCTGATGACAGACAGGTTGCTGGGCGACATGGGGTCCTCCCGCCCAGCAGCGTGGCACAAAGAGAGCTGGCTGCTCTTAGAAATGGGGTGCCTGGTTCAGTGTGGGGAAAGAAGAAAAGAAAATGGAGCTGCGCATTTATTCCAGCTGTGGAAGGAAGATAAATTTGACTATTGTGAAATAAAGGATATTATCTGAGACAAACTGAATTAGTATGAATATATAAAAATAAAATAGCTTTGCCCAGCGAAATATTAAAAAAAAAAAAAGGTGGAAGAAACAGAAGAGGCAAAAATTAACTGATATCATCTTATGCACATATGTATGTGTGTGAATAAATCTACTACAAATATGAAATGATATGGTCAATAACAGTATTTCATTGAATATATGGCCAAACAGTCAAAAGAGAGAGAGATGATCAGCTTACACACAAAGGAAATAAAAATAGTAAATTATCATTTGAGACACTAGACAGTCCCTCGGGAAATGAAAGAAATTTAAAAAACACTTTCAGGGAATTGCTTACACACTTTTTAAATTAAGAAATTGACAAAGCTAGAATACGATGTAAGGAAATGTATACTTTTATGTACTGCTGTCAACTAGCTTCTAAGCTACTTGGAAATCCATATAACACATGGAACAACAGCTATATGCAGGCATGCATGTACATGTGCAACCATGCAGTCTGATTTCTTAAGTCCACTTGCAGAAGCTGTACAATCAAAAGGGGAAACAGTCATTTGTTTAATGATATTCAGAGTAAAACTATTCGTAACGGGAAAAAAATGAAAACAATTCAAGACTTAAAGAAAGTAAAATGGCTCAATGAACCACAGGACAGTAACAAGATGTATCATACAGTCTTCTGTTTTACTTAGGTCTAAAAAAATTTTTTTTGTAGTATAGTTGATGTAGAATATTATATTAGTTTCATCTATATAACAGTGATTCACAATTTTAAAAGGTTATATTCATTTATAGTTACTATAAAATATTGCCTATATTCCCTATGCTGTACCATATATCCTAGTAGCTTATTTATTTTCTACATAGTAGTTTGTACCTATTAATCCGCTACTCCTATGCTGCCCCTCCCTGCTTCCCTCCCCTCACTGGTAACCACTAGTTTGTTCTCTGTGAGTCTGCTTCTGTGATATTCATTAGTTTGTTGTATTTTTTTTTTTGGATTCCACATATAAGTGACATTATTCTGTCTCAGTCTTTCTCTGACTTCCTTCACTTAGCATAATGCCCCTTCAGTCCACCCACATTGTTGCAGATGGTTAAATTCCACTCTTTTCTCGTGGCTAAGTAGCATTCCATCGTCTTCATCCATTCATTTGTTGATGGACACTTAGGCTGCTTCCATGCCTCAGCTGCTGTAAATAGTGCTGGTATGAACATTCAGGTGCACCTATCTTTTTGAATTAATATTAACATTTTTTTAAAAGGGCACTAATGGGTTGGGAAGATCCCCTGGAGAAGGAAATGGCAACCCACTCCAGTACTCTGGCCTGGAAAATCCCATGGACTGAGAAGCCTGGCAGGCTACAGCCCATGGGGTCGCAAAGATTCAGACACAACTGAGCGACTTCACTTTCGCTTTCACTTTCAATGGGGAAAAAACTAGAAATGTAAAGGGAGAAACTCAAATCAATGCTTTGCAAAACAGTGACTTAAGGATTTAGATAGAGAATGTTTCCCTACACTCTCATTTAGGTACAATGGGCCTGGAGGCCAACCTGCTGCTATTCAACTAACAGCACAAATGTTATTAGTATCCCTTCCTTTATAACATAACTGGCTACAGTAGGGACCTTCATCCTCCAATCAAAGAAACACACAGTTAGCTTTACGGCTTAGGTTTTTTCAAGGAAAGCAACTGCTGAATTGTCTCGTGGGCTTACCGTGAGTGTGGCAAGTGACATGAAGCCAATTAGGTTATTCCATACTTTATCGATGTCCTTTAGCAACTGCTGGAGTTTCTCACTGCACACCGCAGTGGCTTTTATCCCCAGCTCCACACGTTTCGTTACCCTGTACACCTCAACAACACCTGACAGGGTGAGAGAGGAAAGAGTTAGGTGCTGGAAGTGAAGAGAAAGAGATCAACAAGACACGGCAGCCTTACTGCTGGCTGACATCCTAGGTGAAACAGGGACTGCATCTGGACAGATGTGAGCTTAATATTCCTTGGGATCAAATTTTTTTTTTTTGGCCCGCAACCCCCAGCATGTGGGATCTTAGTTCCTCCACCAGGGATTGAACCTGCGCTCCTGCATTGGAAGCATGGAGTCTTTTATTTATTAAAAATTAAGTTATTTAATTGGAGGCTAATTACTTTACAATATTGTAGTGGTTTTTGCCATACATTGACATGAATCAGCCATGGGTGTACATGTGTCCCTGATCCTGAACCCCCCTCCCACCTCCCTCCCCATCCCATTCCTCAGGGTCATCCCAGTGCATGAGCCCTAAGCACCCTATCTCATGCATCGAACCTGGACTGGCAATCTATTTCACATATGATAATATACATGTTTCAATGCTATTCTCTCAAATCATCGCACCCTCGCCTTCTCCCACAGAGTCCAAAAGTCTGTTCTTTACATCTATGTCTCTTCTGCTATCTCACATATAGGGTCATCGTTACTTCTAAATTCCATATATATGCATTAATATACAGTATTGCTGTATATACAGTCTCTTCTGCTATCTCGCATATAGGGTCATCGTTATTTCTAAATTCCATATATATGCATTAATATACAGTATTGCTGTTTTTCTTTCTGATTTATTTCACTCTGTATAATAAGCTCCAGTTTCATCTACCTCATTAGAACTGATTCAAATGCATTCTTTTTAAGAGCTGAATATTCCATTGTGTATATGTACCACAGCTTTCTTATGCATTCATCTGCCGATGGACATCTAGCTTGGGAAGTGTGGAGTCTTAACCACTGGATCCCCAGGGAAGCCCAGGAGCCATCAGCTGTTAACACCGCAGTATAAACTCCCCGGTAAGAGTGCAGACTCTAGAGCTATACCATCTGGATTCAAGTGCAAGCTCTGCCACTTACTAGCTGTGTAACCTCAGGCAGGTAGCAAACCTCTCTGTACTTCAGTTTCCTCAAATGTAACACTGGGATAATAGTACCTTCTCAAAGGATGGTTGAAGACGTTAAACTGGTTAAAACTGTTGGCTTAGAACAGCAGACATTAACCAAATATTAGCTGCTTTTTTTTTCTGGCGTCTGTATGAGTCCCTCTGTTTGAATTTGGGAAATATACTTACTGAAAATGGGAACATTAACAGTTTAGGCAATGTCAGGATCACTATAACGCACAGGAATAGCTTGCTTTACTGCACTTCCCTCTGTTGTGGTTTCCAGATACAAATATATGAATTTTTTTTTACAAATTGAGAGTTTGTGGTAACTGTGCATCAAGCAGGTCTATAAGCACCATTTTCCTGACAGCATCTGTTCACTTTGCTTCTCTGTCACAGTCTGGTAATTCTCACAGTAGTTCAACCATTGCCGTCATCATCATGCCCGCTGTGGTGATCTGTGGTCCATGATGCTGCTGCTGTAGCTGTCTGGGGGCACCATGAGCCACGCAGCATGTGTTCCGGCTGCTCCAGTGATCTGCTCCCCCACCCACCTCCTCCTCAGGCCTCCCTACTCCCTGAGACACAACAACATTGAAATCTGGTCAGTTAACAACCCAACGACAGCCTCTAAGTGTTCAAGGCAAAGAGGAATCTTATCCAAAAACTAGAAATGATTAAGCTTAGTGAGGAAGGCATGTCGAAAGACAAGACAGGCCAGAAGCTAGGTCTCTTGTGCCAGCTAACCAACTTTTGAAAGAAGGGAAAAGTTCTTGAAAGAAATCAAAAGGGCTAATCTAGGGAACACACGAATGATAAGAAAGCAAAACAGTCTTATATTACTGATACACAGAAAGTCTGAGTGCTCTGGAGAGATGATCGTACCAGCCACAACATGAACACATCATGAGCATGTTCACATCATGAACAAGGCCCTGACTCTCTTCAGTTCTATGAGGGCTGAGACGTAAGGAACCTGCAGAAGAAAAGCCTGAAGCCAGCAGAAGTCACTCACAAAGGTTAAAAAAAGAAGCCATCTCCATAACATCTCTCTAGCATCCAGGGGCAAGCTGAAGCAGCAAGTGTTGATACAGAAGCTGCAGCAAGTTACCCAGGAGATATAGCTCAGATAATTAACGAAGGTGGCTACACTAACCAACAGATTTTCAATGTAGACGAAACCGCTTTCTTTCATGCCGTCCAGGAACTTTCATAGCTAGAGAGGAGAAGTCAATGCCTGCCTTCAAAGCTTTCAATGGCAGGCTGACTTTCCAGTTAGGAGATAATGCAGCTGGGGACTTTAAGCTGAAGCCAATGCTCGTTTACTACTTCAGAGATCCTAGGGCCCTGAAGAATTATGCTACATCTACTTCGCCTGTGCTCTCTCTTTAAGCGGAACAACAAAGCCTGGATGATAACACATCTGTTCACAACATGGTTTACAGAATATTTTAAGCTCACTGTTGAGGCCTACTGCTCAGAAAAAGAAAAAAAAAAAAAAGATTAAAATATGACTGCTCAGTGACAACGCATCTAGTCACCTAAGACCTCTGATAAAGATATACAACAAGATTAATGTTTTCATGCCTGCTGATAACAGAACATCTGTAGCCCATGGGTCAAGTAATAATTTCGATTTTCAAGTCTTAGTCTTTAGGAAATATACTTTAAGGGGCTAGAGCTGTCACAGATGGTAATTCCTCTGGTAGATCTGGGGAAAGTAAATTGCAAACCTCCTGGGAAGGATTCACCATTCTAGATGTCATTAAGAACAACTAGGATTCATGGGAAGAGGTCACAATAGTAACAAGAGGAATGTGGAAGAAGTTGATTCCAACCCTCATGATTGACTTTGAGGGGTTCAAGACTTCAGTGGAGGAAGGGCATTAGAAGCAGAAGTAGACCCTTAAGATGTGACTAATTTGCTACAATCTCATGATAAATCTTTAACAATGAGCAAAGAAAGTGGTTTCTATATATTTTAAGGGGCTATAGCTGTCACAGATGGTAATTCCTCTGGTAGATCTGGGGAAAGTAAATTGCAAACCTCCTGGAAAGGATTCACCATTCTAGATGTCATTAAGAACATCTAGGATTCATGGGAAGAGGTCACAATAGTAACAAGAGGAATGTGGAAGAAGTTGATTCCAACCCTCATGGTTGACTTTGAGGGGTTCAAGACTTCAGTGGAGGAAGGGAATTAGAAGTAGAAGTAGACCCTTAAGATGTGACTAATTTGCTACAATCTCATGATAAATCTTTAACAATGAGCAAAGAAAGTGGTTTCTTGGGGTGGAAACCACTCCTGGTGATGACTGTTAAAATGACAGCAAAGAACTTAGAATATTACATAAACTTAGCTGATAAAGCAGCGCAGATTTCAAGAAGATTGACACCAATTCTGAAAAAAATTTCTCCTGTGGGTAAAATGCTATCAAACAGCACTGCATACTATATAGAGAAAATGTTCATCAATGAAAGAGTCCATTGGTGAAACAAACTTCATTGTCTTATTTTAAGAAATGGCCACAGCCACCCCAACCTTCAGCAACTACCACCCTGATCTGCCAGCAGCCATCAACATCAAGGCAAGAGCCTCCACCAGTAGGAAGATTATGACTTGCCAAAGACTCAGATAGATGATGGCTAGCCTTTTTTAATCAATATTTTTAATTTAAGTTTTTTTCAGACATAATGCTATTGCACACTTAATGGACTACATTCATAAGGTAAACATAACTTTTCTATGAACTGGGAAACCAAAATATTCATGCAACTCGCTTCATTGAGCTATAAGCTTTACTGCAGTGGTCTGGAATTAAACCTTCAATGTCTCCCAGTGAAGTGAAAGTCGCTCAGTTGTGTCCAATTCTTTGCGACCCCATGGACTTTACAATCTGTGGAATTCTCCAGGCCAGAATACTGGAGTGGGGTAGCCATTTCCTTCTCCAGGGGAATCTTCCCAACCTAGGGATCAAACCCAGGTCTCCCACATTGCAGCTGGATTTTTTTTTTAACAGCTGAGCCACAAGGGAAGCTCAAGATTACTGGAGTGGGTAACCTGCCCCTTCTCCAGGAGATCTTCCTGACCCAGGAATCGAACTGGAGTCTCCTGCATTGCAGGCCAATTCTTTACCAACTCAGCCAGCAGGGAAGCCCCAGTATCTCCCAGGTCTGCCTGTAATTAGGAAATATTTCACTCCTCTGAATGTCCAAGATTTACAAAGTCTGTGGCTTCATGTATCTTTTATACACTTAAGAGGACACAGAATGGTTCTTTCCCTGTGGTCTCTGAATTACGGCTGAATTCTTCCAGCAAGGATGAGAGATGCCAAGGTCTCCAAAGACTAAGGACAGCTGCCAGGCATGACCCAACCCCTCCCCCAGCCTGTTCCAGAGAGAACTGGAAGAATGCCAGGGGGTCTTCAGTGGTACACGCTCAGCCTATATACAGCACTGTGGCTTGTCCTTCCTTCTCCAGGGGAAGGTTGGGAATTGCTGCCCACTCTGAGCCAAGTGAGGGGGCTTCTGAGTCAATCTTTCATACTAGGAAACTACTAGAGGGAAAGATACGCACCCCATGAGATGGTGAGCATTTGCTTATGAGGCAGAATTATGCCTGTCTGAGCAGGAAAGAGGAACGAGAGCAGGAGGCAGGAACAAGGAGAGCTCACAGCCCTCAGAGCCACTCACCCAGAGAGTACACGCGAGTGACCACTGTGCGCCCAGCGCTAGGCGAGGCGCTGGAAACCCAGCCGCAAGCACATCACACCCAAATCTCTCCCTTCTTGGAAGTGGATTTTAGTGGAGACAGACAGATAATAGATGCAAATAACAGAAAGTAAAATATTTAAGATAGTAAATGTGACAGGGCTAGGGAGAAAATCAAGCAGGAGACGGACAGCAAGTGACAGGGTGGGGAGAGGGAACACGGCTTTGAGTGAGAAGAGCGAGAAGACCTCACCTAGAAGGTGACATCTGAGTAAAGGTCTGAAGAAGATTAGGGCGAGGCCAGTGCCTGTGGTTTTGGCTACAGGCAAACCCTGAGCAGGAAAGGACCACTGAGAAGGACAGGGACTGAGATTTCATGTTGGACTGGGATGTGTGAGAGCTGAAGGCGGCCAGGAAGTTAAGGAATCTGAGGTTGGTGAGGGGTAGAAAGGCAGAATTCAACACAGCATGGTAAGAACTGATTGGGGACCCAATAATTTAATTTTCTTTTTTAAACCAATGATTTAATGTTCATGCCTCATCTAGTTCAGAGTCTTTGATAAACCAGTAACATGTGATTTTACATTGTGCATAACAAGGACTAGGAAACCTGGCCACAGAGACCTTAAGTCAAATAGTTGTTTCTGGGTAGGATTTAAGTGTCTTATCTATAAAAGCAGAAGCTACTTAGTGAAGTCCTATGAGGCTTAGAGATATCTAGATTAAACTACTTGACATAGGGACAACTGAAAAGCCTCCAAAGTGTCATGATTTTGAAGAAGTATAATATGAAAGCACATACCTAATAAGTATTCCATCCCTTGAGCTGACTGAATTACTTCTGTGCATACAGAGCTACTACTGATTCCATTTAAGGTATCATTGGCCTTCTTAATGACCTACAAAGAAATGAAATCACATCACCTTACATAATCAGGAAAAGTCATTACAAAGCAGTTTACTATTAGTAGAAAACACAACGGAAAACTGGAAGGTGTGAAAATGCATGACTGACTGATGTATGTAGATGACTATGCTGAAATAAATCTGAGAATTTAATTGTGACATTGATGAACCAAGCCTCCGTTTTTCCGGAAGTGGAAAGACAAAGGTTCTTCAGCTTAAATATTCTTTTAACTTGGGCAGAGATAATGATATCATTTTGTTACACCTTAAACTCAGTGACAGAAGAGGGCACCCTAAGTCAAGTGAGTGGGGTCTGCTGCAACAGGTGGGGAAGAAGCCTCACTGAAGACGTGTAACTTTCCACACAGGTCCTCCTAGCGCAAGGCCATCGAGGCAGAGCTCGCCCCGAGCCCATCCAAAGCAATCATGGAGGCGAGATGACGCAAGAGGCATATGCGGGCGTGTGACACAGGCAAGTGAGAGACTCACCTCCAGAGCACTCCCCAGACACCGCTGCCATTCATACGCATACCGCTCATTCTCCTGTGAAATTCACAAAAAGAGCTGGGTCAAGCGGGCAAGCCAGGGATCCTACCTGTGACTTCTGTCAGTTCAGAGTCCTGAAGACTTACTTTCATGTCTATGAAAATCACTAATCCAAGTGCAGTTGATCTTCTGAACCCACTAATGATGACTTCTATTGATAGCTCCTGATAACTGTAACTTCTAAACACATGACTTGTAAATTGGAGGGAAATGGTTTTTAGTGGATTCCCTTTGTAAATGTTGCCTCATTTGTTCCATTAACAGTGGAAGCTTCTTTAAAGGTATGCACCACGTAGGTGTCTAGCACGAGAGCCAGGATCAAACCACAGCTTCCTGCTCCACAGTCAGGAAGCTATGTGTGCGAGTGAGCACGCGTCTGACAGGATGGGGAGGAGGATGCTAAGAGTGTTGGCTGGAGGAGGAAGCAGCGTGGGATGAATGTTAACCGTGAGAGGATCCAGCACATCTGTCCTCTCTCTCTTTTTCTTAAAGATTTTTTTTTTTTTAATGTGGGCCAATTTTTAAAGTAGCTACAATATTGCTTCTCATTTTTTCTTTCTTTTTTTTAATGTCTTGGTTTTTTGGCCATGAGGCATGTGGAATCTTAGCTCCTTGACCAGCAACTGAATCCATATCCCCTGCACTGGAAGGTGAAGTCCTAACCACTGGGCTTCCAGGGAAGTCCCCCACGCTCCCCACCCTCGCCCCTAGCACCGCCTTTATGAGGTTTTACCACTAACATAATAAAGTCCACATGCTCAAAAAGAACTCCCTGAAGAAACACTTCCCTCCTTGTGCAGTCTCAGGAATAATTCCACTTTTAGGATCACTAACTACTCTCAGTGATGTCACATCTAAGAGGAATCTTCATCCAGGGCTAAGGTCACCGTGCTCTCACTTATTTAATGACACATCTCATGCCCAGTGCCTTGGGATGGTCTACCCCTCGTTCCCCAGGTGACAGAGGCAAGCACTTTGTCTCGGGGCCCTGGGGACGCGGAGCCCGCTCACCTCCACCTCTCCCGTCAGATCTTTGTACTTGTCGCGGATGACGGGCAGGGCAGGCTTCTCGCTCAGCGTGTTGGAGCGGTCCCTGAAAGGCTGCTCCAAAGCCGGGGAAGGAGAAGAGCGGCTTATTTCTTTATCACCAAGGCTCAGGCTCCTCTTGTGAGATCCTGGGGGAGATGGATGGCACAAAGGTGCTGATTACTCAGCTTAATCCAAGCAGAGGCTCTTCCTTGCTCACATGACCCTCTTCTCTAGATGCTGGCGTCAGGAGGTGGTCAGAATCACACTTCTCATTTGGCCTATCTGGCAAGCGATACGTTGAACACTTTCCCTTGTTCTCTCATGCTTGAGTCCCCTGCTTTAATTTTCTCCATTACGCTTCTTTAATCTGTCACAATACTTCCATAACTCAGAGTGTGGGATCACTGGAGTCTGGAGGACTAGGGTCTTTCTAAGTATCCGTGTGCAAGAGTGTGGCTGCTTTTCCAGTCATCACTTATGGATTGGTACTGAGTTCCTTTATCCTTCTCAATGAACAGAAATCAATGAGCCCTTCTGTCAGGGTGGGATTAAAACCAAAGGGGCAAACTCAAATGCCTTCAGAGAGCAGGCGGGCAAAGGAAATGACTGAAGCAGGTCAGCTGGAGAGGAACGTGGTGGGAACCATGACACAGGGCAGACCTCACATCATCTGCTGGAGGGGATGATGCTACTCCGCTCCAGCTGATCATCAAGAGGTGGGAGCGTAGGCCTAGAATTGTCAGATACTATGCCTTTCCAAGAAAAGCTACAAATCCAGGTTGTGAAGTGTCATGGTTTTTATGCATCGGCAACTGCTTCACACATTAGAAATCATTCAGCGTGGGTCAATCAAAACAGGTCTGCAGACTGGACCCAGATCCACAAGTACCACATGGCACCTCAGGATGAAAAGACATACTCTGTAGCCAGGGATCAAGAGCAGAACTCACTGGCCCACAGCGGGGTCAAACCATTTCTCTGGCTCTTCTAACACAGCACGGCTAAGTCACTTCAGTCGTGTCCGACACTGTGCGACCCCACAGATGGCAGCCCATTGGGCTCCCCCATCCCTGGGATTCTCCAGGCAAGAACACTGGAGTGGGTTGCCATTTCCTTCTCCAGTGCATGAAAGTGAATAACACAGCACACTTCTCCCCAAAACAAGCCAACAAACTGACCATGGGCTACACTTAATTTTAACCCCCAAAGCTGTTATCCAATGAATACTGGTTTAATTTCAGTTCAGTCTCAGGGAAACCCTCTTTTATAGTCCGTTGTCACAGACTCTGATTTTAAACACTGGGAAATGTATTTCCTGCTAACCCGGGGACCAACTTCTTATTCTAAGAAAGAACGAACACCCCGAAGCTGTTATCCAATGAATACTGGTTTAATTTCAGTTCAGTCTCAGGGAAACCCTCTTTTATAGTCCGTTGTCACAGACTCTGATTTTAAACACTGGGAAATGTATTTCCTGCTAACCCGGGGACCAACTTCTTATTCTAAGAAAGAACGAACACTGTAAACGCAGTGGGAGAAACCAGGAGGTAAAATCTGTGTTGAAAGCTACTCACCTTGAACAGAAAGGTCAAAGGTTGCTAGCTCATTTTTGATCATTTCTTCGCTGGATTTCATTTTGCCTTGTGAATTGGCCACTAAAAAGTCAAATTTGCTGATTTTGGGCTTCTCACTCTGAAACTCTCCAAAGTCATCTGTGCATTCCTTGGGGGTGTCGTGAGAAGCACTGCTGGAGGCTGGGCTCAGGCACACGGCCTCTTGGCTCCGCTCGCCTACAGGCAGGTCTTGTCTGGCGAAATCCCTGAAGTCCCCACTTTCATATTCCTTCGGCTCGCTGGCCTGCGGGATCACGTCCTTAAAATTGGCGAAAGCTGGGAAAGTGGTCTCTGGAAGAGGATCCTCGCTGGCGAAGGTTGTGACTTTGGAGAGCGATGTCACGGTGAGGTTTTCGGAACTGCCGAATGAAGTCTCTTTCTTTTGAAGAACTGAGGCGGCTGCGGAGGCTCCGCTTCCTGCTGAGAGGACAAATGGGGACAGTTTTCTGCCCTGAGAGGCATCATCCCTGTCTGACCAGTCATAGCTCGTAAGTGTGCTCACTGCAAAATTGCTACTGTAGGTTCCAAAAGCAGCATATTTTAAGTCCTCTATATCTGAAAGGGAAATAAGACCCCACAATTAGAGGCAAGCTCACCATGTAGGCAAAATGCCCTAAACTCTGCAGAAGCAAAATGTCTAGCGTCTTTGATTAGTTCCATGAGATATTGGAATTGACTAAATTTAGAGCTTGTACTAAGATTAAAGGAGCTGGGCTGTAAAATCTGATCTTTAAAAACCCACATTAGCCTTGAGCTGGCATTTATATTTAGTAACAAAGAGTCCTTTTCTTCCGGTATGACAATTCCTAAAAAAAAAAGGATGATATACATCCACCAATGTATATACTGTTTGATAGAAGGATAGGGTCATTTAATAAAATGTCCATTCACTTGTAAACTTGAAAATGTATTTACAATATTCCCTGCCCCAAACAAGTCTCTTACGTTTTGACTTCATTGGAACATGTTCATTTATAACATGCTCATATGAAATGTATATGACACACTAAATAAAAATTGACTATCTTGAAACTAAAGGGAAAAAAATGTTATAGCTAACTTTTAATCAATTGCTAGGTGCTTCTGTCTAGGCAAGGCCAAATATGAGATTTTAATTAAGTAGTTACTTACCCAGTTGTTATTTTGGTCACTATGGACGTCATACTGCTGTGATGGGAGTATGAGGGAAAAAAAAAATCAATCTAAGCTAACTTTAGCCTCTAAACAAATAGAATCAAAGGTCTGGGTCCTCTTGGGCTCTTGTTTCTCTTTCAACTATGTGTAACCTCCTCATAAAAAAGGAAAAGAAAGAAACACTGGGGAGGAAGACTCATTTTACATGCTTTATATTTAAATAATTTAAGAGGTGGCACCAAACAGCAAAAATAATATAGATTTTTAATTCAGACAGACCTGCATTCAACTCCCAGCTGCGCCACCTGCCACTTGTGTGACACTAGGTGAGTTATTTCTCAATTTTGGTTTGCTTATATGTCAAAAAAAAAAAAAAAAAAAAGACCAGGCATTTGGAAGGGTTGTGTTGTGACATTAACGATAGTGTGTGTAAAGGGACCAGCCCAGAGTCTAGTAAGCAGCACAGCAATTATTATACAGCACAGTTGCCACCAGCCTCAATGTGAAATTTAGCTGCCTGCCTTAGGGCTTAAAATAGAATTGTTTCAAAGTAAAATGTGAAAAGTTAACCCATCACTTTAGTGGTCTTAGTAGGGAAAATTAAGTCTTGCCCATTTTCTTGAAGCCAAACCAGCTGGGGCTGAGTCATACTGGTGTGGAGAAGCTACCTTCCAGCACCACGGTCCATTTAATCTGGTCAGGATGCATTTGGTCTCATTTTGGTCACTGTCTACCAGATAAGAAAGCCAAATGCAAGACTCCCTCTCCGACAACCAAAAGCAGGGCTTATGAGGAAAATGCTCGAAAAGTTCTGTGACCTAGATTCTCATAACTCAGTTAAAAGGTGAGGCAACACTGGGTCTCCTCGTTTCTCTTACACAGCGATGCCGCCTGGTTTATGAGAGGGAAGCCGTTCCTGACATTGCTCTTCTAATAGTGCACCCCAAGTTTCTCTCTCAATCCTATTAGGAAAAGGGCACTAACTTAATATAAACAGGAGGGGGAAAAAAAGATTTAGGTGAAAACATACAGTTTAGAATGAATGAAACAAGACTTTAGACAGAATGCCTTCTTAGTCTCCAGCTGTAGTGTTTGTTTTCCCCACTGTTTAAAGGGATCAGAGGGTTCCCTGACTCAAATTAAGTGAAATTCAATCCAAAGACAGACTCAGTTAAGCACAAGATGAGTGAGTCTGCAAAGGGTTCATTTAGAAGAATGTGTCACAACATAAACTTTTTATTATTAGATCCTACCAGAAAGCTCTTTGAAGAAGCTATGTTATGAACTACTCCTAGAATCTCATCTACTAAATTGGTAGCGATTTTCATAGAGACCAAAGATATATTTAATAAAAAGTTAAGCTCTTGGTCAACCACAACTAAGTTGCTATGGTAATAAAAAAGATCCTTTTGTGCAATTATGCAACAAGAAAACACAAGTTAAAAAAAGCAACAACCAGAAATGATTGTAATATAATCAGGTAAAAGGCATTATAAACACTAAGGGAATACCTTAGTTGAAGAGCTTTCAAGTATTTTGTGTAACACTTTAGGTCTTCAAGAAATCTTATTTTTACTATGAATGATAAACACAACATTTTGCCTTTTGGAACAACTCACAGAAATGACCAAACAAAAGACTAAAATGGAAATATTCTGTATTCTAAAAAATAATGAAGAGTAATTATACAAGATATACGAAAGTTAAACCTCAAGGCTGATTTTTAAATTTTACTTTTGCTTATTTACTGGCTAGACAGTGTAAAAAAAAATAAGTTACTAAAGTGCAATTCATTTGGACACAAAAGGAAGTACTGCTATTATATAAGGAACATAAGAACACTGTATTCCTAAACCATAGCACTTTATAAACAATATAAAAATGAGTTGTATTTCCTGGCATGGTGAATATTAGTAAACCATTTTTTTTTTTGATGTAGTAAATCAGTTCACTAAGTGTAGGTTAAACCAAGAAAATTCTTCATTTTCCACCTTAACAGTTCTGTTTTCTAAGCAATCAAATGATATGTATTACTGTATGTTGGTCTTAAAAATAATAAAGATTCTGTAAAACCTACAACATGAGTGATGGAAAAATAACATGGAATAACCCACATTTTATATTGTAATCACTGAAGTTACTGTAGGTGAGTTTTCAATTTGACAGCTGAATTCTGAAAACTGCAGGAGAAAAAGGAAAAGAAAACAGAATGGATGCAATAAAAGGAATAGAGAATCACTACTGTGTTTCCAATTCTACTGGAAAACTCTTGGGCTGTGCTGGATTGAACTGCAATTGCACACACATAATGCACCAGATTGTGCGCTTTAATATACTTATTTGTTTGCAACCAGCAATGTCCTATTACCAAGCCAGAGGAATAAACTGCACAATCTGCTTTCCATCATGGGTCTCAAATCAAGACATGGCTTTCCTGCTTATGCTGGCAAGTAACCCCATCAGTCTCTCCCATAACCTCTATTCAAATTCCATCTGAACGGATGTTGTACATGAGGACAAGGAATTTCTTGGAACAAAGAATGTGAGCTGCCACTACAGGACGCAAAAGGCCACAGTGATTTCCATGGATCTTTTTCTAAAGCTGTAAGCATGTGCCCAGGTGATTAAGAGTTACCAGCTTTTGAGAAAAGCATTTAGAAAAAGAAAAAAGAAAAGAGATACATGTGCAAATTCCACCAATCCTCAGTGTTTAACAGAGCAATAAAAATGTTCGTTGGGGTAAGGAATTTCCGATACTGATTTAGTCCAAACTCTGTTTTACTGAAGCAAGTCATGAAACATTTATACACTTAAACTTCTGTCCATTTCTGGTCTTACTCTTCCTTCTGAGATCAGTCATGTTCACAGTCTCTGTTAACTGGAGAGCCTGGTTTGATTGTATTGTCTTAAGGATCAAACACCCAGACGGTATGGTTAAAGAAAACAGGAATGAAAGTGATCACAGTGTAAGCATGACAGGCCATAAAATGCTGCTGTATAATAGCCTTCCGGTATTTTCTAACCTGCATAGAAACCTACCATTCTTCATTTGTACGGACCCACGTAAATCTAAGGTTTAAGTGCCGTCAGGCTATCAATAAGCACCTGCAGGTTTCTGGGTCAGTGTTTTAAGTTCAATTAAAAAAAGAAAAAAAGGTAATCCTCTGGATATTTTTAGTTGGAGGAGGCAGAAGGCCATGGAATAGTGCCAAGACATACAGTGGGGCATGGTCATCATTAAAAAAATCTCATTAAAAAAACATTAAATGAGCAGAGAAGATGGCAATTACAACTGGAGCCTTTTGGCCATGGAAGGGAGAGGGCAGCACCCAGGAGAACCTTCTATGTATATCACCCCATATACACTGACCCTATACAGCCAACATTTTCCAAAACAACTTATGAAAAGCATTCAACTGATGGAAAAATGAAGCTGGAAGCTCTTTAAAAATAAAATGGCTTGATTTTTTGAGTTACTTTAGGATTTAGCCCAGCTTCTTTGATATTGACAAAATTATCACTACTTTTAAAAATCAGTAGGGATTTTAATGAGAAACACACAGTGACTGTAAAATATAAATACATCAGAATAATTTCTCAGACACCGAGGTGTGAAGTCAGGCACTAACCACATCTCACTTTACTTGGCATGGGGGTAAACAAAATAGTATTTTTGGGTTTGTTGGAACTTACAGAAGAAAATATAGTCCTGCAAATCTTTATTGTGAGTTTATATTGTTATATGCATTATCAAAACTTTCTCCCTAAAAAGTAGTGTTACTTTTATTGAGTAATTGCTCAATTTTTGAATGTCATTATGCTTTATGCACAGTTATGTTCATTTTCTGCAGCCTGACTTAAAGGAGAAAGGAGCTGAAGCAGCCCCAGATGGACTACTCTACCACTAAACTCCACTGACAAAAGAATTCCTTCACCAAAGCCAACAGACTGGCACCAGAACATTCCAAAAGAAAGGCAACTGATACTATCGCTAGATAGAAGCTACGCAAAATCTTTCTTCCAAATTAGCTAGCACAGATCATAATTAAAACATAATATGATTACACAAGGTTTTGCAAACCAAGTATTATCCAACTTGCTAAAGCATTATGCTCTGGAAAACACAACATTTTGAAGGGCAGACCCACATTTTCTTAGTCTCAATATGCAATCTCCACACCCGCACCCTCCCCCCGAAAGGCATACTTCAGTTACTGAAAGTAATCTCTCAGGAATTCTATTCAAAATCTTCACCTTCAATGGTTTAATTTCCTTTCTGACTCAAATTTTTAAAAGGAAGTGTCAAAATATAAGAAAAAAGTTAAAACCATGGAAATAACTGCTTTTCCCCAAAGTTTCTCACTATTATTATACTCTAAAATGGTTAAAAAAAAAGCACCCAAATTTGGCTTACTCTTGTGGCTGACTTTCATGGGTCTTTCTAAAAAAAAAAAAAATTCTTTTCTTAAAAATGCAGAGTTAAGAACTTGCCTCACGGACTAAGTTAAAAAAGACCAAAGGAAGGTGACTTGATAATACATTCTGAAGCTGGAAAAGTAATGCACCCTATAGTTAGAGGATGAAGTACTCAACTTCAAACTCAAATCAAATTCAGTCCTGGAGACTCCCTAGTGTTAACAATGAGCACTTTCCATTGCAGAGATTATTTAAATTTGGTTCACGTATACATCTCAATATCATTTGATAATTTAATTTATAGATACCTAGTTATTAACAGATGTGGCCCTCTTTCCCCAACACTGAACTGAGGTCTTTCCTTTCTCTCTCAGTTTAACTCCTAGTTGAGGCAGGCTCCAAGATGTATACAAAGCAATAAAATCGACTCTGTTTTGTCACTAGAGGTAAAGAATAAAATTTCTAACATGTAACATAATGTAAGGTTTATACTTTTTAAATGTTTTAAGTTATATTTTAATCCAGTGCCATGTTAAACAGTTATATCAGTGGAATTATAAGAAGAAAAGGCTAAAATGTACCAATACTTTCTTAGGAAAAAGGTGTTTGAGCAAACAAAATAAACCAAAAGGAAAAAACCCTCTAACCACAGGAGGGTTTAAATTTGATATGGACCAGGTATTTTTCTTTCGTCTAACCCTGGAGAAGTATAAATTACACACATCCCCACACTTTCAAAATATGCCAAAGAATTATTTATTAACGTAGGACTTACAGATCACAAAAGAGAGTGATACAGAAGAGCTGGAAAAAAAGTCATCAGAATAAGCATGCAGATCAGTATTTGCAGAGGAATATACCAAAGCAAGTTCGAAAAGGCACATTCACACAGAAAATGTCCCAATTGGAAAAAAAAAAAAAAAAAAAAAGACATCAGAAAAGCAGCCAAAAAATAATAATAAGGCGCTGATTAAAATACAAAGATTTTCAATGTCAAAGAAGAGCTACTTTACAGGTAGGTAAGTAGGTAGCTACAGAAGTCTTGCTAACCCTTTGACAGTGTCACAAAGAGGGTCAGCTCTTGCTGCCAACGAAACCGGATGATCTCAATGACCGCACGTCAAGCTGCACGCAGCAAGGGCTCAAAGGGTTAAATGTAATAATACGCAGAGAAATCAGGCAATGTTATTAGTATTATCTACCTTCCGTACAAAGAATCATAGCAGGAGTTAAAGGAGACAGTATCCCCTTCAGAGTTAAGTTAGGGTTTCCAAACAGGATTAAGGTCCAGAGATAAACTACTAGGTCTTATTCTCTCTTCATCGGCTCACTTCTTATTTCTCCGACAAAATGTACCTTTCAGTCCACATTCTAAGAGAGCAAGAGCTACTGTGGTCAAGATGAGGATAATGTAAAACCACACTGCACTGGAGAAATCTCTGTCATTTACCTTCTCCAATACATTCACACAGCACTCTGCTCAAGAATAATAGCGCTCATTGGTCAGACTTCAACCCCTTTGACAACCACTCTAAAGGGATACTGCTCCTTCCGGACAGGAGGTTTACAGATCAAAAGGAGAGAACAATCCGCTTTTAAGAATATCCTCAAATTGAAGACACTTGGCTTGAACATTACAGGTTCCAAGCTGGGAATGTTCCAAACATACATAATAGGACATGAGCACAGAAGATTATTTTAACAAGTCAATCAGAACAAGCTCAGTCACGAAACCAATCTCCCCTCCCAAAATGGGAAAGAAAAAAAAAAAAAAGACATCCCAAGCTCAGATTAGACTCATCTCATAACGACATCTAGTTTGGCACTGTGAAAGAATAGAGACTCACTTTCAGAAAAATAGCTTCTAATTCATAACTTCAGAGTCCAAAAGGCTAATGTAGATGTTATGAGATTTTAAAATAAAAAGTCACTATTACTGTTCAGAAAACAGAGCGCTTTGCAACCGACTGCTGTAGCTTAAGCAGCTCATACAAAAAAGAAAAACAGAATCTCTCCAGCAAACAAAGAGCAGCAAAACAGAAAAAAAGAAAAGAAAAACATCTGAAGAAAAGTACATTAAAAAAAGAAGTAGACAGGCAGGGGCACAAGTTGCCCTGCAGACAGCCCACTGCACATGGCAAAGGCCTTAGCAAAGAGCCCGTGAAACACAGCACTCCTCCAATACCTTGCTCCCGATTCGGCACCCTGTTTAAGACCATTTCCAACATCTCAACAGCCAAAGGATGGATGTAATTTTGTTTTCTGACTTGACCAATTTGATGTATGCAAAAGCCGTCATACTTTACAACTTCTGCCTGAATCTGTAAACTTGGGAGTGTCTTATGTGTCTCTCTGGTTAAACAACAATGAACCCTTCACACATGTATGCATTTTTCTGGAATAATACAGTAATGCTGAGATATTTCTCATTATTAAAGGCCACAAAATAGGTGTATCTTTCTATATATTTATCAAAGAATGAAACAAAATAAAGACTAGGACACTTGGGAATCTAGTTTTTCTGACAGGAAGTTGGACTAGAGAATCAACTGCTACATGTAAATCCACATGGAATTTAAACAGGGTTCCCTTCTAAGATGTTCTCAAACATTTTCTGAGGAAGTTAGTGGTTACCTTAGTCTACCATCTACAGATTTGTTACAATTTAATACTTCTAGTCACAGCGTTAGCACTGAAAACCTTACCTGGATCCCACTAACAACTGGCGCCCTTCTCCTTGCCAGACCCTGGCACGCAGGGCACCCATACACAAGTTCTTGCCCTCTTCTTCTCTTGTAGGGATGTGGCAAACTGCAGTACCACCGGCTAGACATTTTTACTTACTTGGCCTAACACGAGTTGGTTTCTGCAAACCAAAAAGAATCCTCTACGGGCAGCTGACAAACATACCCCAGAGAAGAAAAAAGGAGCAAACACTGACCTCACTCACAGAAACAGAGGGACATTACTGACACCGCAAATGTCTTGATAAAGTCTCTGGCAACGTGTGGCTCGTTTAGCAGTGGATTTTGATGTGCCTCAAACACCAAGCTGGTGTCAGGTTTCAAGTGTCAAACTATTTTAGCTATCCAAGTTTCACTGTATTCACAGTTACCACATATCCGAGTAGCCAGAGAATCAAAAGCAACACTGCTTTAAGGGGACTGGCAATGAAGAGGTTAATTATCAGACATTCATGAAGGTTAAGAGCCAGAGCCTTCCTCTTCTGTAAATGAACACCCACAGAACCACCTCTGACATCTGCGTCACCATCACCAGAGTAATCTCACCAATTCCTCACCTGCGGCAGGAGGATGCTGGCCGCTAACTGTCGGTAAATCCAAAGAGCTATCAGACATGACATGCTTAAGCTCTCCTCCCACATCAGCCAGTTTCATGTCAAACTGAACAGAGAGCGCGTCTTCCGAGTCCTCCTTGCCGACACTGCTGCCCCCAAGGGAAGGGAGATCGAGGGACTTCACCGAAGCAGAGTCTTCTTTGGTGTGTCTGAAAGCCACCGCTTTCTCTCCCAGGGATTTGTCCGAGTTCATGGAGGAAAATTTACTGGAGTGGAAGTCAGCAAAATCATCATCGCTCTTGCCCGAAGAAGTGCTGTCTTTCAGCTCTTCACCACCTAGTCCAGATCCCTCCAGAGAGAGCTGTTTGAAGACGTCATATTTCGTGGACGTAGCAGCAGAGTTCTGTCCACTCTTCCCTGCGATGCCTGTGCTGCTGGTTAGAGGACCAGGACTCGCTTCCTCTTTAAGGGCCTCATATTTGTCATCTGCCTTTTGCTCTGATGAAACAGAACTATTACTGAAAGCCATAAAATCTGCAAAGTCATCCTGTTCCCCAACAGAGGCTGGACTAGAATATTCCCCGAAAAGGTTGAATTCTCCAAAATCATCAGCCAAACTAGCAGTCTTAGTTGACACCGATGCTGTACTGGGTGCCGCAGACCCTACTGGCTGGGGTCGTGCAGAAACAGATTTTGATACGCTGAATGCAGCGGAAAAGGACAATGGTTTCTCATTGCTGCAAGTAACTGAGGAAAACATATCTAGATCTGCTAAGTTCAGAGGATTTTTCACTTGTGTTTGTGGTTTCTGTTGGGTAGCTCCTGAGGGGAAGGTGGCTGGAAAAGGTTTGTCTTTTGCTGGTGGCTCTAGTGGTGAGATACTATCGGCGGTTTTAAAATCAGTGAAGCCATCGTCGGTCCCTGCAGATCTGAATTCTGCAAAGTTTTCTCCTGAAAGAAAAAACACAACCAAATACAGAAGAATGCCAAGCTGAAAGGCACACGATGCAAAGCACGTTACAGAACAAGCGTGTTACAGACGTTGCCTCACAGGCATCACATTATTTAGCCACTAGTTTGATAATACCCTACACCATGTACCCCTTTTGTTTCCACACTGAAGGCTAGTGAGAGGGAAATAAATGAAAATCAAACCGAACACACGTAACACATCATTTCCATTTTCTCATTTCAGTGTGCCAAGTCTGTACCAGCGCCTTCAACTGGCCAAAAGCACTGCTCTCAGGATGTTTCCTCACTGTGGCTACCCAGCCAAGCCTCCAGGAGAATAAGAAATGGGTGCTGGAGGTACCCGAAGAGAGGCATATTAAAATCGTGGCCCTTTAAAGATAAAATATGTTACACAGTGATCAATCAGGGGAAAAAAAAATCACGGTACCTATGAAATATTACAAAGAATCCTGCATCAAATAATTAGGATGTACAAGACTCTGCTCAGTTAGGCACTTAAAGCTTATGGTTAGATACTATGTGGTTTTGCTGAAGTATACAGAGGCATTAATTTGAAGGAAATTTGGTGAAAATTTCTGAAAAGGCATCTGCTTACTTGCAAAGCATCTTTGCTAAGGGCATATTATAAAGTATTGATAGCTTCTCCCCACGCTGTGCGACAAACAAACTGAATCTTACAAAAAAATAAAAAATCTATGAGTACTTGGGCTTTTCTTGAAGTCAGCCACGGTACCAATCAGCTTTTGTTTCTATTAAAATTCAAAGGCATCTGAACACCAATTCTGTTATTAAAAATTTTGAGGGTTGGATTTAAACTTTATTTTATACTGGGCTCCTCTGGGGATAGAGTTATTGACAGAATTTATTTTTTTAGTTAGAGAAAATAGGTACTAAGGTGTTTCTCAGAAATAAACAGATGCAGTTAAGATACTGGTAAAGAAATTGGGGCCATGGTTCTTAATAGGGTTTCCACTCTTTATTATCAGTCACGTTATCACTCGGGCTTCCCTGGTGGCTCAGACGGTAAAGAATCCGCCTGCAGTGCGGGAGGCCTGGGTTCAGTTCCTTGGTTTGGGAAGATCCTCTGGAGGAGGGCATGGCAACCCACTCCAGTACTCCTGCCTGAAGGATCCTCATGGACAGAGGAGCCTAGCGGGCTACAGTCCATGGGATCATGAAGAGTCGGACACAACTGAGCAACGAAAGCACAGTAGAGCATGTAATCACTCACAGGCATGACATTAGGACGCTCAAACAATCTCCATTTTCTAATAGCACCTGAAGGTCTCCCATAAAATCCACTAGGTTATACCAGGTAATGAAAACCAGAGGTAAACCAATTATAAACATAGCTATACTAACACCTTGCCGACACTGTTATTTAAAAATATGAGTGCCATTCTGGAGAGTTATAAATTAAAACACAAGAAGCTTTAATTTCCTCATCTACTTTTTAAAATATTTTTCCCTAAAAATGAGATAAAAAAGCATATAAACTAGAAAAATGTATGTAAAATCAAAATGTAATTCTGAAAATTATCATGAAAATAATACAGGCTTTAAATAGTCTGTGCTTGTAACATGATATATACTTTGATATATCACATGAAAAAAAGCATGGAAAATAATGGAAGCTTATTTTTCTTCCTAATCTGAGATACTTAACCAATTCACCAGCATAATTTATCAACACAAAGAAATCTGTTTACTATTACCAGGGAAATTTTAGAAAGAGAGGAAGAGCATTCAGAGTTTCTATAGTTTATGTTTTCATACATACCACTAATAAAACTAAAGTCAATTTCACAAATTGACAGGAGAAGCAGATATAAAACCTAAAAAACTGCCCTAGAATTTTAGGCAAGTATATCACTTGCCTAAAATTATTTTTATTATTATATTATTATAATCATTATAATATTATATATTATTATTATATTTATTTCTGTAAAATAAAAAGGTAAAAGCAGCCAATTTTGTCACAGCCTAAATTTTTGAAGTGCTGCTTTAAAATATTTGTGAAATTGACAAGTTTTGCTTGGTTATTTTGTAAAAGAAATCACCACAGCAAACTAAACTTACTGATGAATTGTAAATGTTTCCACTAGAAATGTAAGCTGGGTGAAAGGGTTAAAAAGAAATAAAAGTGGGTGGGTTTACATGTTCAAAAACACAGGAGATTTTTGGGCAAATGAATTAGCCACAGTCATTGGAAGCCTACTTATCAGGAGGTACATAAAGCATATGACTTCGTGGCTACCTTTTCAGTCCCACTTCTGAATCCTCATTAAGTTTCCCTAACCTCTACTTTCTAGGCTCTAAAAACATTTCAAAAGATATCACTTTTTGCTAAAACTTAAACAAAAAGTGTCACTTCTCTACATAGTATATTTTCTGCATCTACTTTCATTTATGGTTTAAACTATAGGGGTAGTAAAAAGGAAATATTATTAAACTCGGTCATTTGGACTTAAGAAACTACACCTCTGCCGTAACAGTAATGAAGCCAGTCCAACTTTTTTTTCAGGGTTTATATAACCGAATGACAAGCAACTACTGAAATAAAATTGCTAAATTCTACACAAAACTGATTACTTGTCTAATAATAATATTTTATCAAGGCAAGGCAATAATATTTTAACCCTTTGTGTTATTAGCTTCTGTATCAAATATTTTAAAAAAATCAATCCACCTAATCAATTTTCTACAAAGTTCGCCTTTAACATGAGACCCCCGATCAACTGCAAAAGTATTATAAGCCAACAAAGTTTCATTCTATGAGAGTCAGATGGCCTTCAAGGAGGTTTAACTAAGTGTCACACAACCATCTTCCTATTTTACTTCAAATTTTTGCAGTCCAATGTATTCTTAACAAGAGTAGAATTAAAATGTATTCTCCCCAAATGAACAAAGTGGGCATCACTACATGGAGAGGCTTAAAGATAAGACCGGAATGAAAGCATGAGGACAGCAGCAACTGTCTGGGATTCTGTCAGTAAGGTACTGAGAAAGCAGGGCTCAGGTGTATTGCTCCCATGGTGGGGGCACCACAGCGGTTCCCAGGAATAACACAGGTATCACCCAGCCGCTGACACCAGGGCACAGAAAGAACTGGGATCTTAACCCACGCTCTTGACTCCAAACTTGCCTTGGCCCACGAGTTGATGACAGCAACAGCAGGAGTAAATGCCAAATCAACAATCCTAAGGTTCCTCTGGGGTTCATCTTTGTACTCCTAGTACCTAACACAAGCACTGAGGGAGAAAGCTATTACATTCTATACTATTACTAGGAAACCCAAGGAAACAGTTCTAGAACCTAAGAGCTGTAAAATATTGAATATTTCTAGAGATATTTAAGCAGTATACTTTCTGTTGATAGTTTAAATTTCACATGTATGCCTTATCCTTCCTGTAACTTCCCTTCACCTCCCCGAACCCACCCCACTACTTGGAGAGAAGGTTAGAACAAATGACTGTGCAAAGATGTTCCAACTTTGAGTGTCCAATACAAAAAGGTAGAATGTGGTACTGTCCGCAAGAAGAACTCCTCAGTAGAGGATACGAATTTCACAGCATGCGTGGGTTAAGCTTTGAAGGACGTCGTTTGACCTATGGATTATCTAAATCCTACACATGAGGTTTCTAGCAGGATTTTGCCACAATAAAACTTTCAGTCTTTACATATATGGCTCAAATTATCACTCTAAATTCCCTTTCACTGTATTTAAGTCCTTCTATTAGAGATGGGAACCATATAGGCACACAAACCCCCTCTCACTCTTCTCATTAAATTCCAGCTAACTTTGAAAATCTTGAGGCATCATATAGACTGGTTGCTGCTGCCTTTTGCACAGTCCACAGATTGCCACACTGCCAATAGCTCCAAGTCTTATTGAGTGTTAAAATAACTGAAAGCGGCCACAGGAGCCTAACGTGACTTGAAGGCTTCCGGTGAAAGAGAATGCACTGTCTTCAGAGGAAATTGCATCAATTTGGGGTCTGCCCTAATTTTTAGAAAATAATTTCCAATAACTGAACCACATTTCGCTTCCTTGTAATTTCCAGAGCCACAAAACAAAACAAAAACACAGCCACAAACAGTAAAATAAAAGAACGTTTGGGATGTTACTGAAAGAGTCGTAAAAATCTCGTATTAAACAATGAAATAATTCATCCATTTAAGGAATCAAAAACTTACCCAAAGATTTACTCTCTGCCGTCTGTTCGAGCTCTCTGAAAGCACTATATTTATCACCAGGCTCTATGATGAAAAGACAGAAGCTCAATTAAGGTTAGGAACCTTGAGATCACAACTCAAGGACATTTACCATAAAAGGTCACCACTAAAAACTAAGATTTACATTCACAGGTTCATGAATTTATGAACTGCTTTTACCTCCAAACGGAACAGTATTTTCAGAGGGCTTGTCAGCTGCAATTCCTTTAAACACAGCATATTTATCCGTTGAAGCTGATGCTTTAGTTCCAGGAAGAGGCATCAGCAAAGAAGGGGCACTAAAAGGGAAAAGAAATATTTCTTAATGACTAGAACATTGTCTCCCTACCACGTCATCAAGGAAGAACTTAGAATTAAAATGGCACACAGATACCTAGTAAAAACTCGCGGCTCCCTGCTTTAAAGAAACTATATATGTACACCACATATGACCAAAGACATTGTTTTTTTCCTTGAAAAAAATAGACTGAAACAACATTCAAGCAGTAATTCTTTCCTTGATTATGTGAAGAGGGGTCAGATCCATGCTGACCACCTAAATCGTCTTTTAAGCCATAAAAACCACTGGAGTGGGACTTTCTGGTGGTCCAGTGATTAAGAATCCACCTGCCCAGGTAGGGGGCACGGGTTCCATACATGCCACAGGGCAGCAAAGCTTATGTGCCACAATACCTAGCCCACGCTCCAGAGCCTGAGTGCTGCAACTCCTGAAGCCCGCTCTCCTAGAGCCTGTGCTCTGAACCAGAGCAGCCACCGCAGCAAGCAGCCTGTGCGCAGCGACCAAGGGTCACCTCTGCTCTCCGCTACCAGAGAAAGCCCATGTGCAGCAAGGAAGACCCAGCATAGCCAAAAAATAATTAATTAAAGAAAAAAACCCACTGGAGTGGCATTAGAAATAATTATTATAGAACAACGACCACCTGCAACTTTACATTTAGGTCCATAAATCTGTGAAAGTGAACTGCTCCAAGTACGTAAACCCAGTATTTTAACCCAGTTAAGCTTCATGTAAATTATTCTCTCCAGATGGGTTCAGAATGCAGAGGCGGAATAGTTAAGATATAAAAATCTATTTCTGCAATGCTGTTCAACCAAGATGCAAACTGTCCCTCTTGATCACACTACACTGCTTACTGGCAGGAGTTCCCACCTAAGATAAGCAAAACTAAGAGTTAACATATTCAATCTGCATTATTACAAGGATCACATTAAGAAGTTCCAGAAGCTATCTTTGCAGCAAAACAACAATCACTTCAAAATTAGATAAAGATACTTTTGCCTGTGGACACATTTCCCTGCTGAATGGAAAAACAGTGTAATGAGTAGTATCTGTGTGGGTAATTCTTGGATGGCTTAAACACAGACTACAAAAGCTTTGCTTTTTTTTTTTTTCTTATCAGACCCTGGCAGCTCCCTGGAAGAACCACCTTTACATATGAATAACTACATTCCACTACTATTTTGTGTCATTCAATACCACCATACATGGAGAGTTATATAAATGGATTTCTATTGCGTTCTTTGCCCTGGAGCAAAAATCTTTCCACAGTCATTTAAATCTTCTTATCAGTGGCCTACAAGCAAGGTAAAAACCCAGCTCATACACATGCGTGCTAATGGGCACCCACAGTGCTGGAGGTGTTAGTGCTTCCAAATACTGTCCTTTCACTTCACTACCAGACATCCCAGACATCGGCTACATATTTGATCTGGCCAAAGAGGTCACTTGTTTGTTTATACAGAATAGGTGGGTTTTTAACAGTTCCAGAAGTAATTAAATGACAACTCATTGAACAGAATGCTGCACAGGAATAAAGGTAATGACTGTCTCAGGAAAAAAAACCACAGAGTTGAGTGACTTTTCATGATTTGCGAGTGTTAGCTATGGGCTTTTAAAGTCTATTGTAAAATCTACTAAATGGGATATTTATTTGAATATCATTAATTTAAAAATTAATTTCAGAAGTGGGAAAAAATAGAGGCTCTTCAGGGTAATGAAGCAAAAAAAGCTATGACTCAGAATGTAATTTTACACATATTAAAAAGAAATAATTTATTTCAGTTCTATCCTTGAAGCAATTACTAAATAAAACTGTAATCATTATGAAAGTGTCTATGCCAGTCATGTAACATGTTTCATGTTCCAAACATGGAAATGGTTATTACTATTGTTTAATACTAATGAAAGGCACTCAGTAAGAGGGGCATATTGTTTTACAATTTAAGAACCTGCATTCTATTGAAAGATGAGACTTTAAATGACTTAGTCACCAAAACTGTTTTCTTCTTTTTCTCTAGTTATCATTTAGGTTTTACAGTTACTCCATGCAGCTGTGGTGGATGATTTTACCTAGTTGCCCACCCTGCTAAATAAACCCATTTCAAAAGCAAAAGAAGGACTTCCCTGGTGGTCCAGGGGTTAAGAATCTGCCTGCCCCTACCAATGCAGGGGACAGGCGTTCAGTCCCTGGTCTGGGAAGATCCCACATGCCATCAGGCAACTAAGCTTGTGCACCACTACTACTGAGTCCGTGCTCCGCAACAAGAGAAGCCCCAGCAGTAAGAAGGCTGCGCTCCGAACCTAGAGAGCAGACCCCACTCACCACAAACAGAGAAAGTCATGCATAGCAACCAAGACCTGGTGCAGCCAAAACTATATAAATTTAAAAAATAAATAAAAACTAAGAGCAAAAGAAAATAAGCCAACTCAAAACCCCCATGTACTTTAATCCTTTAGAACTATTCTAGCATCGGCTCCCCATGTCTGCTTTGTTTTACTATATGCGGTTCCCCAGTGCCTGGCACACAGCAAGCATTTTCCAAATGGATAAATGAATGATGTTGCTCCCTTCCAGAAGCCCTTTCGTGCCAGCTCTCCAGGACTCTGACATCCAGTTCAACACTGAGTCCAACCAATTTCTCAGATAAACCCTTCTCAGTACCGTAACTCTAAACTGAGAGCATCTCTCATCATCTCACAACAGGATTACCATGGAAGCTGCATTTATCCTATAGACAGTAGCAAGAATCACTTTCACCATGCCACTTATTTCTAAAACGCTTTACAGATTATGTCACAAATCATAAGGCAGTCCATAACCAGTGCCTGCTCTTAACTAATGTCATTTTTTCCCACAGACTAATGATACTCTCCGCTCCAGCCTATTTCTAACACTTTGCCTTTTCATTTTCTCAAACAATGCCTATTTTTTGGTTATAAATGCTGCCCAAAGTGGTCTTACCTAGGCTTAACTATTTATATCATGACTTAACAAATATCCTTTTCAAATAAATCACAATATGGAATACAGATCATCGTTAAGATAGGGAACTCATTACACAGGAACATACACATGACTGAAGGAGCAATTCTAAGAGAGTTTTATTAGACAATATAAATACCCAGATAAAGCTAAGCATCTTTAGAGCAGGAACTGTGCCTTTTGCTATGTATTTCCAGTGACTATCCCAATGTCTGGCACACAGCAGATGCTTTGTAAATGTATCTGAATGAATAAACAAATACTGAGTGTGAATTCTTAGACATGAACAAATGTTTTCATGCAAGGAAATCATAGCAGTAGTCAAGTCAGAACCGAAGAAGAAAAACCTGCAAAGTATGGCTATACATGAAAGTAAACTATTATGTGGAGATAATGCCACACAAAATTGCTAATACCCTATTAAATAGTTCAAGTCAGGCCACCATCTTAAAACTTTCTATGCTCAAATTTCAATTTCATCTGCTGAAGAGTTTTCTCCCAGAGGAATGAATCATCAATTTGATAAATTCAGTTTGTAACCTTCGTACTACAATATATTCATCCAACAAACCTTTATGAACTACATATTGTGGGCTAAGTAATATATATAGACACATGAAATCCTGTTGTCAGTTACCTACAGCCGAGGGAGGTGGAATAGTCAGGTCAACCAGGAATGGCAGTTAGGGCACAGATATTCACAAGCTGCCAGGGCAGTAGAGAAGGAGACACCCTGAACTCATCTTGGAGGTAGGGACTGATGGAGAAGGGTTAGTAAAACCTTCCTGTATTAAATCAATTTTTGACATGGAACTAGAATTAACTTTAGAGAGAGCTTTAGATGGAAGAATACAGATGTAAAAGGCCAGAAGCTTGAGAGAGCATGGTCAGTTTGGCAGTTTAGGTGTGGCTGGAGATAAGCTGTGGGGAAATAGCAACAGTCAAGAAGGCTGGCAGAAGCCAGATCTCACAGGGCCTTTTCCCACACCAAGCAGGAGCGAGGAGGGGGTCAAAATCAACACGTTTCTGATTAGGTGACTGGATATGTGATTTAACAAATTTTTATTTAGCTTTAGCAGGAAAATAACGAATCGTTTTATGCAGGTAATTTGAGATGCCTTGGGTATTCAGACATGTTCTAGACAAGAGCAGAACAGATCAATATGTGGGATTTCCTTGGTGATCCAGTGGCTAGGACTCCAAGTTCCCAATGCAGAGGGCCTGGGTTCAATCCCTGGTCAGGGAACTAGATCCCACAAGTCACAACTGAAGATTCCACGTGTCACAACTAAGATCTGGCAGAGCCAAATACATACATATTAAAAAATATATGTATATATATATATATCAATTTGTGCACAGGAAGAGACCTGAGAAAGAAGGATTATATGTTTACCGTGTAAATAATACGTGTGTGGCTTGAACTCCCAGTATTTTACAGTCACATCCCTCATATGTCTCTTCTATGTGCCATTTACAAGTGTTTGATGTAGTCTTAAAATCAGGAAAACAATTCTTTCCCTATGCCTATCCCTAAGTTCTTCTTATAGTGTCTGCAGGAAGTGCTAAGAGATAATCAATTGCTTAAAACAGAAAAAATAAGTGAAATTGCACAAACAGAAATATAAGAGAAATGGAATATGTATCCTGACAAAAACAAGTTCCCAAAACAACCAAAGAAATTCAAACTGCTTACTCAAAGCCTCATATGCTTTACTTGGTGGAAGAAGTATTAATGAATACTTTTAAAAGATGATGGAGGGACCTCCCTGGTGGTCCAGTGGTTAAGAATCTGCCTGCCAATGCAGAGGACATGGGTTCTATCCCTAGTCAGGAAACTAAGATCCTATATGTCTCTGGGCAATTAAGCCCACGCATCAAAACTACTGAAGTCCATGTGCCCAAGAGCCCATGCTCCACAATGAGAAGACGCTATAACGAAAGTCTCAAGCACTGCAACTAGAGAAAGTCTGCATGAAGCAATGAAGACCTAGCACAGCAAAAAATAAGTAAAGAAATTTTTAAAAAATAATGGAGGGACTTCCTTGGCCTGTCAGTGGTTAAGACTTTGCCCTCCAATGCCAAGAGGTGGGGTTCAATCCCTGGTCGGGGAGCCAAGACCCTACATGCCTTGTGGCCAAAAAATCAAGGCATAAAACAGAAGCAATGTTGTAGCGGATTGAATAAAGACTTTAAGAATGGTCCATAACAAACAAACAAACAAAATCTTAAAAAAAGATGGAAAGGTGTTGACCACATCCTGAATCAGTTACTGTACCTAAAAGTTAAGCTAATACATAAAACATTAGAAAAACATTTATGCAACTGTGGCTCAGATGGTAAAGAATCTGCCTACAAGGCAGGAGACCTGAGTTCGATCCCTGGGTCAGAAAGATCCCCTGGAGAAGCAAATGGCTACCCACTTCAATATTGTTTCCTGGAGAATCCCAAGGACACAGGAGCCTGGCAGGCTACAGTTTATGTATGGGGTCACAAAGAGTCAGACACGACTGAGTGACTAACATTTTCACGCAAACGGAAACCTCAAGGCCTAAAAGCCACCACCGATTTCAACTTAAACTTAAGAGAGACATGAATTTTTATATTTCATGTCTATTCATATTTCAATTTGAAATATATATTCATTTCAATTTCTAAATGATTTCTGCAGATAGTATGCAATAATATATTAGTATATAGTATAGATTAGCAATAATATATACTATATTGCAACATATTAAAATATGTACCCCTGTCCATACAGCTTTTCAGCAGTTGAAGACCTGAATCTAATGTAAGAATATGAAGTCATCCTTGCCACAAATACATTCAGTTGTAATAAATCAGGTTTAGCACAAGTAGATAGAAATACTGTCAGGTAAGTGTATACTGGGAGGAATGGTAGAAGCTGAAGTTTAAGGTGGACAAAGGGGAGAGAAGTTTGGAGAATAAAAGTATGGAATAAAAGTATGAACACAGTGGGAATCATCTAGAAATCATGAGAGCAAGGAGTCTTAATTCTCTTATTTATATTTAGGCTTCTTATTGTGGATTGACTCTTTCTCAATTATTAAATACTATATTAACGATATGCAACTCTTTTCTACCTGTTTCCATGCTGAGAATTATTTGATTTTGAAGAAGCCGGCAACTCTTGGAAATCACTGAATGAGTCATCAAGTGACCCTGACTTGGAAGCATCTTGAAAATCCTGGAAGTCGTCATCTTCTGGTTTGACCACCTAGGTTTACAGAGGACATAGAAACAGAAAACATCCAATAATAAAAAGCTAAATAACAAATCTTTAACCATCAACCTCAAAGACAACCTTTTAAAATGCTCCCATTTCAGTACAAATACCTAATTTTAAGAGAACACCCTTTAGACATAACATCAGCTCAACTGCTTAAGGCAAGAATGCTGCTTAGTACTTGTAAATACTCTTGTAAAAATGGTAAAAGACCGGTTTAAACTTAATTTATATAATTTTAAAATAGCTGAATCACATTTAATAGATTGAGAAACTGCCATCTTTATGAAACAGTTTAATCACGTTTGTATATGACAAGTGATACAAACTTGTTTTAATTTATCACATATATGTATAAACTGTGAACACTGACTCGTAATCCTGTGCTCTAGGAAGTGAACACTGTTAACAGTTCATTTGTTTTATCGAAAAACAAGCTGGTACTGTACTGTTTTGCACTTAAATGAAATTATTCAACATGGACATCTTTTTCATGCAGTACATGCGCATCCACCACATTCATCTGAATATCCAATAGTTCACCTCTGTATAGATAAACCAAAACTTATTTAACATTTTTCTTCTGGTTGATAGATATGCAGGTATTCCTAATTTTCACTCTAACAAACAACGCTACAACAAATATCCTTGTATATTTTTGCTCATTTGAGTTACTAGCTCTGTGAGATGGACTCTAATAGCATGACTGCTGGGTAAGAAGACACGAATATTTAGAATTTTGATAGCTATTGCCAAATGTGCCTTCCAAAAAGGCTGTACCAAAAAATCCTTTCCCCCACATTTTTTACTAACACTAAATTTATGTTTAAAAATTTTTTTTTGCTAAACTGAGAAATGAAAAATAAACAGAAACATCTTAATCAGGCTTAGCAGCTTTTTCAAAAGAAACAGCTTAAGGATTTAACTAGCTTTATTAAACTTGGCATTTAAAATACATATGATAAAGAACTACACATTTTTAGCCAAGATTCCAGTATCTGAAGGCTTCAGAAATTCTTTTGCTTTTCAAATAATGAAAAATTCAATGTTGTAATGTTTTGCTGCTGCTGCTGCTGCTAAGTCGCTTCAGTGGTGTCTGACTCTGCGCGACCCCATAGACAGCAGCCCACCAGGCTCTGGCAGCCCACCAGGCTTCGCCATCCCTGGGACTCTCCAGGCAAGAACACTGGAGTGGGTTGCCATTTAACACTGCTTAATTTCCCGTCCATCATAATCCAGCAATCTTTACTACATCTCTTGGAAAAAACACTTGCTCGGATTCACTTTCAGAGATAACTTGGAATACGCACAGCCTCTTCATCTACCTGATTTGCAGGGTAAGCTGACAGGAAGCCGCTGGAAGCCTGGGCTGCAGCTCCCCCGACTGGCCCAACAAGGTTAATGCCCATGACTGGCTGTCCGAGGGTGAGGGGCATGGAGCCTGTAGGGCCTGAGGGCATCCCTGTGGGCTGACTCACAGCAGGTGGTAAAGTCACAGGAAAGCCACTTAACGTTGGAACAGGAGCTGCTGGAAACTGATTTAAAGCATCGGGACTCATGGCAGGAACACCCCTCTACACAGAACACAAGG
This sequence comes from Cephalophus harveyi, assembly GCA_006410635.1. NCBI lineage: Eukaryota > Metazoa > Chordata > Mammalia > Artiodactyla > Bovidae > Cephalophus > Cephalophus harveyi. Next base: position 216,451 of record SJYT01020783.1, read on the forward strand.
AAAACAGGAACATTTTAGGAAACTGCAAACCACATACGGCCCACATCTGACACAGAGACCTAAATGTAAAATCTGCTGCCCTGGGGTTTTCTACTCTGACTCTCCCAGAACTCAGGAATTTGACACCAGAAAATAAGTTATAAGGTTAATGTAAATCTAATATGTAACAAAGAAATGGCCAACATACACTCAATCTGACATTTTCACTCTCTGACAGGTTTGGTTAATTCACTGTAATCAAATCCTTTACAATGATTTTGTAATATGAGAAAAACTGCTGCCAGACCGAGTACACTTTATCTATATCTAAGGAATTTTAGACAAGGACTTCAAAGGACAGAGAGTAACTTCATCTATTACTAACTTTTCAAGCTCAAAAGGATTACAGTTAGGTCAGAGAATGTTAATATATTAAAGTCTTTAAATAAAAGAGTATTGTGCTAGCATGCATATCATATAAACAGTACATTCTGAAGAACTCTGTCCTGAAAATAACCTAAATTTTAATATCCAAAGAGTTCTATAAGTTGTAGAAAAAAGGATTCATATTCTCTCAGTTTATACTGAAAATATAAACCTAACCTTCAAAAGAATGTCTACCTGTGTTACTGCTATCATGGCAAGAACAGTATAAAGTTCTTCTTTAGTCAGTTTTCCAGGTGTGGTTCGATTAGCTAAGGCCCATATCTGTCCAAGAGTCTCCCTGGGAAGCCCAGATGACATCAGGATGGGATAAAGTTTAGCAGTGTCTATTCCAGTTGGAGTCATTGTGGTTTCTAAAATTTTCTTATAGGCATCTATTAAAGGAAAGACCAGATTACAAATGTAAACATATTACAAATGATTCACCTTTTTTGTTGTCATTGACGCTTATACATGAATAATCATAAGTCAAACTGCTTTAACAGAAGTGAAACCATATCAAGGGTTTGAGTTGCTATAAACATATTCAAGTGGAAATGTCCAGCAGACAATTAGGGTCTGGAGCTTAGAAGAGAGGCTGGAGCTTGGTTCTACAGATGAAGATTTTGGGTTAAAGGTAAGAGGGAGTCTTCTCACTAGGAGACAGTAACAGCAGTAAGACAGAGGTGGTGTAAGCAGATGCTTCGGATTTTAAAAAAGAAGTTGTAGAGCAATGATGGTGGAACTAATCTGCAAATATTAATAGCAGTGGGAAGCACAAATTATACACATATCACCTTTCTCTTGTCCCAGTGAAGCAGAGGCTATTAGAGAAAACATCACTGGGTAAGGTGTTTGGGAACAGAGCCTTCAGAGGAAGACAGTTACAGTTGAAGTGAAAGAGGAGAATAAGTGTTTGAAAAAAGGGAAAGGTTCACTGGGGAGTCTTTCACAATAAAATGGACTTTCCAAAGGACAAAGTGGGAAAAGCTGTTAGGAATAGGGTTACTGAATAAAATATAGGATGCCAATATTGCATGGGGTATACTTATTCTAAATAATTATTTGCTGTTTATATAAAATTCAAATTCAACTGGATGTTCTGTATGCAGATTTGCTGAATCTGGAGACCCTAGTTAGAGGAGTTGATGGATGAAAGTCGGGCTAAGGTAGACAGAGAAAAGTGTTTAAAAAGAAATTTTACATCTAGTATTACATACGGATTAAAGGCTAGTAGGCGTACCATATGAACATACGTTTTTTAAATTTGTATTGATTTATTTGGCTGTGCTGGGTTCTTCACTCCTGCATGCGGGCTTCTTATTGCGGTGGCTTCTTTTGCTGCGGAGCATGGGATCTAGGGCATGCGGACTTCAGCAGTTGTGGCTCATGGACTTAGCTGCTCGGTGACATGTGGGATCCTCCCAGACCAGGGATGGAACCCATGTCCCCTGCATTAGCAGGTGATTCTTAACTACTGGACCACCAGGGAAGTCCAAGAACACATATTTTGGCTAGGAAATTACTTGTGTGTTTAAAAGCTTCAGTTGCTAAGTCGTGTCCGATTCTTTGCGACCTTGTGGACTACAGCACGCCAGGATTCCCTGTTCTTCGCTATCTCTCAGAGTTTGCTCTAATTCATGTCCACTGAGTTGGTGATGCTATATTTTGATAGTGTCTTTTAAAATAGTAAATCTAAGACAACCTTTTAGAAATAAAAGTTATATGATGGTCATTAAAACATTACAGCAAAATACTTTTCCTTCATTTATATAGTTATTTCATATATGAGGCAATCATAAACACTAGCTGTATTTAATTTTCTGTACTCTTTCAGAAAAAATAAGTTATAATTTCTTCTGCATATTCTGCAGCCACACTAGTAAACATTTACAACTACATTACAACATTTGAAGCAAAGTATCCAGATAGGAATCTTGGGCAAAAAAGCTATTTTTACCTGGAACCAAACTCTCATTGTAAATCCAAGGAGGCATTCTGGGCTGAACAGGATCCTGTGAGGGAAATACCCCCACACCTAGGAGATAAAGAACATCATCTAATGTATGTAATGGTCCATGCAACAGAAGCGGAAGTCACACTGATTCATGGCTTTTTATAAGAAGAGTGCTGGCTGGAGACACTAAAAAAAAGTCACCAATTCAACTAAAATTTGGTTTCTAACCAACTCTTGTACATTAACGTTGTCCTAAGGCATAAACTAAAAACACAGTTTATGTTTTTATAAAAACATAAACAAAAAAAAACCCCAAAACCCTAAGATGTACCAAATCAATACTCTGGATCACATGAAGCTTGTGCCATTCACATATACTACAAATTAAAGGCAAAACATGATAGGCAATGGTTTAAAAATTACATGTACAAAAAAAAAAAAATTTGCCCAAGCTTCACTTGCAGCTTTTAATAATGTTTCTTTGCAAAGTCTTATGTTTTAAAATCTTGAATATGATACTGCTGCCTCAGATTTATAGCATTTTTATTTAAATTTTTTTGTTTTTCACTTTGTCCTGTAAAACAGCCTCCAAGAGTTTGCCTCCTGAGTTGTCCACATTCATCTCTGCAAGTTGAATTTACAAAAATGTGGATCTTCAGGCAGCGGTGTGTATGGTTTATTTCAGAGCAAAACATATTCTCATTGGTGACTTTTCCAGTAAAATTTTAACTTTTCAACCTTAAGGAAGAACAGAAAGTTTAAGAGGGGAAAAAGCTTTTATAAAATAAAAGAAGAAATTTTAAATCAGGAATGATTTTGATTAAAAAACTGGTTATCAAAAAAATTTTTTTAAAGGAATAACAGTGTGTTGAAAGAATTCAGAGCAAAATCGTAGGGGTTAATTACAGAAAAGAATGCATTACATATATTTTAAGCAAAAAATTTCAATTAGCAAAATCAAGCAGCATTCATTTTAAGATTAACGCTTAAGGTGTTAGCATTTGAGCGACATTTGGTTAAATGAACTTTTTGCTGAAAATTTCATGAGCTCACCACTCTCTTCAATGGACAGGTTTTGGTCTGAAGTCTTTTCTGCCTCTGCAGTAGTGGTACCACTTACACGTCCATCTACAGCACCCCCATTATTGGCCATTAAACTGGGATGGTTCTTACTGGAACCTGGGCCTAGGGCTTTGTGCCCAACTTCAGAGGTATTTAATTTAATTTGTTCCTGCCCAGATGTACTTAAATCACAAGATACTAGGAGCTTCTCCTCCAAGGAAGAGCCTAAACAAACAGCATGAAGGATTATTTGTATATTATTGCAAGCTTCTAATTTTCCAATCATCCATTTCCACCCCCAGATTCTAAAGGGAAGGTCCTGCCACATATAATTTAAATTCTGAAATAATTCAAGCCCAGACGTTTGTACAGGACTTGAGATACTTCAGTAATTTTAGAGAACTTTACCATCATTATCTTCTTTGATTCTCAGGAATTCTGTGAGACAATAGGTAGAACAGCATGGTGGAAGATGTGTTACCTTAGAAATGTGGTGACCTACACAAGATATAGACACTTCTAGAGACTACTGCCTATTTCTGCATCTGTCAATTGAGAAAGTGTGGACAAGAACATGTCAGCTAAGAGCCCTCTCAGCACTATTCTAGATCTCAAGACCAAGTAAGTGCCCCCCTCACCCCTCGCTCCCACATGTGATTAAAATCGAGGTACAGAAATGTTCAAAGATTTGTCCAAGGACAAACTGATAATAAATGGAGACCCTGGGCTTCTGAACCCCCATGTGCTTTATCACTGAACCAGAGAGCACTTTCTAAAGCAGCTTTCCCTGGCGCATTACTCTTAAGAAAATGATCAAACAAGAGTCACCTTCTGAAAAAATCAGTTTGTTCTAACGTGATTAAAATGGACCCTAACTTCTTAGAAACACTTACCATTTAAAAGTGGGCATTTAATTTCCAAATACATGGCGTTTTTAAAGTAATCTTTGATATTAATTCTCATTTTGAAATTAATTTCTCATTTAAATGTTTCTTCTCTGCAATCAGCCTCTGTGTTTTTTCAGTCTTTTAACTTTATTGAGGCTTTCAAAGGCTAAGTTTTGGTAAATGTCATAGTGCACTTGAAAATACGTGGGTTATTTTCAAATAACTTTTGATATTGACTTCTAATATAATTTCATAGTAATAAGAGAACAGACTCTGTGTCTTTTCAATACCTTTAGACCATTAAACTTCTGCACTTTGTTTTTTTCACCTTGCTTTATGTCCCTGGATATGTTCCAGTGTCTCCTGATTTACAGTTCAGGAAATATGAACAGAGTTTGTATCCTGCTGTTATATGAAAACCGTATAAATCTTAATTGTTGAATTGGTTCACAATGCTTTTCAGGTCTACTATGTACCTCTATTTTTCCATCTATTCATTCTATTGATTTTTGAGAGCTTGATACTAAAACTTTAACAAAAAATTTTAATTTATTTACTTAAAAATAATTGTAAAATTTAGTGGAACTGTATGTAACTTTTTTCTGTATTTTCCACATCTCCTATAAATGTGTTACATACTTTTGTAATTTAAAGAATAATAATAAAAAAATAGGTCCCAAATTTAGCAATAGAAGTTTCAAATCACTTTTTCAGAACCGTGAGGCCCCCAGATTTTTTTTAAAAATCTAGATTCTTATCTAGAGTCATATTTTGGTGAATTTCAATAGTACTCACATATTCAGGCCCATGTTTCTTTGCCAACATCACTGTGTTATTCTACGTATGTAAGTGAAATAAATTTTTCTAGATTTTTCAAAATACTTTCATTAAGAGCTTAGGAGTTACCTGTTTCCTGCACATTGCATGAGGCCAAAGCAGTAAAGAAACAAGGAATTTGCCCAGGGACACCATGTAAGGCAACAGACACCGGACTCTGACCTGGAGGGAGAGGCTGTGCTCCAGCCTTCTGTACATGCAACTGGCCAAGTGGGGTGGTGGAATGGAAAGACTGAAAAGGCTGGGAAGTGGAGGAAGGCCCACATGTGGGAACTTCAACAGGCCCCTGCATAAAGTCACTGAATTCTTCTTCATCAAGAAAGGCAGGTGATGGGGAGACAGTTTTAGTAGAATGAGATGATGTGGGATAATCTGCAAAATGGAAAATGGCAATGAAATACACAGAAATGAAATTAACAGGGGAAAAGAAACTGAGATGCAGCACAACTCCAACAGAATACACTGAAACATGAACAGTGGAGGTGACTAAGAAGCACCACGTAACAACAGTCAAACGGAATCGTACAGTGAATGCAAAGCACTTCGATGACTATCCATAAGTAACTTGTTGGTCTTTTTAAAAAAGAGGTTTTATAGCTATTTGGCATTTGGTTCCAAAGCAAAAAACTGTAAAATTCAAAATTTCTTTCCTTCTTTTATTAGAATAGCACTAATTTTTTTCCTTGAGACCACTAGTAATTTACATCAAAGTGGTGATTACTTTTGAAACTCAACTGATCTGTTTATTTGGATAATATCTTCTCAAACCAACATAAATAAGAAAATCTGCCTATATGCTGCTGAATACATTTTAGAGATATATGCTGATGACTAAATTTCATTAGGCCAGTAAAATACAATGCATGACATATACTTATAATTTTTGATAAATCATGCCTGATTGATACACTTGAAGGTGAAGGTGAAGGTGAAGGTGAAGTCGCTCAGTCGTGTCCGACTCTTTGCGACCCCGTGGACTGTAACCTACTAGGCTTCTCTGTCCATGGGATTCTCCAGGCAAGAATACTGGAGTGGATTGCCATTTCCTTCTCCAGGGGATCTTCCCGACCCAGGGATCGAACCCGGGTCTCCCGCATTGGAGGCAGACGCTTTAACCTCTGAGCCATTCATATGAGGATGAAAGCTACTATACAGGGAATGAAAATTACAGGGGCAACAAGAACATCAAACACATTACCAAAGTGATGCTTTCTTGGGAGAAGTACTAAAATTAGGACACCATAAAGTGTTAGGTCAAATAACTTAGCAGCCAATTAAAAAAAAAAAAAAAACCCTAGCTAGGAGCTATGTTTAAAAGAACTCTGCCTCTAAAAGATACAAATGTCACTATGGGTTTTTACTGTCAAATATGAGATTCACTTATGTAATAAACCTCTCTACAGGGATTAGGTGTAATACAAGGCTCATTCACAATACTATTACTGTTGCTTCTTCACACTGCAAACTTTGAATTGCTATAACATTTATTAATACTAAAGTCTAATGTCGCAAGGAGCAGTCTTTCTCTTTTTTTTTTTTTTAAAAAAAGCCCTCATTTGAAAAATGGGGACACTATGTGCTTCTCTGTTGGATCCATGAAATAAAACCTGGAAGCATTAAAGTTCTATGAAAAATGCAAAATGACTATAAAAAATGAATAAAAAAGAAAAAAAGTCAGGTCATAATGAATCCCAACCTTCCCAGTAATGGTTATTGAGTGTCTGAGAGCGTGTACTTAAGTTCTCAGTTTCAGTTCTCTGACCATTACTGGTAGAAAACAGCAATAATGGAAAACTGAGAGCTACTATGAATATTTTTAGATGGATCCTATTTGAGCTAAACCAATTTCTTTTTTTTTAGGCTATTCCAATATTTCTTTGCATTTGACTGGAATTACTTTTATTCTATGTGGTATATATTTGGCTTTAAAACTCATAGCTATATATATATGATTAATAAGAAGTATAAAAATTATGTGATACAGTTTGTATATTCACTATTTTAAGATAAACAGTCTACAGGCGAAAATTAAAAGATGTCTTCGGTGGAAAAAGGCTGGAAACTCTTTAGGTGCTTTAGGCCTAGGTTTAAGATCCTAGCTGGAGAAGCTCTGGTAACTCCCTGGGCTTGCTTCAGAAAAAGAGTATTTTTCTAGCTAAGCATGAAGCAGTTAACTAGAAACATCTAACTGCATGCATGCTGAATGAACTCGAGATTAACTGAACATCAAAACCCCAATTTATTATTTAACCTGTGAGGTTGTTAAACTATACTTGGCTGCCCAAACGAGGCATTCTATATGGACAGAGCAGTATGTGACCTGGCAATGACCATCCCTCTCTGCCTTCTTTTTCTAAGCTCCATGCTGGGTCCAATTTTACCATTCCAATGACTATACTTCAGTGATTTACTGACTAGCTTACTCAGCTTATAAATTTTCACCTTGAGGTATGCTTTTCCTTTCTGAACTCATTCTGATCACTAATATCCATTCCCTTTTCAATCTCAGTATATATTTTACTCAGTATATATTTTACACATTTTTAGTAATGATAACCTGAGTATATAATCTAACAAATGAAATTAATGGACAGAGGCAAAGCTGTCCCAGAAAGTCAAGAACTCATTACTGTGCCAACATTAGATGATTTCTTCCTGATATCACCTATAAAAGATACTAAAAGGTTTAAGATAAAATTTGTCAACATGATACATGCTAGGAAAAAATAGTATTTAGCTGAATTATTTATGAAAACTATTCACCCATTAATGGCATGTTAAACTTGAAATTAGCTGAGAATAAAATGTCAAAATATCAAATTTTAAAAAAGGATGTGGTAACAGCTATGTGAAGATAAGATTCATTTCAGTTGCTACATGTTTTACACATGTGCACTCTCGCCCCCTGCCCCCCACAAATTTCCTTTACTCTACTTTATCAGGTACTTTTCCTTTGCTTATTTGATGATGACATAATGAAAGGAATATAAAAAATAATGAAATAAAAACTACAAAGAAATGTATTTTCATTTCTACAAAGAAAAAACTAAAATTTCACAAGAAAATTGTTAAATCTATGAGTTTTTAAAGGAATCATTGAGAAAATTTGTAAGTTTAATCACATTGAGTAAAACCTAAACTA
>SJYT01020783.1:225075-365384 GCA_006410635.1 Cephalophus harveyi
CACTAGTTCATAAAAAAGTAAAATTAATTTAAAATAATAAGAATTCAATAGTAAACTCATTTACTACATTTGCTTTGAGTGAATGAATTTTACTAATGTTAACATACTCATTTCTACAGAAGATTTACAAGTAAAGTTGACATACTGACATTTACTAGAAGACAAGAAGGTTTTCCCCACCAGGACAGTCATCTAGACCATAGCTCTTAATCCACTATAAATTTTAAAACATCTAAATCTGTATTTAGCTTGAAGAAAGAATTCAACACTCACTCTCCATACACACACAATTCAACACTCACTCTCCACACACATACACCGGTCAATTAAAAACACAGGGACTACAATCATCTTCCATCAAAAGAAGATTACAATTAAAACTACCTGGAAGAATTCAACACTCACTCTACACACACACACGTCAATTAAACACACAGGGACTTCAATCATCTTGCATCAAAAGCACACACACATACACACACACATCAATTAAAAACACAGGGACTTCAATCATCTTCCATCAAAAGAAAATTAAAATTTAAACTACCTGGTTTCTTAGGGTGTGATGCTGGAGTAGGGTGCATCTTAGCATCTCTGGAAAACCCATCTAAGTTTCCTTTTATGGCTTCCAAAGCATCATCTCTACTCTTCTCTCCTGTCTGAGAGACAATAAATGTATACATATTTCTTCACTTACCTCTCACACTTTGTCCTAAATCCACACAAGTTGAAAGAGAACTGCAGATATTCAACTATTTCCAATATTTTACCACATATGTCAGGCAGTGAATTCTCCAAGTCAGAAAAACATTGACACATAGCAAAATAAAACAATACTCCATAGAACATTATTAAAAGGTCCATTACTTTAGGCCAGTGGTCCCCAACCTTTTTGGCACCAGGGGCCGGTTCATGGAAGACAATTTCTCCACAGATGGGGACAGGGATGGGAGGTGTGTGTTGGGGGTGGGGTGATGGGGAAGGCAGAGAGTGTTTCAGGATAATTCAAGCACGTGACATTTGTTATGCACTTTATTTCTATTACATCAGCTCCACTTCAGATCAGGAAATTAGATCCCAGGGGACCCCTGCTTTAGGGTATAGGTGTTCGATATTAAGTCTCCAGTGTTAATGCTTCCCAAGAAAAGGGTATAAGCACCCTGAAGGTAGTACACACAAATAGAGAAGATAATGACTGACATCTCATTCCCTTTAACAAGAAAGTCTCTTTACAGAAAAAGAAAAATCCTTCACTTTCGGACATAAGACAAAAGGAAAATCAATCAACCACACCTACAGCCTGGGCCTGGTGTCCCGGTGACAAAATCCACTGAATGAGTGAGAAGAGGCACGCACAGGGGGTGTGCTGTGGGGCGGAGTATGTTACCTTGGGTTTCACGCTACTCAGAAGTCTGAGCTTTTGCTTCTGCTCTTCAAACTGGCGTCTTTTTCTTTCTTCTTCTAAGAGCTTTTGCTGCTGTTCAAATCGTTTCCTGAAGGAAAAACAAACATTAAAGAGCCAGCTTCGGGGATTATTAACTGTTAGATTCATACATCTACTAATAGTTTCAGCAATGTCATCTTGCATCCCTAGAACTAAAAACTTCACTGATAATTGTATCTGATTTTCTGAAGATAATCCTATGTCTCCACTATATGAATTTCCAAATATATGAAATAAGTCTAAAAAATGATTTACCTTGATTATAGATGTGAACTTATTTCTTACCTTGCAAAAGGTAATTTGCAAAAGTAGGAGACAACATTCTACATCCAAAGTACATATATATAAAAAAAAAACAGGGAGGTAGACAAAATAAACACACTCTCTGCTCTGCATACAAAAAAGCAACTTCTACTTGGGGAGGCAGTATCATACATGAGAAAGAGCAACGGCTCTGGGAATCGGGAGGCCTGCACTTGGGTCCAGGTTTTTCCAGTAACTATGTAGCCTGGGCTGACAAGTTGCTTATTTCTTTGGACTTCATTTTCCCCAGATGTAACATCAGTGGACTGAATTCTAGGATTTCTAAGGTCCCTTCTGGCTTTACACTTTTAAATAATAAGAGTATTTTAAAGATCTTTAAGGGCACTGTGACTGTTTCCTCTTCAAATCTGCACCACAGATTATCTGACCATTTTAAACTTAAGTGCTATCATGCATCTTTATCCTTGTATCCTGAGGTTTCTTACTGTTGCTCCTCGGCAAACTGCTTCTGCATGTCTGGAGTGTACTGTGGGCCTGGAGGACGCATTCCCAGGAATGGTGCTTGTCCCAGGTAAGGCATTCCTCCTGCTGGTATTGGTCCCATTGGGATCCCTGCCTAGAAACAACAGACAAAGACAGGCTTAAAAAACATAATTTCTCCTCTTTTTATTTTTGGCTGTGCTACGCAGCATGTGGGATCAGCTCCCTGGCCAGGGATGCAGCCTGTGCCCCTTACAGTGGAAGCATGGGGTCTTAAGCACTGGATCACCAGGGAAGTCCCCACAACGTTTTCTTTTAACTACTACAAAGAAAAACTGTAGCTTCCATAACTTTTCTTATTTTTAATTAACAAACTATATAAATCCATTTTTAATAAAGCATAGCTTATTATTTTTTTAACTTTATTTATTTTTGGTTGCTCTGGGTCTTTATTGCTGTGCGAGGACTTTCTCGAGTTGAGGCAAGCAGGGACTCCTCTTTAGTTGGTGGTGGGTGCTTCTCATCACGGTAGCTTCCCTTGCAGAGCACGGGCTCTAGGGTGCTCGGGCATCGGTAGTCGTAGCGAACAGGCTTAACTTCCCAGACCAGGGAAGACAGAACCTGTGTCCCCTGCTTTGGCAGGCAGATTCTTAACCACTGGACTACAAGGAAAGTCCTGTATTAGTTAATTTTAATAGAAGATTCAAAGGACATAGGCTAAAAATAAAAAGCTCCCCTTAATAGCTTGCCTCTTCCACTGCCTTCATGTCTTTGAGAGGACCACCACTCCTAACAGTCTAAGGAAGTGTGTATCAAATCTTTCAGACTGGGTGTTTTAGAAAGCACACACACACACAAGTTATATCTGGTAAGCTCACTGATCCATACTCTTTGAGGTGTCGTATCTTACTTGTCTTTGTATTTCTAGCAATAGATAAGAGCCTGGCATACGGCAGTTATTCCACAAATGAGATTAAACATGTATTTCCAATATGTATGATAGGATAATGAATATTTTGATATTATTATACCCTTGGTATCCAAACTTTTACAGAAAAAAAAATTTAATGAATACTAAATAACTTATCAATATAATAGTTTAAAGTTTACTGAAGTGTCCAGAAGAACAGCATTGCACAAGAGCTAACCACAAAACTGAGTATGAATCATGATGATGGTGACGATGGAAATGATGGTTAACGGCTAATTTTTACTGAGTGAAAATGTCTCTATTCTTCAGCCTTCTCCCTGAAAGGTTCCCCTTCATTTCCTAACTTGAAACTTGGCTGTCCCTGGAAGCCCTCTCACTTGGAGACTGCTACTTTTCTTCCAACATTTCCTGTAAACGGACAATATTCTCTTTGGTTCTAAACCCCTTTACTCATCTCTTTTCCTTCAAAACCCTGGACACACATTTTAATTTCTTGCAATCAGACTTCATCAGTTACCCTCCTACCCTATTTATGCCATCTACTCCCTCACTCTTCAACTTCAAATCCTTGCTATGGTCCATTCTACTCTTAAACTGCTCCTGGTTATGGTCAATAATCATGTGGAGGACTCATCTAACACTGGCGTTTCAGGTCTCCTCATCACAATCATGTTCAACATACCATTCTATTTTCCCATTCCATGGTTATCGCCCCGCTCACCTGGCCCAGTAGCTGCATCATCTCCAAAATCTTGATTTTAAGCATGCCAATAATTGACCACCACTTTCTATTCTTCCAGTTCATGCTCTCCAGCAATTCTTTTATTTCATTAATACTTCCCTCCCACCCATTAATCTTTCCACTTTCCTACCATCCATCATGCTCATCACGCCCTCACTTCTCTTCTTGCTCAGCTTAGACTCCAGGATTCAATATTAAATATCCTTGCAAACATCCTTAGCTCCCCTACCTCTGGCTTCCTTGGTATGGTCACCTGGGACTTCATTCTTGTTAGTCAACTAATCACTTTCTCTTATCCTTATACCCAAACCACTTAATCTTACTGGAGAGAAAAACCTTGAGGAGCCACCTTAAATTCTTTTTTAAAAATGTTTGTTTATTTTTGACTGTGCTGGGTCTTTGCTGCCGTGAGGGCTTTTCTCTAGTTGTGGGGAGCAGGGGCTACTCTCTAGAGGCAGTGCACACACTTCTCACTGAGGTGGCTTCTCCCATTGTGGAGCAGAGACTCTAGGGTGTGCAGGCCTCAGTAGCTGCAGCTCCCAGGCTCTAGAGCACAGGCCCAATAGTTGTGGTACATGGGCCTGGGTGCTCCGAGACATGTGGGATCTTCCAGACCAGGGATTGAATCCATATCGCCTGCATTGGCAGCTGGATTCATTGTCACTGAGCCAGTAGGAAAGTTCAGTCGCTCAGTCGTGTCCGACTCTTTGCAACCCCATGAATCGCAGCACGCCAGGCCTCCCTGTCCATCACCAACTCCCAGAGTTCACTCAGACTCATCTCCATCAAGTTGGTGATGCCATCCAGCCATCTCATCCTCTGTCGTCCCCTTCTCCTCCTGCCACCAATCCCTCCCAGCATCAGAGTCTTTTCCAATGAGTCAACTCTTCACATCCGGTGGCCAAAGTATTGGGGTTTCAGCTTCAGTATCAGTCCTTCCGATGAACAACCAGGACTGATCTCTTTCAGGATGGACTGGTTGGATCTGAGTCTTCTCCAACACCACAGTTCAAAAGCATCAATTCTTCGGCAGTCAGCTTTCTTCACAGTCCAACTCTCACATCCATACATGACCACAGGAAAAACCATAGCCTTGACTAGACGGACCTTTGCTGGCAAAGTAATGTCTCTGCTTTTTAATATGTTATCTAGGTTGGTCATAACTTTCCTTCCAAGGAGTAAGCATTCTTTTCATGGCTGCAATTACCATCTGGAGTGATTTTGGAGCCCCCCAAAAAGTCTGATACTGTTTCCACTGTTTCCCCATCTATTTCCCATGAAGTGATGGGACCAGATGCCATGATCTTCGTTTTCTGAATGTTGAGCTTTAAGCCAACTTTTTCACTCTCCTCTTTCACTTTCATCAAGAGGCTTTTTAGTTCCTCTTCACTTTCTGCCTTAAGGGTGGTATCATCTGCATATCTGAATTTCTGTCTACAAATCTCAAATGGTTTCCCAACACAGGAGTCTTACAGGGACACCTACCTTGTAAGATTTCAATCCTTTGAGTTGCCTGAGATTTGCTATGGCCCAGCATATTTCACGGAGAAGGCAATGGCACCCCACTCCAGTACTCTTGCCTGGAAAATCCCATGGATGGAGGAGCCTGGTAGGCTGCAGTCCATGGGGTCGCTGAGTCAGACTGAGCGACTTCACTTTCACTTTTCACTTTCCTGCATTGGAGAAGGAAATGGCAACCCACTCCAGTGTTCTTGCCTGGAGAATCCCAGGGATGGCGGAGCCCAATGGGCTGCCGTCTGTGGGGTCGCACAGAGTCGGACACGACTGAAGCGACTTAGCAGCAGCAGCATATTTCAATTTCAATATTCCATGTTTGCTTAAAAACAAAGTAATTTTGAGGACTTCTTGGTGGTCCAGTGATTAAGACTCCATGCTCCCAAAGCAGGAGCCTGAGTCCGATCCCTGTTCGGGGAGCTAGGACCCTGTATGCACACTGTGTGGCCAAAACAAAAGTGTTTTACCATTGTTGACTCATTGGACAAGAGTCTGATGCTGGGAGGGATTGGGGGCAGGAGGAGAAGGGGACGACAGAGGATGAGATGGCTGGATGGCATCACTGACTCAATGGGTGTGAGTCTGAGTGAACTCCGGGAGATGGTGATGAACAGGGAGGCCTGGCGTGCTGCGATTCATGGGGTCGCAAAGAGTCGGACACGACTGAGCAACTGAACTGAACTGAACTGATTGTTGGACACAGCATCCTATTATCCATTAATCGAGTTTGTTCAGAATCTCGTTTAAATGTGTATCTTTACTGGTTGTGAACTTGTCTATTTCTCCTTATTTTTCCGTCAGTTTCTATCTTACACATTTTGAGACCAGGTTATTAGGTGCATACAAACTAATATCTTTCTGATGAATTTAATCTCTTATCAAATGAAATGCCCTCTTTACCTCCAGGCTTTTAAGGCTTTTAAAGTATATTTTGTCTGATTTTCCTTTAATAGAAATCATGTTAGAATTTCCCTCAAATTAAAAAAAGCATTTCTTTTGAACTTTTCCAAAATACCTTATTCTGAACCTTTATTGAGACCATGGAAGATTGTTTTAAGGTTTAGAAGTAATACAATATGTGTAAAGTACCTGGAACACTGTTTAGCACATATGAGTAAATAAACAGCAGCTATTATAAAATAATTATCTTTAACATTAGAAGTAATACTGATGAAAAAATACTTTCAAAAACAGTAATGATTCCATTTTTTTTCTGGAACAAGATTCTTCAAATACAGAATTAAACAACTAGTTAAGAAGAAAGAACACAATAGTTGTAATACAGATACCATTTTATTGTGTTCCTGCCATACATCAGCCATAGAACTAGTCATTTGTATACATAATTCTCAATATATGTAAGATCATCAGAATAAGAGATAATTCTGATAATTTTTAATAAGAAGACCTTAATAAGAACAAATATTTATGAAGTCTGTACTAAGTTCCAGGGACTTTTCTAAGTGCTTTACATGTATCAATTAATTGAACCCTTATAATAAACTTCTGCAGTAGATCCTTCTATTATTATCAATTTACAGATGAGGAAACTGAAGTAGAAAATAGTGAAGTATCTCACTCATTACTGGCAATGACAGAGCCAGGATGAGAATCAGGCAACTTCTGGTTCCAAAATCCATTTTCTCCATCATTATGCTATGCTGCCTGTCTAGTTACCAACCACCACCACCAAATTCAGACTTAAAATTGTTTTAAATGTTTTCTTCTGTCTATTCATATGATCAGACATATTACCTGTTCAATGAATACTAGCAACCTGGCAGGTTTATAAACAGTTTCCAGTACTTTACAACTGAAGTTACAAGTAATATTGATTAATTACTAACACTCTATTCTAAATCCTGGATGGTGCTGGCCATACAAATTTATTTTTAATCACAGTGTGGATGTTTTGCTGCTAAAAATTAGTGCCATAGTCCTAGTATTATATTTCTCCTTCTCCCACTATAATATAATCAGTTCCTTATTTTTTCCAGTTTTATTGAGATAATTTGACATATGATAATATTGTATAAGTTTAAGGTAGGTAACATGCTTATCCGGAGAAGGCAATGGCAAGCCACTCCAGTACTCTTGCCTGGAAAATCCCATGGATGGAGGAGCCTGGTAGGCTGTAGTCCATGGGGTCGCTAGAAGTCGGATGCGACTGAGCGACTTCACTTACACTTTTCGCTTTCACACAATGGAGAAGGAAATGGCAACCCACTCCAGTGTTCTTGCCTGGAGAATCCCAGGGACGGGGGAGCCTGTTGGGCTCCTGTCTATGGGGTCGCACAGAGTCGGACACGACTGAAGCGACTTAGCAGCAGCAGCAGCAGCAAACAAGTAATATTGATTAATTACTAACACTCTATTCTAAATCCTGGATGGTGCTGGCCATACAAATTTATTTTTAATCACAGTGTGGATGTTTTGCTGCTAAAAATTAGTGCCATAGTCCTAGTATTATATTTCTCCTTCTCCCACTATAATATAATCAGTTCCTTATTTTTTCCAGTTTTATTGAGATAATTTGACATATGATAATATTGTATAAGTTTAAGGTAGGTAACATGCTTATCTGATACATTTGTTTATATATCTCAAAATGATTACCACCATAGCATTAACTAACACTTCTGTCATGTCACATAATTACCATTTCTTTTTTGAGGTAAGGGATTAAATTTCTTTTTAAATTTTCACTTAGTTTACCCAAATCAAAACTTGTTCTTAGTTATGTTCAGTAACATAGAACACAGAAGAAATCACTCAAATCAAACAGGCTAAAAGATAAAATGAGATATTCCACAAAAATAATAAAGAATGAAAGAAGATGTTATTATCCACACTGCCTTTCTAGTTACACAATTCTGTTCTTCAAGAAGATTCAAACTTTCTAAATGGCATTGTGTGTTTCTCCTACTCCTTAAAAGTAACTTTATACATGTCTGCTGCTGCTTTGCTAAGTCGCTTCAGTCGTGTCCGACTCTGTGCGACCCCATAGACGGCAGCCCACCAGGCTCCCCCATCCCTGGGATTCTCCAGGCAAGAACACTGGAGTGGGTTGCCATTTCCTTTCCAATGCATGAAAGTGAAAAGTGAAAGTCAAGTTGGTCAGTCGTGTCCGACTCTTCGCGACCCCACGGACTGCAGCCTACCAGGCTCCTCCGTCCATGGGATTTTCCAGGCAAGAGTACTGGAGTTGGGTGCCAGGGCCTTCTCCTTATACATGTCACACAGCCTAATTTTATGCTTTCTTTGAAATCTAGATAAACTGAAAGGTTAAGAGATACCAATCCTTATCTATACAGTGAATGAATAACACAGCAAAAAAAAAAAAAAAAAACCCACTCAGAAATCTGAGATATGTTCAATAAACTACTAAAAGACTAAAACATAAATAAGTTAACCCCCAAGTTGAAAGATACCCAAGACTACTGAAAACCTGAACAAGTAGAGAGATGCAACAGCAAGACTAAGTGAGTGAAAATGTCAATTTCAATCAAAATCCCTACAGGTTTTACATGGAATTTGATCAACTGATCTCAAAATTCATACTGAAGGGGATGTGGCCATGAATAGCCATAATTCTTTAAAAGAACAACAGAGGCTCCACTCCTTCAGATAAAGGCTCATCTTGGGTTAGAACACTTAAGACAGTAAGACATTTACTGATGCAGGTATAGACACATCTAGCAATGAGACAAACAAAAGAGCTTAAAAACTAAAGAAAGCATATGAAGAAATCAGGCATTACAGGAGTAATCTTAGATTTCAACAGGTACAAAATGGGCTACTGATAACTGATTTGGGGGACAACCATCTATTCAAATAGAAAATAAAATTAGGCCCTTCAGCATCATACTGATACCCAAACAACAATTCCAGGTAGGTTAAAGACCTATATATAAAAAGTTTAATTTTTTAATAAGAAAATATAGGAGAATATCAGTACTACCTCTGGGTTGGACTATGTCATAGATGAGACACAAAAAGCTCAAACCATAAAAGAAATGATTTATCCGTCAGACTTAACTTCTACAAACATGACACCATTGACAAAGTTAATAAATAAGCCAAAGTCTAGAAGGACATATTGGCGGCACAAATAACCACAAAGGTTAGAATCCAGAATACATAATGAACACTTATACAGAGTGAAGTAAGTCAGAAAGAAAAGCAACAATACAGCATACTAACACATATATATGGAATTTAGAAAGATGGTAATGATGACCCTGTGAGACTGCAAAAGAGACACAGATGTATAGAACAGTCTTTTGGACTCTGAGGAGGAGAGGGTGGGATGATTTGGGAGAATGGCATTGAAACATGTATATTATCATATGTGAAACAGATCGCCAGTCCAAGTTCGATGCATGGTGCTCAGGGCTGGTGCACTGGGATGACCCTGAGGGATGGGATGAGGAGGAAGGCAGGAGGAGGGTTCAGGATGGGGAACACATGTACACCTGTGGCTGATTCATGTCAATGTATGGCAAAAATCACTACAATATTATAAAGTAATTATCCTCCAATTAAAATAAAATTTTAAAAAGTCAATAAACTCAAAACAGAAAGCAAAAAATTGGGAGCAACTTAAATGTCCATCAACAGAAGAATATATATATATATTTTTTCATGCAACATAATACTACATAGCAGGTGTGTGTGTGTGTGTATGCGCACGTGTGTGTGTGCTCGGTCATGTCTGACTCTTTGGGACCCCACAGACTGTTGGCTGCCAGCTCCTCTGGAATTTTCCAGGCAAGAATACTGGAGTTGGTTGCCATTTCCTTCTCAGTTGATGGATCCCTCTTCCAACCTAGGGAGTGAACCCATGTCTCTTTTGTGCTTCCTGCACTGGCAGGTAGATTCTTTACCACTGTGCCACCTGGGAAGCCCCAGCAGCTATATGAACAATTAAAAAAAAAAACAACCTTTAATAATACAGTTATAATTTTCTTCCTCTATTTCCCGAGAGATTATCACTGTCATAGATTCACTTTTGTTTCCTTTTATTTCCATATATGTTTATATAATTCATGAATGTCATAACCTCTAGGTTTTAAAATTCTACGTGTGTTTCCTTCTGTATTTGACTTTTTTCACTTAACAATGGTTTTCTCCAAAGGTTTATCCCAGTTATGGAATGATGCCGATGAAAAAAACAAAACAGTGTTGGAGGAAATGAGTCATAAATAAATAGAAACATAATCCATACTTCATGGATTGGAAGACTTAATATTGTTAAAATGTTAATGTTACCCAAAGCAATCTACAAAAGAAATCCCTGTAAAAATCCCAATGAGATTTTTGCAGCAATAAAAAATCCATCCTAAAATTCATACAGAATCTCAAGGGACCCCTAAGAGCCAAACAATCTTGAAAAAGAACAACAAAACTGGAGGACTCAGGCTTCCAGATTTCAAAACCTACCACCAAACTACAGCTATCAAAACAGTAATAGTACTACCATAAAGTGGGCTTCCCTTTTGGCTCAGCTGGTAAAGAATCCACCTGCAATGCAGGAGACCTGGGTTTGATCCCTGGGATGGGAAAAACCCTTGGAGAAGGGAATGGCTACCCACTCCAGTATTCTGGCCTGGAAAATTCCATGGTCTGTATAATTCATGGGCTTGCGAAGAGTCGGACACGACTGAGCGACTCGCACTTCACTTTCACTGGCATAAAGTATGGCATATAGATCAGTGGAAAAGAACAGAAAGCCAGAAATAAACTCATGTATATATGGGTCAAATGATTTTTGATGAAGGTGCTAAGACCATTTTCTGGGTAAACAACAGTCTTTTTCCACAAATGGTGGTCATCAACAGAACTGGGCCCTCAGCCAACACCATATACAAAAATTAACCTCAAACGGATCAAGAACCAAAATGTAAGAGCTAGAACAATAAAACTCTTAGTAAAAAACACAGAACAGAAACTTCATAACACTGGATTTTACAATGATTTCTTGAATATGACATCAGGCACAGTTAACAAAAGAATTAATAGACAGCCTGGACTTCAAGAAAATCTTTAAAATGTGTATATTAAGAAACACAACCCACAGAGTAAAAAGGCAACCCACAGAATGGGAGTTAATATTTGCAAATCACATATATGATACGGGATTCATGTCCAAAATAAACAGGAAACGCCTAAAACTCAACAACAAAAAACTCAATTAAAAAATGGGCAAAGAACTTGAACAGACATTTCTCCAAAGATATTCAAATGGCCAATAAGACCGTGAAAAGAAACTCAACATCACTAATCATGAGAAATGCAAATCAAAACTATGAGATTTCACTTCACACTCATTACTATGGCTCCTATCAAAAAACAGAGAATGTCAAAACACAGGATATGCAACTCAAAAGACTGAATCCTAATGTGGACTATGAACTGTAGTTCATCAAAATGCATCAATACTGGCTCACTAATTTCACTTATTCTAACAAATGTGCCACACTAATATAGGATGCTGAGGAGGCTGTATACTGGAGGAGGGAAGGAGGTATAATGGAGATTCCTGTGTTTTTCAGTCAAGTTTTTATAAAACTAAAACTCCTCTAAAAAACACAGTCAAGTAATTAAAAACAACAACAACAAACAAGTGTTGCAAGGATGTGGAAAAACTGAAACTCTTTTGTATTGTTGGTGGGAATAAAATGGTACAGCTTCTGTGGAAAATAGTATGGAGGTTCCTCAAAAAATCAAAATAGAACTACCATATGACTCAGCAATTCCATTTCTGAGTATATACCCAAAAGAATTGAGAACAGAGTCTAGAAGAGATAACTGGTACATCCATATTCATAGCAACTTCACTCACAATAGCTGAAACATAGAAGCAACCCAAGTGTCCAAAGACCAACAAAAGGATAAGTTAAATGTGGTATGTGCACACAATGGACATTAGTCTTAAAAAGGAAGCAAATTCTGCAATATGTTACAACACGGATAAACCTTGAGCATTATGCTAGTGAAAATAAACCAGTCACAAAAAGACTGTACGCCTCTATTTACATGAGGTACTTAGAGTAGTCAAAATCACAAAGACTTAAAGTAAAAGGGTGGATGCATGGGGTTGGAGGGAGGGAAAAATGGGGAGTTATCGTAAAATAAGTATAGTTGTAGATTTACAAAATGAAGAGAGTTACAAGAATGGATAGTGGTAATGGCTGCATAACAATGTGAATATATTTAATACCACTAAACTGTACACTTAAAAATAGTTAACATGGTAAACTTTATGTGTATTTTACTGTAACAATGTTGGAGAAAACATGGGAGGAATCATATTACACAGCTATCATAATCAAGACTGGCAGACACACGCATCAGTGGACTGGAACAGAGAACCTAGAAAAACACCCAGATAAACATGCCTAAGTGCTATGGGTGACTGTTGTTGCCACTCTGATCTCGAACTTCCAGCCTCTAGAACTGGGAAAAATAAATTTCTGTCATTTATAAGCTATTCAATCTCTCATATTTTGTTACAGTAGCCTGAACAGATAAAAAACAAGACAAAAACTGACAGAAAATATCTGCAAACCACACATCCAACAAAGGGCTAGTATGCTGAATATATAGAGACCTCTTGACACTCGACAGTTGATAGCTTATGGTGAACGGTGTCAGAATTTGTGGTCTCTGAAGGAGAAAATTTCACTCTGGGACCCAAAAGACAGTCTTAGGCACTCAAGAGCTTTGTGTAACAAAGTTTATTATAGTGAAAGGATCGAGTGAGCCTCCAGCAAAAGCACTGAAAGCAGGTAGCAGAGTGCCTGCCTCGCCAGCTGCAACCGTGCATTATGCACTCTTCAACATGCTGCTGAGAACAGACAAAAACAACACTTCACAGCTGTGCAAATTCCATTAGACCCTTTCCCAAGGCATACATCCTGGAGATAACTTCAGTACAAGATTAGCCAGAAGGAACCTGTTCCAGGCAAGGCCTTTCTGGGTGAGATACACTGTTGCTGAGAAATAGGCTCCCAGGCAAGATTTGTTACAGTTTTAATTATTAACATAGAGTCTAAGAAAAGCATTTCCATCAGTAAGACATTGTGCCTTGTGATCATTAGCTCCTAAAGAAAGGCCAGTTCTTGGGCAAGATACATTGTTGCACAAGGCTTAAGGAAAGCAAGAGGGAGAAAGTTCACCTCCTCCTTAAAGGGACCCGGCCTGCCTAAGCTTTAACTCTCTCACAGTAAAATAACAACAAAAAAAATCCAACAAGAAAATGGACAGAAGATAGGAACAGACACTTCTTCGAAGAGAATATAAGGACAGAAAGTAAGCACATGAAAATATGTCTAGCATCATTAAAGAAAAACCAATATGGAGGCTGCACTCTGAATATATCCCTAGACCACAGGCTCATAGTCACATAACCAAATTGTAACACTGTTCTGATTTCCCTGATATGCTGCCTGACCTTAAACAAAACCTAAGCTTTCTTCCTGTGAATGTGACCTCACAGTATTCTAGTTAATAAGCTACAAAAAAGTAAGCTTAGCAATGAAAAGGAAAGTAAATTTCTAGAAACCAATCACAGTAGAAAACAATGAATTTATTCATGTTTATAATGAATTGCTGGAATTACTTGTGGTTTGAGGTCTCCCTGTTCAGGAATAATTTGTTTCTTGCCCAATAAAATATCCATATCAAGTAAAGCTCCCTGAATTTTCTTTTGACATTAGTCACAAGGGAAATGCAAATTAAAATCATGAGATATCACAACACACCTATCAAATGGCTAAAACAGAAAATAACCCCAAATGCTAGCAAGGATGCAGAGAAACTGGATCACTCCTATATTGCCTGTAAGAATGTAAATGGGTATAAACACTCTAGAAAATAGCTTAACAATTTCTTTAAAAACTAAACTTCCAAATACCATGCCATCCAGCATTCCTGGGCATTAATCCCAGATAAATGAAGCCTTATGTTCAAAAATCTCTATCACAGCTAAAAAGTAAAAACAGTCCAGATGTCTTTCAGTGGGTAAATGGTTAAGCAGACACTAGTATATCCAATAATGGAATATCACTCAATAATAAAAATGAAGGGAAATACTGATGCATGCAACAACTTGGATGAATTTAAAAAGAAATTATGCAAAGCAAAAAAAGCTAATCTCATAAAAGGTTAGTGATTCAATTTAGGTAATGCCGAAATCATACACCTATAGAAATGGGGGACATTAGTGATTGACAAGGGTTAGGAAGAATTGATGCCTTTGAACTGTGGTGTTGGAGAAGACTCTTGAGAGTCCCTCGGACTGCAAGGAGATCCAACCAGTCCATTCTGAAGGAGATCAGCCCTGGGATTTCTTTGGAGGGAATGATGCTAAAGCTGAAACTCCAGTACTTTGGCCACGTCATGCGAAGAGTTGACTCATCGGAAAAGACTCTGATGCTGGGAGGGATCGGGGGCAGGAGGAGAAGGGGACGACCGAGGATGAGATGGCTGGATGGCATCACTGAGTCGATGGATGTGAGTCTGAGTGAACTCCAGGAGTTGGTTATGGACAGGGAGGCCTGGCGAGCTGCAATTCATGGGGTCGCAAAGAGTCGGACATGACTGAGCGACTGGACTGAACTGAACTGAACTGAAGTGGGAGGGAAGTGAATTTGGTTACAAAATGGCAACATGAGGAGATCCCTGGGGTGGTAGGAATGTTCTGTCTTTTGACTATATTAATGCCAACATCCAGCTGTGATATTATACTATCATTCTCCAAGTAGTTACCACTGGGGGACTCTTTGTATTTTTTCTTATATACACATGTACCTACTTTACCTCAAAATTAAAAGTTTAACTAAAAATGGTTTACTGGCTCACACATTGTTCATCATATATTTCATTCTTACCTGTATACCTGAAATATTTTGAATATTAACCTCAAAACATATTCAAAATCTTGTTAAGTGTGTTCTTTTAATGAGTTCTGGGGAGTAGAGGGCTATGAGGCAACCAAAACTAACTTTCATCTTTGACTTTTATCTGTGTATCCTTCAAAGATTTAAGGGATGACTAAAGAATAAGAGCTATTCTTCATACACGTCTGTAGTTTGTTAAGGCTATTAAGTTTGGAGGAAGAACTAAGTTTCTCCTTTAAGAAGAGTGAACAGATTCCAAGTAGCATATAATACCTGCCAGCAAGACTAAAGGTTAAGGAAAAAGATTCTGGATTCTTTATCATTTTTTAAAATTTATTTATTTAGGCTGCACTGGGTCTTCATTGCTGCCCGTGGGCTTTCTCTAGTGGCAGCAAGCAGGGTCTACTCTCCTTTGCGGGATCTTCCTGAGCAGGGATCAAACCCATGTTCCTTGTATTGGCAGGCGGATTCTTAACCACTGGACCACCAGGGAAGTCTCTTTACTTTAAGATCATTTAGGAGCTCCTGATACTGAGGGAAATTATTTCGGTGGTATCAAACCTAGTAGTTCACTTATTTACTGTTGCTCTGTATATTAGAGATCCTTACTGTTTTTTGGTTATTTCAAACTAACACATTTTTCAGATAATTACATAGGTCAGAAGGGGCTTCCCAGGTGGTGCAGTGGTGAAGAATCTACCTGCCAATGCAGGAGACGCATGTTCAATACCTGGGTTGGGAAGATCCCCTGGGGAAGGAAATGGTAACCTATTCCAGTATTCTTGCCTTGAAAAATTCCATGGACAGAGAAGACTGAGGGCTACAGTCATGAGGTCACAATGAGCACACACATGCACAAGTCAGAAAACAGTATTTAGTGTGAAATTGATTTTAAAATGGTATCATTTGTTAAGATTTCAGCAGGAAGCTTCAGTTCAGTTCAGTTGCTCAGTCGTGTCTGATTCTTTGTGACCCCAGGAATCACAGCATGCTAGGCCTCCCTGTCCATCACCAACTCCCGGAGTTCACTCAAACTAATGTCCATTGAGTCGGTGATGCCATGCAGACATCTCATCCTGTCGTCCCCTTCTCCTCCTACCCCCAATCCCTCCCAGCATCAGGGTCTTTTCCAATGAGTCAACTCCTCGCATGAGGTGGCCAAAGTACTGGAGTTTCAGCTTTAGCATCAGTCCTTCCAATGAACACCCAGGACTGATCTCCTTGCAGTCCAAGGGACTCTCAAGAGTCGTCTCCAACACCACAGTTCAAAAGCATCAACTCTTCGGCGCTCAGCGTTCTTGACAGTCCAACTCTCACATCCATACAGTACTACTTGAAAAACCATAGCCTTGACTAGACGGATCTTTGAAGTGATATCTCTGCTTTTTAATATGCTGTCTAGGTTGGTCATAACTTTCCTTCCAAGGAGTAAGTGCCTTTTAATTTCATGGCTACAATCACCATCTGCAGTGATTTTGGAGCCCAGAAAAATAAAGTCTGACACTGTTTCCACTGTTTCCCCATCTATTTCCCATGAAGTGATGGGACCTGATGCCATGATCTTTGTTTTCTGAATGTTGAGCTTTAAGCCAAGGTGGTCTGGTATTCCCATCTCTTTCAGAATTTTCCACAGTTTATTGTGATCCACACAGTCAAAGGCTTTGGCATAGTCAATAAAGCAGAAGTAGATGTTTTTCTGGAACTCTCTTGCTTTTTCCATGATCCAGTGGATGTTGACAATTAGATCTCTGGTTCCTCTGCCTTTTGTAAAACCAGCTTGAACATGTGGAAGTTCACAGTTCACGTATTGCTGAAGCAGGAAGCTTACTAAATCTTAATTAGAAACACACAGTATTCTTTGGTGGACTGTTTACAATGACTTGCTGCCCTTACTGTAAGAAGCTGGCACATCCCTCTGTGGTGTGCATTCCTCCTAGTAGACTCCCCATTGATGTTTGTTTGGGCCATGTTAGCTTTATAAGCAGAAGTGATTGATAACTCCTACCTTTGACAGAAAGCTTTAAAAGACATCACAGGGTTTGGTCATCTCTTTTCATTTATGCCAGGAGTTGGGATGTCCTAGGTAAAGGTCTCAGGATAAAGAACACGAAGCTGAGTCAGAGCCAACTCATCCAAGGACATGTATCTCAAATGAGAAATCTGTTTCTGTAAGTCATTGAGACTTAGGGATTTTTGTTTCTGCAGCATAACCTAGTGAAAGCTGAGTAACTTGAACTTAAACCCTACAAAAGCTTAAATTATTCCCATTTTCTTCCTAGTGGGGATGAATAAAGAATGACTTGGGGATTTCCCCAGGTGGTCCAGAGGTTAAGAATACACCTGCCAATGCAGAGGACACAGATTTAATCCCTGGTCCAAGAAGATTCCACATGCCATGGGGCCACTAAGCCCCTGTGCCCCAACTACTGAGCATACGTGTCGTAGAGCCCATGCTCCGCAACAAGAGAAGCCACTGTGGTGAGAAGCCCACGCACCACAACTAGAGAATAGCCCCCACCAGACGCAGCTAAAGAAAGCCCACACACAGCAACGAAACCCAGCACAGCCAAAATCTAAAAGGCAAAAAAAAAAAAAGAATGATTTGGAAGTTTTTCTAAATCTTTACAGACAACATAGAAACTTTATTTGCTTAAATGACTTCAATGTGACAACAGTTTAAACTTAAATTCTGATTAACTCAACATTATTTACAAGTTATATACATGTGTTCTTGTACTAATATATATACAAAACATGCAGAAATAGAAAATTTTAAATAATTAGGTAAAAAATGAAATATATGGCACTTAAAATATTAGTAATACAAAATTCTTTTGCTCTGGTTTATTTGTGAATGATTTTTCCCCCTTTTTTTCTTTCTCCTTCTCCTTTTAAAAAAAATAACACTTTTTGAATTCCACCAAAGATTTGACTCCCGGATTCAGTTTATTTGGTTTTAAATGGATACCATGGCTGAAGAAGATACTTTACAAAGATATGGAAATCTAAATGGATATGGATAAAGCCCATTTCTTAGGCTGCATTTATTAAATCATGACACTATCAATTTCACTCACCAATTCTAAACCAATCAAAACATAATTACTTGCTTTAATCTACACTATCTGCGATCATGACCAGTTATACAGGGACACATGTTCAGCATGACAGCAGGAAAATTCTCTTTAATTCCACTGCAACTCTCAGATTCCCATTTATGTCTCGTTTTAAGTGTTATTTTCACCCAACCCCTCGCTTTTTTTTAAAATTGAAAACTTACAGAAAACTTGAATGAACACTATAAAATTAACATTTTATAGTTAATTTTAGTAGTTAATTATAGTTAATGTGTAGCTCTGTTTCTACACATCTATACTTTTTTTTTGGTTGAGCCACTTACAGGCAAATTGTAGACATAATTTCTTTTTTAAAAAAACAAAGAGAAAGTAAATATGAGGTTTATCAACTCCAATGAGTAACAGCATCTAGCTAGTATTTGGTAATACTGTTCTGATTCACCATATTTATTTTTTGGTTATCCTCTGTTACAACGAATGAGGTTTTCTATTTACTTAATAAGAAAAGACTCCTTTAAGAATTTTTTAAAAACATAACTAATTAAAAATGTTAATTAAATAATACATGGCAAAAAAAAAAGCCCACTCCTGTAATCAAGACAGTGGAGTAGAAGGATGTGTGCTCATCTTCTGCAAGAGCACCAAAAACACAAACAGCTGCTGAACAGCCATTGACAGGAGGATGTTGTAACCCACCAAAAAAACAATAGCCCTTGGCCAAGGACAAAGGAAAAGCCGCAAGTAGGAGGGGCGCAATCACATTAAAATCAAATCCCACACTTGCCAGGTGGGCGACCCACACATTGGAGAACAATAATGCCAAAGAAGGTATCGCACTGTTGCAAAGCTTCTAGGCCCCACATCAGACTTTCCAACCTGAGGATCCAGCAAAGGGACAGGGAACCCCCAAGGAATCTGACTCTGGACAGTGGGATTTGATTACAGAACTTCCATAGGACTCGGCGAAACAGAGACTCTTGGAGGGCACAAACAAAACCTTGTGCGCACCAGGACCCAGGGGAAAGGAACAGTGAGCCCACAAGACTGAGCCAGACCTGCCTGTGAGTGAGTGAGGATCTCCCCGTGGAGGCGTAGGTTGGGGCAGTGGCACATATTCACTGTATTTCAAAGGAAGCCACCTAAGATGCAGACCACACTTATTTCTAAATATAACATTAAGCTCCGAGTACGTAGCTTGGTATGTAGACAATTAACAATAACTTTGTGAACACTGGCTAAGAAGAGGCAAGTACCTGCATAGCAATAGGTCCCTGGGACATCTGAGAACTGTAATTCATCCCTATCATGCCTTGCATGTTAGGCTGCATGACAGAGACCATAGGAAATCCTTGCTGCTGCATCGGCATCAGACCTGCTGAAAAACAAAGATATCGTTAAGGTCGATGTGTTTTACAGTTTACTTTCTTAAAACTCTAAGTACCTAAAGGACTTGTTTCTTGGGAAGTGGCGGAGTAGAGAGGAAAAGGCATAGGCTCTGGTGTGAGACAGACTTGCTTTAAATTCCAGGTCCATCATTTACTTAGCTTTGTGATCTTGGGCAAGCCAGCAAAACTTCATACGTAAAATGAAGATAATAATACTTGTACAGAATTTTTGCGCATACTTAAAAAATACACAATATGACCTATCTGGCCTTCAAGACGACCCTCAGGGATCTCTATCTCTTGGCATTCATGTCCTTGTCCTTCCCTCCCACACTGAATAGGGTTGACCAGTATAAGCAATGGGACACGTGGAAACGAGGCTTGTTCTCAGTAACTGTGCAGCTTCATCCTTGTTCTCTGGGATCAGCTGTTGGGAAAGCCACTGCCACATCATGAGAATACTCAAGCAGTCCTATAGAGAATGGAGAATCCATGTGGCAAGAACTGAAACCTACTGCCAAAAGGCAGCACCAATTTGCCATCTATGCGAATGAGCCATCTCAGAAGCAGATCTTCCAGCCCCATCAAACATTTAGATGACAACAGTCCTAGCTGACATCTTTACTGCAATCTCCTCGGTCCTGGGCCAAAACCACCCAGTGAGATTACTCCAAGATACCTGACTCACAGACACAGTGTGGTTTACTATTTTAATAGTAAACTGTTTAAGTTTTGGGGTAATTTTCTATGCAGCAGCAAAAACTAGTAGTTAAGAGTTAATATTAATTAAGCTACTTTTAATACAAAAGTAGGTTAAGAGCATGAACTTCTGAAGCCAACTAAAAATATCACTTGCTAGGTTTGGGACCTTGGGCAAACTTGCTTAACTTCTTCCTGTACCTCAGTTTCAAATTCACAAGACTGTTTAATACCTAATATGCTTAAAGAAATGGTACTTCTCTTCTCTTTCCTTACATGGTTAATATAACACCACAAAACAGCCATCGGCATGCAAAGTATATAATGGATGAAAGTATGATTTATAGTATGGTACCTACCAAACTTTTCCAAAGAAGTAGTCCCAAGAGGAAAATGAAAACTACATTTCTACAGGGATTTAATAAATACTAAATGTCTACTATATTTTAGGCACAGTTCTAAATACTTGGTATGCAACAGAGAATAAAACAAAATCCCTACATAGCCTGAACACAAATTTCATCCTAACTTTATACTGTACCACAGATCACATCCATGCTAGTTCTAGTATAAAAGAATCAAATTTTGATTTAAAAAAATTAAAGGTCTGGTAAAGCAAAGAGTTGACTCATTGGAAAAGACCCTGATGCTGGGAGGGATTGGGGGCAGGAGGAGAAGGGGATGACAGAGGATGAGATGGCTGGATGGCATCACCAACTCGGTGCACATGAGTTTGGGTGAACTCCGGGAGTTGGTGATGGACAGGGAGGCCTGGGGTGCTGCGATTCATGGGGTCGCAAAGAGTTGGACACGACTGAGTGACAGAACCGAACTGAAAGTCTACCATGTTTATCTAGTGGATTTTGTGTACCTTCAAGGCATTTACAGAGTTTAATATCAGAAGCATGGATATTACATTTGAGGTTAACATTGATCAGTAGCAAGTTATTCATTTTATTAATCATTTATTTAAATATTTGAAGCCCTACTCCACGTCAGGCACCATTCTAGGTATACAGCATTGGACAAAGCCAGGTCTTTACTCTCATGGAACGTACACTGTAACTGGGGTAGATAATAAAAAAAATAAGTGGACATCAGGTGAGGGTAAAGGGGTAAGAGAGTCAAGGAGAGAAGTGGCTGCCATTTCATAGTCAGAAGAGGTTTCACCAAAAGGATGGCATTTAAGCAAAGACTTGAAAGAGTAAGGGAGTGAGCCATGCGGGCACCAGGGAGAAGCATTCTAGACAAAGGAACACCAAATGCGAACCTTGATGCCTTGAGGCATCATGCACAATGAGAATGCAGAGACTGGATACAGCACAGGAGGACGTTATCCCTCTGATGCCTTTGGACCTACAGTTTTATTTATTTTCATAATTTTATTTAAGTCCTGAACAGGTAACTCAAAGATATGGCATGACATTTAAAGGCACGGAAGTACATACAGTCGAAAAACAAGTCTTGTTTCTCGCCTGTCTCCCATTCACCTTGGTGGCTACTCTTCTTGTCAGTTCCTTGTACAGGCTTTCAGAAATAATCCATGCATAATTTAAAGCCTTCAAAAGATCAAAAGGTCCACTCTAACACACTCCATTAAAAAAAAAAAAAAAAAAAACCTCGAATACAGCTGCAAATTCCAGAAGAAAAAAATATCAGGCAACCTTTTGGGCTCTATCCTTGTCCTGTTCCTTTGCTTCATATGTAGATTTTTACTTGAAAGTTTATAAAAATGCAAAATGAGAAGCCACAAAAATAAACACAAAATGCTGTGATGTCTTCCTAAACAACAGACCTCCAACCACTTGATCCAAATCTAGGACACATCTAATTACAGAGAGCTTAAATAATGAATAAGCATGAGCAAGAATACAACTGACCCTTGGAAAAATTTACCTGAAACTCAGCCTCCATCACTGATTGTGAGTGGAGACACTGACTGCCTGCTACTGAGCCGCTCTTTATCATTTATCGCTACTGATGACCTGGGAGTCTGTTTCTGTAGCAGGCCTACCATAACCGGTCAATGCTGGCTTTGTGAGAGGGGCCAGTTTTCAGAGAGGCGTGGACTGTGGAGAGGAAGCGGGTACGCAGGAGTGGGAGAAGTGAGAAGACAGACAAGCATATTCTTCTGTCAATGCTCTGTCCCAGGGGTACAGAGACATGAGCTGAGATTATACCCCTTCACTACTGTTTCCTTGAAGACAAAGCTGGAACAGATATTGGTGGGCCCCTGTCTGAAACTGAAAGAGAAGGAATATACCTAGCAGAGAAATTGCTAGAAATAAAAGAGACTTAAAATATTTTAAACAGCAGAATATGTGATAACTTATGTACATGATTACAGTAAGATCAAATTCATATACAGAAGACATAGGCTAAAACAACTAAAGAGGTTCATTTATTCATTCCATAAGCAGTTATAAAGACCTGATTATTTTCTGTCAGCATGCTGGGTGCTGGAGATACTCATGACCATAAGGCAGACACAGCCCTTGCCCCACAGAGCTAACAATCTAGAAGATAGAAGAAAGCTGGCATTCAGAGAACTACAATTCATTCCATTTTTGTCAGTTGTTTCTTTAATACTCCTGTCTTAAAAGTCTCCTTCATCTCTGAGGTTAAATAACAACCTGTTGATTTGATATTTAAATAAGTTTGGGAGAAATGAATACTTTTTCTTATTCCCCAGATTACCCAATTTTTTTAGAAATTTTAGGAGTAAGCTATCAGGTTCAAGACAACAAGAAAATTTTACTCTATTTGGCAGCAACAGAACTTTTTTTTACTCATTTAATCCCCAAGTTCAGAAACAAATATTGAAAATGAAAGCTGACAACATAAACTTTCACATACCTTGAGGGGGTCTTAATCCACTGGCAACTGGAAACATGAAGCTGAAAATGGAACAAAGATATATCAGGACTGGGACTGCCCTGGTGGCCCAGTGGCTGAGGATCTGCCTGGCAATGCAGGGGATGCGGGTTTGATCCCTGGCTGCAGAACTAAGACCCCACACGCCTAGGGGCAACTAAGTCTGCCTGTCCCAGCTACTGAACCAGCATGTCGCAACCAAGATCTGATGCAGCCAAATAAATAATATTTTTTAAAAATATATGAGGATCTTCCTAGTGCAAAGATTTCAGATAAAACATAATATTTTACATAAGTAAAACTGTAGCCAGGGCCCTGGTATCTGTTCCACAGTATAATATAGAATTATCCACCATCAAAACAGTTTGAACATCCACAGTATGCATGACAGTCAGCAGGTTAGCCAAGGGGGAAAATTTTGAACCAGAAGAGATAAGACTTTGAAACTGATCCTGGTTCTGTCGCTGTGTGACTCCCCTGGATTCCGATCTCTCCATCCATAAAATGAGAGGGCTGGATTAGATTCAATTCAGTGAACATTTATTGGGTGCCTATTACACGAAAAGCCTGAATGAGCTCAGGATAGGATAGTCTGTACTAGGGCCTGTGAGAGGGCCAGAATACTAACAGAAATGAGAAGAAAACAGACTAATTTGATGGGTTAAATCTTGGGAAGGTTTCTGGAGGTAACTTTCAAGCTGTATCTTAAAAGAAAGGCACACTATACAGCAATAGTTTGAACAGAAGTTCAGAGGCCGAAGCTGTAGCGTGTTCAGAAAAATGATTTAAGGCTGAATACAAGACACAGGATAGGAAAAGTAAGCAGATTGAAGAAGGCCTTTAAAATGTTTGATTTTGAATAGTACACAAAGTCAGATTTTTAAGAATTGTGGTGAAATATACATAATATAAAATTTTACCATTTTAACCATTTTTAAGTGTACAGTTCAGCGGCATTACGATGTTGTACAACCTCCTCCAAGATCCATTTCCACAACTTTTTCACCATCACAAACAGAAACTCTGTAGTCATTAAACAATAACTCCCCATTACTTTCTCCCCCTTCAACTCCTGGTAACCACTATTCTACTTTTTGGTTTGATGAATTTGTCTATTCTAGCCACTTTAGATGGAATCATACAATACTGGTCCTTTTGCATCTGGCTTGTTTCACTTAGAATAACATTTTCAAGGTTCATTGAGTTGTAACATGTGTCAGAATTTCATTCCCTTTTATGGCTGAATAATATTCCATTGTTTGTACTTACCACATTTTGCTTATCCAACACATCTGCTGATGGACAGCTGGGTTGGCTGTTGTGAATAATGCTGTTATGAACATTGATGTACAAGTATTTCTTGGAGTCCCTCTTTCAATTCTTTTGGGTCTCTACCTAGGAGTGGAGTTGCTGGGCCACATAGTAATCCTCTGGTAACTTTTTGAAAAACTGCCTGTTTTCCACAGCAGTTGTGTCATTTTACATTCCCAATGGACCAGGTGGAGGTTCCACATTCTCCATCAGCACTTATTTTCTGGATTTTTGTTTGTTTATAATGACAGTTATCCTAATGAGCGTGAAGGACTACCTCATTGTGATTTGGATGTACATTTCCCTGATGTCAGAGGTTTTCAGCAGAGAAATCATCAGAAATGTGCTGTACATTTCTCTGGTAATGGGGTATGCAGAGAAGACTTGAAGTAACATGAAATAGCTAAAGAAACTATTAATCTTAATAAGAAAAGGGCCATAACCAGAGTAGGAGGAATGAAAAAGAAGAGGTGAATGAAAGTTATTTAAAAGGAAGAATCAACAGGACTTAGCAACTACCTGGATGGAGAACAGTATTGAAAAAGCTGAAAGAACTGAAGATGTCTCTGAAATTTGGGGCCTGAGTGACTGCAACGATGGTGACACTGTTCACTGCAGACAGGAACCCAGTGTTAGCAGGTGTGGGGACTAAGGTGCTAGGACGGTGTCCACAAGGAGCGTTCTAACAGGCAATCAGAGAAGTAACACCAGATCAAGAGAAGGGTCTGCATCAATCTAGCTGGGCTCTTTATTTTCTGGCCACACTTTGTGCATGTGGGGTCTTAGTTCTCTGACTAGGGATCAAATCTGTGCCCCCTGAAGTGGAAGTACAGAGTCTTAATCACTGGACCACCAGTGATTAAGTAGGAAGTCCCCTAGGCTCTCTTACATAAAGGTAAAATGAGAAAAAGAATTAAGGTCTGGTTGTCGATGAAGGAATCAAAGGGATGTGTATACATAGTGAGAAGACAACAAAAGGCAACCTTGGAGAATTCTTAGTGGAAACTGTGTAGGGAATGGTCACTGAGAACAAAGGAAATTGATTATAACCGAAAGTTATAACTGGGGTCGGACCACATTTAAGGAAGGCGTTACCAGTGTCTAATGCTATCTTGTCTTGCTCGCTCAGTCGTGTCCAACTCTTTGCAACCC
The DNA here is from genome assembly GCA_006410635.1 of Cephalophus harveyi. Classification (NCBI taxonomy): domain Eukaryota; kingdom Metazoa; phylum Chordata; class Mammalia; order Artiodactyla; family Bovidae; genus Cephalophus; species Cephalophus harveyi. The sequence continues at coordinate 250,852 of SJYT01020783.1, forward strand.
CATGGACTGTAGCCCACCAGGCTCTTCCATCCACGGGATTCTCCAGGCATTGAACCCGGGTCTCCTGCATTGCATGCAGGCGCTTTACCCTCTGAGCCACCGGGGAAGCCCCTCTAATGCTCTAGAGAAGTTGATAAGAATGGGGGTTAATAAATAAAGATTGCTGTTTTAAAAAATGACGATCTTTGAGTGAACAGTTTCATTACAGGAAACAGGAGCTGCAGAGATAAAGATTTAGGATACAAAAGATAAAATTAGAAACTGAGAAACAAGGTTTTTGAGAGGATAGGATTAACACAGCAAAAGGATGAAGGACTTCTTTCTCTGAGACCAGAGGGAAAGAAAATGGGACAAATACAGAGGAAGAAAAAATCTGAGTCCTTAAATCTGGAAGATAAGAATCTGAAGGGGATTTCTGAGAGTCTTTATAGGCACATAGTGAAATCCAGGAATAGTATGCCAAATTTAGGTGTCTTTGCATTTTTTTATTGCACAACACCCCCCTTGACCCAGGAAAAGGGCTAAACCCTAAACTGCAGAGTCTTCTAATTTTAAAATACTTTGTTCAAGAACTTTTTGGTAAGGTGGTTTACAAATTTCTAGTTGGACAGCTATCTGGTTACATGTCATTTACAGCCTTGTAGAGGAGAAGGTGATGGCATCCCACTTCAGTACTCTTGCCTGGAGAATCCCATGGACGGAGGAGCCTGGTAGGCTGCAGTCCATGGGGTTGCGAAGAGTCGGACACCACTGAGTGACTTCTCTTTCACTTTTCACTTTCATGCATTGGAGAAGGCAATGGCAACCCACTCCAGTGTTCTTGCCTGGAGAATCCCAGGGACGGGGGAGCCTAGTGGGCTGCCGTCTATGGGGTCACACAGAGTCGGACACAACTGAAGCGACTTAGCAGCAGCAGCAGAGGATCTGAAACACTCACAAATTCTGCTGACAAGTGGGCCTGCACCCAAAGAGAGGCCTGAACAGACAACAGCCTTTCTGAATAGCACACAAAATTTATTAGCTAAGCAATGTGTTAACTGGATAACATGTTTAAACTGCAAGTTGAAATTTAGTAGGACTCAGGTTTTTTTTTAAGTTAATCATACACTAAGATTTATAAACTGAAGAGCAATGCATTTAAGTACTCAACATGTTGAGACTTCAAAATCAGTTTTAAAGATTATAGACCTATAAATGTTACTTTGAAAACATACACAAAAACTAAATTAAGGATATTACTAGATAAAGAAGATGTAGTACATAATTACAATGGAATATCACTCAGCAATAAAAGGGAACAGAACTGGGTCTTCTGTAGAGACCTGAATGGACCTAAAGACTGTCACACAGAGTAAAGCAAGTCAGAAAAAGAAAAACAAATATCGTATATTAATGCATATATGTGGAATCTAGAAAAACAATACAGATGATCTTATTTGCAAAACAGAAATAGAGACACAGTCATAGAGAACAAAGGTATGAACCCCAAGGGGGAGAAGGGGAGCAGTGGGAGGAATTGAGAGATAGGGATGACATATATACACTATTGATAATACACTATATACATACTATTTAACTATGAGAACCTACTGTATAGTTCAGGGAACCCTGTTCAGTGCTCTGTGGTGACCTACTGCTACTGCTACTGCTAAGTCGCTTCAGTCGTGTCCGACTCTGTGCGACCCCATAGACGGCAGCCCACCAGGCTCCCCCGTCCCGGGGATTCTCCAGGTGACCTAAATAGGAAAGAAATCCAAGAAAGAGGGGACATATGTATATGTATAGCTGATTCACTTTGCTGTACAGTAGAAACTGACATAAAACTATAAAGCAACTACATTTTAACAAAAATTAATAAAAATAAGAGTATTACTGACAAACATGTCTTACTCCAATATTATACAACAACCCAAACTACCTATTGACTGATGTACCACTCATAAGACTCTCTGAAATGTTTAGACCACTAACAGCCACCATACTTAAAGACCGGTAAGATACTGATAAAGACAGCAAAAGCTTGGCCAAAAACTGGGCAGCAAGATGACAAGCACTTTGATTTCAAAGGTGAAACCACTATGCATTACTTATGTCCTAGTCTGAGAGCAGCACTGTGAGCTCTATTCGTCACATGCCCATCTCATTCATCCTCCACTTTCCGCTACCTTCGCGACTAACCCAGATCAGCCTTTGGTTCTCTCTGAAGCCTGGACTCAACAAGACTTCCCAATGGATCTCCCCACCGACAGACTCAATGGCTTCTGATGCAGTTCATGTAGCACAGGTGAGGCGCATCTCCCTAAAGGACCATTTGATAAGGCTGGATGTGTGCACGCTAAGTCGCTTCACTCATGTCTGACTCTGTAAGACCCCGTGGACTGTAGCCCGCCAGGCTCCTCTGTCCGTGGGGATTCTCCAGGCAAGAATACTGGAGTGGGTTGCATGCCCTCCTCCAGGGGATCTTCCCAACCCAGGGATGGAACCCACGTCTCGCACATCTCCAGAGCTGCCAGGCGGGTTCTTTACCACTTGCGCCACCTGGGAAGCCCTTGATAAGGCTGCTCCTGGGATTAAAACAATGTAGTGATTCCTCTTTAAATCAAATTTCCTTAGTTTATATTCAAGACCCGCTCCAGTTGTACCAGAGTTTTTTCAGTGTTCTCTCACAACTCTTCTCTCCCACTCAGTGCCACAGTCCATCCATCCAGCCTACCTGCTGTCCCCTACTGTTCACTAGGCTTTCCCATCTCCATGACAATCTCTTGACCCTTTCCTCTTCCTCAAAATGAAAGAAAAAGGAAGAAAGTGAAGTCGCTTAGTCGTGTCCGACTCTTTGCAATCCCGTGGACTATAGCCCACCAGGCTCCTCCGTTCATGGGATTCTCCAGGCAAGAATACTGGAGTGGGTTGCCATTTCCTTCTCCAGGGATCTTCTGGATCCAGGGATCGAACCCAGGTCTCCCGAATTGCAGGCACAGGCTTTATTTAACCTCTGAGCCACCAGGGCAGACCCCTCCTCAAAATGAGGCCCAGCTGAAATAGCTCTTCTTTGCCTCCAATGATGCTTGAATCCACAAATATTCATAGAATGTTTTCTGTGTGTACAATGTCCTACAGCTGTGGAAGATAAAAAGATGAGGAGGCCCTTAAGGAGCTTATAAAAGCAGGAAATGGACAAGCTTACAAATGATACCATCCCAGAAGGATACAGACTAACCAAGATTTTTCAACTTTTTTTTTCCTAGTATAATTGACTTAAAAAATGCTTTTTTACTTCTCATCTCTTGATTTTGCCCTTTACACAACTCTACAATTTATTCCAAGTAGTCCATTCAGGATACCAGTCAAAAGTAGGCTAACATTAGTAAAGTTGGAAAATGCCAGTGCTTTTTGCTTAGCCTCTTAGCAAACAGACAAGTACCTAAGAAATATAGTAAATTATAGTTAATGGATTTCCTGTATTAAAAGCTGAGAGAGACCACCTGGTTCTTTTTCTTTTTCCCTCAAATATACTTAGGTTGCAGCCATAATGTTAGCTTTTTCAGCCCTCACCACCAGTCTCTAAAAACTGTACACTTTTTAAATTATCCATAGTTTCTCAGCCTCGGAAAATCTCCAATACAGAGAATACTTACCAGACATTTTTCAATATAAAATTGAGTTATTCTCTCATATATCCTCTAGTTTAATATTGCAACATTACTACAACCAAATTTTAAACAGAAAACAAAAATTCTTAAGTTCTAATTTCTATCACAATTCAGGCCATATTTAGGGGAAAAAAAATTGTGCTCATGTTAAAATACTACAAACTAAAGGAAACGATCCTTTAGTCTGTAGTATTGGAAAAGATGCCTTCATCTTTTTTAGAAAACAAAAACAAATCCCAAATGAAAAACACCCCCTCAAAAAAAAACCCCAAAACAACAACAACAAAAAACCCAAACCTGTGTCTAGAATGCCTAATTCTTTTAAGTTTATATTTCCCCAGAACTTGGTGCCATGATTCATCATATACTTGATCAAATTAATGCCACTCACAAACATTTTAAAAACGGTCCTGATGTTCAGAAAAGAGATTGACATATTTGTCTACTCCATCCAGTAATGACTTATGCTAAAAAGAAAAAAAACACCAAATATGCTGAAAAACTAATGCAACAGTGAAAATCTGAAAACAAAAGGGAAAAAAAGCAGTCTTAAATCTAAAGCTAAAGGTGTATAGAAAATGAAAGATGGAGTCGCACACAGGTGGTTTATTTAACAACTGCTTTTTTTTTCCTGACATATATATATTACAAGCACCTGCAGGAGGTGATGACTTTAAAGGCTTCACACTGTGGTATTCATGACTCCAAAATTAAAACCCTGCATATCAAAAAACACTTGGTTTTCCAAAAATAATTTGGGATGCTTAAGATAAAGAACTAAATTTATCTCCAAACGTGTATAAACCCCTGGTTGGCTAGCAAAACAAAGTCAGACTAGGTCATTAACAGAAGAGGGATGTAAACTTCACAGAATCAAGCATTTCCTTAAACGGTAAACTTGCCAGGTTGCACTCATTCATTTCTTTTTACCGTTCTGGATATGAGAAGCACTGGCGATTAGCAGCTGAAATATGACAGAGAAAGCAAATTTGTTTAAGGATTAAGTAAAAGTCTGGACGCTTTGTCCTGATAACTGCCTACGTGCTGCTCAACAGTGAATTGGTGTTTATTGAGGAGACAGGTGTTAAGAATTACTTCTACAAGAGCTCTTTAGCAAATGCAAAGGTCTTCAGGTTTTCCTTTTTCTGGTACGTTAAGGAAGAAAAAGGACGAGTCGGTTAAAGACGAACAGTGTGCGAAGAGACACACACACACATATCTTGGAAACACCTGTCCAGCTCTGTGAAAAGATCTTTCGGAGCCCCTGGTGAGGCCCTGGGAAAGGGAAGTCTCTGGCAGCTTCAGATCCAGCCGGACTAGAAGCGCGGCGTCGGGGTCCCTTCTTGACCCACCCGGCCGGCTGCCAGCCGCACCACAGGGACCCCCGCCTCCTCCCCGTCTCCTGCCCGCTCGGCCCCAAAGCACCCGATTGTAGACGACAGGAGTCCGGCGCCCAGGCTCCATCCGCCCCTTCGGCCTAGGTTACCGGAGGACGACCCTTCTCCCGCAGCCCTAGTTTCCAGGGAACAGGGGTCGGCGCGGGCGAAAACCGCCATAACCGCCGACCACCCGTCGCCGGTGCGGGGCCCCTGTGTCGGCGGGGCGCGTCCTGGCCCAGGTCCTCACACCCACCTGCCTCCCCCGGCGGCCCCCGCGCCGGCTCCCGCGGCCCCGCCGCCGCCAGCTCCACTTCCCGGCCGCAGCGCCATCTTGCTCGGGGCCCACCGCCGCCACCTTCCCAGCAGCTGTCAGCTCCCGACAGCCACTTCCGGGGCGAACTCCAGGCCCCACCTTGCCGCGGCCTGGGGCGACGGGGCGGGGCCGCGGGCCCACGTGACCCTCAGCGCCTGGGGGCGGGGCCGCGCCACCTCGTCACGTGACCCGGCCGCCGAAGTGGGGATTCCGGGTGCAATTCTGGTTCGCGGAGGCTGGCCGGGTGGTCTGGTCCCGGTTCTGAGGGAGCTGATTCGTTCTCTGGGAAGGCTTTGTGGAGGGCACAGCTGGCCGAGCTGCAGGGAGTCGTCGTCGTTCCTGCGTTTGAAAAATCATCATCTTGGTTAATGGAAAGAATAGAGTCCAGTTTGAAAAACTGCATGGTGGGTACACGCGTGTTCTTTTATTGCTACTTTTTACACAAAGGATAGATGGAGCCTGAATGCTCCTTTGATAGCTTCACAACGTCCATTAGTGATGAGCTCTACTTTTCCCCTGGAACTTGGAAGATTTTTTTTTGGCACCTGTCCTAAAAGCTGAAGATGTTTCAGTTCAGTTCAGTTCAATTCAGTCGCTCAGTCTTGTCCGACTCTCTGCGACCCCATGAATGGCAGCACGCCAGGCCTCCCTGGATGAGGAGTCTGGTAGGCTGCAGTCCATGGGGTCGCTAAGAGTAGGACACGACTGAGTGACTTCACGTTCACTTTTCACTTTCATGCATTGGAGAAGGAAATGGCAACCCACTCCAGTGTTCTTGCCTGGAGAATCCCAGGGGCGGGGGAGCCTGGTGGGCTGCCGTTTCTGGAGTCGCACAGAGTCGGACACAACTGAAGCGACTTAGCAGCTGTCCCGTCCATCACCAACTCCAGGAGTTCACTCAAACTCACCTCCATCGAGTCAGTGATGCCATCCAGCCATCTCATCCTCTGTCGTCCCCTTCTCCTCCTGCCCCCAATCCCTACCAGCATCAGTCTTTTCCAATGAGTCAACTCCTCGCATGAGGTGGCCAAAGTACTGGAGTTTCAGCTTCAGCATCATTCCTTCCAAAGAACACCCAGGACTGATCTCCTTTAGAATGGACTGGTTGGATCTCCTTGCAGTCCAAGGAACTCTCAATAATCTTCTCCAACACCACAGTTCAAAAGCATCAATTCTTCGGCACTCAACTTTCTTCACAGTCCAACTCTCACATCCATACATGACTACTGGAAAACCCATAGCCTTGATTAGACGGACTTTTGTTGGCAAAGTAATGTCTCTGCTTTTGAATAGGCTGTCTAGGTGGGTCATAACTTTCCTTCCAAGGAGTAAGAGTCTTTTAATTTCATGGCTGCAATCACCAGAAGCTGTTCAGTCACCTGGTAATCCGCATTTTTCTTTTACTTACAATCAGGGCCAAAACGGTGGTGCATGGGGTTTATTGCACCTAACCTATCTGGGCATATTTTTACTGTGATTTTTTTCCTAGTCAAACTACTGTAAGTAAATGTAAAAGTTGAATGTAAACTTTTTCAAGCCTTGAGGTAGCGTTTGCTTATTAGCAAGTAAAGGGTTTGTCGAGTTGAAGGAATTACAAGTGGGAATCAAGATTGCGGGGGTGGGGGTGGGGGTGGGGATATCGACAACCTCAGATATGCAAATGATTGACAGAAAGTGAAGAAAAACGGAGCCTCTTGATGAGGGTGAAAGAGGAGTGAAAAAGCTGGCTTGAAACTCAACATGAAAACAACTAAGGTCAGAACATCCAGCCAGCCCCATCACTTTATGGCAAACAGAAGGGAAAAAGGGGAAAGTGACAGATTTTATTTTCTTAGGCTCCAGAATCACTGCGGACAGTGCAGAAGGTAACGGCAATTATGAAATTAAAGGACACTTGCTCCTTGGAAGGAAATCTATGACAATCCTAGACAGTGTATTAAAAAGAAGAGACTTCACTTTGACGACAAAGGTTAGTGTAGTCAAAGCTGTGGTTTTTTCCAATAGTCATGTACGGGTGTGAGAGTTGGACCATAAAGAAGGCTGAGCACCGAAGTGATTCGTTGGAATTGTGGTGCTGGAGAAGACTCTTTAGGTCCCTTGGGCTGTAAGGAGATCAAACTAGTCAATCCCCAAGTAAATCAAGCCTGAATATTCATTGGAAAGACTGATGCTGAAGCTCCAATACTTTGGCTCCCTGATGTGAAGAGCTGAGTCATTGCAAAAGGCTCTGGTGCTGGGAAAGAGTAAAGCCAAAGGAAGACGGGGGCAGCCGAGGATGAGATGGTTGGACAGCATCACCCAATGGACATGAATCTGAGCAAACTCTGTCTGGGAGATAGTGGAGGACAGGGGAGCCTGGCATGCTGCACTCCTTCGGACTGCAAAGAGTCAGACACACTTAGCCACTGAACAAATAACATTATAATTAGCTTTATCTTTTACTCTTGCCTCAGGGCTTTTACAGGGAGACAGTTTGTAATAATAGTTATCCTTTTTTGGGCACAAATCATTGGTTAGAAACTTTACTGTATTATTTCAAATCTTCAGTGTCCCTAAGAGTTACTATTGACATTTCACAGATAAAAAAACCAAGGTTAAAAGAATTTGTAATTCAGACCACACAGCTGCAAAACACCAGGACCAGGATCCAAGTTCAAGTGTTTGACCTCAAAGTCCTTGCTTATTTCAACTAGTGTGCCATTTGTTTTTTCCCTCATGTCCATAAATTTCATTCCTCCCCTTTTTAGATGGAACTGTGTAGATGTTCCAATTGATATAAATTGATACATACAACCAAACTCCATATAAATCCACTGACAAATGAAGCTGATATAGGCTTATGTAGCCACTTTAAAAGATGGGTGATTTTGAGAGGAGAAACTACTTTAAAAAAAAAGAAAGAGTATTTCAAGGATCATACAAGACATAATCTCTGTTTCTGCTGGGAATGCTTTGTTCTCCTTTGCATGCTGGCTGTTCTAAGTCTCCGGCTGTCAGCCTCTCCTGATATTTCCAGTTCAGGTTGGGCGCTCTCATGTGATGCTTCAGCACTGTGGCCTTATGTCTAACATGGCATTCACCACCCTATTTGTCTCTTTACTTTATCCCTGCCACTACACTGTTAGGGCAGGGACTATGTTATGAAGCTTTGTATTCATAACCAAACACATAATGTTTATTTAAAGAATATTTTTTGGTGACGTGATCACATGTCAGGCACAGTGCTAAGTGCTTCTAATCTTGAGACATAGTTGGTATTACCCTCAATTTTAGTAATTAAAAAAAAAAGATTGGCAAAAGGGTGGAACCAGTACATCCACCTCCAGAATACATTGTGAGTCAAGGATCTGTTTGCAAGAACAAACAAAAATATCACAGGCTTGTTAAAGTATTTCTTGCACCTGGCAGCAATAGGTGTCCATTTACATAAATTCTGAAGCTGAACAATTTTCGTCCCATCTAAAATATTTTAAGTTGGAGTCTACCCATCCTGACTCTAGAATAAAAGACTGAATGAAGGAAATAATTTTAACTCAAATGTTGCTGAGAAAAGTTTATTATAGTATTGATGACAATAACTAACATTCATGTCAGGTGCCACTCCAAGTACCTTACATGTATCAAGTCAATTTTTTATTCAGCTGTACAAAACTCAGTTCACTCAGTCACATCCAGCTCTTTGCGACCCTATGGACTGCAGCACATCAGGCCTCCCTGTCCATTGCCAACTCCCGCAGTTTACTCAACTCGTGTCCATTGAGTTGGTGATGCCATCTAACCATCTCATCCTCTGTCGTCCCCTTCTCCTCCTGCCCTCAATCTTTCCCAGCATCATGGTCTTTTCAATGAGTAAGTTCTTCACAGCAGGTGGCCAAAGTATTGGGGTTTCAGCTTCAGCATCAGTCCTTCCAATGAATATTTAGGACTGATCTCCTTTAGGATGGACTGGTTGGATCTCCTTGCTGTCCAAGGGACTCTCAAGAGTCTTCTCCAACATCACAGTTTAAAAGCATCAATTCTTCAACACTCAGCTTTCTCTATAGTCCAACTCTCACATCCATACATGACTACTGGAAAAACCATAGCTTTGACTAGCTAGACCTTTGTTGGCAAGGTAATGTCTCTGCTCTTTAATATGCTGTCTAGATTGGTCATAACTTTTCTTCCAAAGAGCGTTTTTCATGGCTGCAGTCACCATCGGCAGTGAGTTTGGACCCCCCCCCCCAAAATAGTCTGTCACTGTTTCTCCATCTACTTGCCATGAAGTGATGGGACCAGATGCCATGATCTTAGTTTTCTGAATGTTTAAAGCCAACTTTTTCACTTTCCTCAAGAGGTTCTTTAGTTCTTCACTTTCTGCCATGTGTGGTGTCATCTGCATATCTGAGATTATTGATATTTCTCCCAGCAATCTTGATCCCTGCTTGTGCTTCATCCAGCCCAGCGTTTCTCATGTACTCTGCATGTTAAATAAGCAGGGTGACAATATACAGTCTTGACGTGCTCCTTTCCCGATTTGGAACCAGTCTATTGTTCCATGTCCAGTTCTAACTGTTGCTTCTTGACCCGCATAAAGATTTCTCAGGAGTCAGGTCAGGTGGTCTGGTATTCCCATCTCTTTAAGAATTTTCCACAGTTTTTTGTGATAAACAGTCAAAGGCTTTGGCATAGTCCATAAAGCAGATGTTTTCTGAACTCTCTTGCTATTTCAATGATCCAACAGAAGTTGGCAATTTGATATCTGGTTCCTCTTTTTCTAAATCTAGCTTGAACATCTGCAAGTTCAAGGTTCACGTACTGTTGAAGCCTGACTTGGAGAATTTTGAGCATTACTTTGCAAGCGTGTGAGATGAGTGCAATTGTGTGGTAGTTTGAGCATTCTTTGGCATTGGAACGAAAACTGACCTTTCCCAGTCCTGTGGTCACTGCCGAGTTTTCCAAATTTGTTGGCATATTGAGTGCAGCACTTTCACAGCATCATCTTTTAGGATTTCAAATAGCTCAACTGGAATTCCATCACCTCCACTAGCTTTGTTCATAGTGATGCTTCCTAAGGCCCACTTGTACAAAACCAGCAATTGAGAAAAATCTGCACAAGTCAATAGTCTGTAGCACTGTATAATCATAAACCTTTACCCTTGGCAGAGACTTGCATACTAACTGGACTGAAGGGCCATAAAGCCTCAGGAAAGATAAGTTGTAGAATTGTACNAGCAATTGAGAAAAATCTGCACAAGTCAATAGTCTGTAGCACTGTATAATCATAAACCTTTACCCTTGGCAGAGACTTGCATACTAACTGGACTGAAGGGCCATAAAGCCTCAGGAAAGATAAGTTGTAGAATTGTACCAATGTGTATCAAGCAACAGGGACATTCTACCTTACCAGGATAAAATGTGTATCAGTTTTCTAGCAAGGTCATCTTGAATGGAAAGAGACAGGGAAGAACATGGTTAAATGACAGAAAATGAAGTAGGAAAGGGAGAAGCTGACCATATTCTGGTAGCTACAACGCTGTGACAGGTAAGGTCTGAGCTATGTTACTGATGAAGTAAAAAGGTATTTAACAGACCAAAGAATTTAAAACCCTAGGGAACCTGAATAACCAGCCACATAAAAAGACTTTCATGTGGAGAAAAGGGAATGCTCTTGCACTGTTGGTGGGAATACAAATTGATACAGCCACTATGGAAGACAGTATGGAGATTCCTTAAAAAAACTAGGAATGAAACCACTATATGACCCAGCAATCCCACTCCTAGGCATATAGCTTGAGAAACCAAAACTGAAAAACTATCCCATTGTTCATTGCAACACTATTTACAATAGCTAGAACATGGAAGCAACCTAGATATCCATCGACAGATGAATGGATAAAGAAGTTGTAGTGCTCAGCTTTCTTTATAGTTCAATTCTCACATCCATACATGACCACAGGAAAAACCATAGCTTTGACTAGACAGACCTTTGTTGGCAAAGTAATATCTCTGCTTTTTAATATGCTATCTAGGTTGGTCATAACTTTCCTTCCAAGGAGTAAGCGTCTTTTAATTTCATGGCTGCAGTCACCATCTGCAGTGATTTTGGAGCCCAAAAAATAAAGTCTGACACTGTTTCCACTGTTTCCCCATCTATTTCCCATGAAGTGATGGGACCAGATGCCATGATCTTAGTTTTCTGAATGTTGAGCTTTAAGCCAACTTTTTCACTCTCCACTTTCACTTTCATCAAGAGGCTCTTTAGTTCTTCTTCACTTTCTGCCATAAGGGTGGTGTCATCTGCATATCTGAGGTTATTGATATTTCTCCCAGCAATCTGGATTCCAGCTTGTGCTTCATCCAGTCCAGCATTTCTCATGATGTACTCTGCATAAGTTAAATAAGCAGGGTGACAATATACAGCCTTAACGTATTACTTTCTCTATTTGGAACCAGTCTTTTATTCCATGTCCAGGTCTGAGTAGTGGAATATTACTCAGCCATAAGAAGGGACACATTTGAGTCTGTTCTAATAAGGTGGATGAACCTAGAGCCTATCATACAGAGTGAAGTAAGTCAGAAAGAGAAAGATATATATTAACACATATACAGAATCTAGAAAAAATGGTACTGAAGAATTTATTTGCAGGGCAGCAATGGAGAAATAGACATAGAGAATAGACTTATGGACATGGGGAGAGGGGAAGAGAGGGTGAGATAGGGGAAGAGAGGGTGAGATGTACGGAGAGAGTATCATGGAAATTTGTATTACCATAGGGGGTATAAAAGGAATCTCATTATGGCTCCTACTACAAAAAGCCATCAACAAATTTAGAAACAGCAAAATAGAGAGATGAGTAGGTTTATTCTTGGTAGACAGCTTGTGTTGCCTCTTGTCCAATTCCCTCCCACCATACCCCAAAAAAAAGTGGGTAGGAAGGGGAATTCAATCTCAAGACTTTCCTTTGCAATGTGGTTCCAAATGCCTCTCCACAGCATATACAGCACCTTCCTTCACACTTGACGGAAAAAATCCAGCTCACCACATTTGGGTGTTGTTACTTTTAGTATACGCTGTAGGTCTTCTATAAGAAGAATCACTCTGGATTCAAACCACACAGATGTCAATGAATGTTTTTTCCATTGTATAATCATTTAAAAATCACCTATGAATTAAAAGTTGACATGATACACTGAGAATTTAGGATCATTTTTCACCAGTCCCATGTTCTTGTGGTTGACTTCAAATGTTTAGTACAGGTGATTATAAGACGATATATTCCATGAAAAAAACATTCATGCTGGAATTATAAAATCACATTTGTGATATAGTTCTTTTAAAAGTCTGTTTTTAACTTTTGTCCTTAGGAGTTACTTTCTTCTTGTTCTGACCAGTGACCTTTTTCCTGTGACAATGAAAGGAAAGGTGAATTAGAAATTTTAGATATATGTACTTTCGAAAGCCCTATCAGTTTAATAAACATTTACTGAAACCTCCACGATCAAGTATATGAGACATTAGGAACACAAAGCTGTATCTTTGCCCTTTAGAAAAACATATCTACCTAAGTGAGACAGAAACACCACAATAAACTACATTACAACATGGCATAAAAGATTCTGACCTAATAAAAAGAGTTCACATTGATTAACTGCTAGACACTGTTACAAGTGCTTTATATGTATCAATTCAGATCTTCTAACTTATGAAAAAGATTCTATTAGTATCCTCGTTATACAGATGTGGAAAATGAGGTGGAGTGGTTGAGTAACCTGCAGATCATCACACACTGATAATATTAGATATGAACTCTGATATTCTGATTTTAGAGTTTGGTGAATGGTAAATGCCATCAACTAACTCTTAACCCAAGAAAAAAAGTTTTGAGAAAATAATCAACATTTGCATACTACAGCAGAGTAATGCCAATCAACTCACTCAATCCTTCACTAACAGCGGCAGAGTTATTATTTATATAACTATTTCCATTATATACAGGGGGAAGGAGGCTTAAAGATGTGAAGTGATTTATTCAAAATCACACAGGAAGAGGTGATATTAGAGCCAGTTCTTCTTGCTCAGTCTCCTCCACCCTCTGCTACACCAAGGTGAGTCTGTAGTGCCTGAAGTGAGGTCCACTAGGCAACAGGATTTAGGTTTATTACTCATTTGGGAAGCAGGGTCTGAAGATATGGACTTAACAGTAATCAGCATAGAGCTGAGACCACAGGTGTGGGTAGGATCATTATAGCAACATCTACAGTGGAAAGGTAAGCTGGTGTCAGATCAGCCCTTATGTGTATGTTATGTTAAGAAGTATGGTTTTTAAATGTGAAGAAAATAGACAACCAAAGCATCTTAAACAGGGGCTAGGGACAGGTTTCTATCAGGTGTCCTCAAAGTCTTAGTGCAGCCATAAGTTTTAATAACTTCAAGGCATAAAGGCTATGGATTTATAAGAATCAACAATTAAAATATAACTTAAAATATCAGTATTTCTTATTACAGTTCAACAGAGCCACAATCTTATACTCTAATTGATTTTCCATCTTTGTAAAAACTTTCCTCAGCTGCTAGTCAGTACCTAAAAGGATTGCACTTTCAATCTTAGCTTTACAATCACCCAAGAATGAAGTTCTGATATAAATGCAACAATTCGAAACAGCTCATCCCAAGAAAAAGCCAGTGAGACAGATAAGGTGACAAAGCAGGGCAACCTCCTGTGCCAATGCACTGGTCTACTAATCCTCTAATAATCTACCTAGGAACTGTTGCCACAAAGAAATAAAAAATGCATTAAGAAGGCACAACACTGATTAGGTACGAGTTAATCTTTCCAGTGATGTATTTTCGTAAGGTTGTAACATTTATTCCTCCTGTTATTAACGCTTAAAACCACTAAACCCTTGGGACACTCTGTACACACCATGTACTGGGGTTGAACATGACTTCCCACAAGTAATACAAAATGTCAGGCTGACTCTTTCTCTCAGAAGGAAAGTGCAGGCCAGTTTTCTCACCTGGGTTCACCTTGTTCCTTCTACATGCCTAAATTTTACCTATCCCTGAAGAGAATTCTACTTCTGTAAAACTTTTTGTAAATGACACCAATTCATAATGATTTTTCCCTTCTCTAGCTTCTATTTTACTTAAAAATTATTTTCTAATTATTTTTTTCATGTATACTAATCTCCTTTCCCTAACTTAAAATTTGTATATAATTTCATATAAATATATCATGTTTGTAATTTACATATAAATAAATTTATAATTTACTCAGATTATACTTTTCAGAGATGTTTCAACATGCTTCAGTGTAAATCCTACTGAAATCCTCTCCAGAATACGAAGCTTCAAGGAAGACTCCGTTGACGTGAGTTGACAGTCCTAACAAGTGGCTGCAGTAGTGTGTCCAGATGCAGGCTGTGTGGAGATGGTGCATGCGTGTGTCCTAAGTCACTGCGTCCGACTCTTTGTGACCCCATGGCCTGTAGCTCGCCAGGCTCCTCTGTCCACAGGACTCTCCAGGCAAGAATACTGGAGTGGGTTGCCATGGCCTTCTGCAGGGCATCTTCCAGACCCAGGGATTAAGCCTGTGTCTCTTTAGTCTCCTGCACTGGCAGGTGGGTTATTTACCACTAGTGCTACCTGGGAAGTCCATGTGGAGATAGTGGACAGTGCAATTCTAACAGTGAATTGAAATCATATTTCCAAAGATGGAAAAGAAAATCATTAATATATTAAGACAAATTCCAAGACTGAATTAACCAAGTTTCCAAATCATTAGCAACCACCTAAGTCACTGCGTCCGACTCTTTGTGACCCCATGGCCTGTAGCTCGCCAGGCTCCTCTGTCCACAGGACTCTCCAGGCAAGAATACTGGAGTGGGTTGCCATGGCCTTCTGCAGGGCATCTTCCAGACCCAGGGATTAAGCCTGTGTCTCTTTAGTCTCCTGCACTGGCAGGTGGGTTATTTACCACTAGTGCTACCTGGGAAGTCCATGTGGAGATAGTGGACAGTGCAATTCTAACAGTGAATTGAAATCATATTTCCAAAGATGGAAAAGAAAATCATTAATATATTAAGACAAATTCCAAGACTGAATTAACCAAGTTTCCAAATCATTAGCAACCGAAGATATATTACTTTTATTACATTTTATAATGGACTGTTGTTAATGTTTAGTCGCTCAGTTGTGTCCAACTCTTTGTGACCCCATGGACTGTCGCCCCCCAGGCTCCTCTGTCCATGGAATCTTCCAGGCAAGAATACTGGAGTGGGTTGCCATTTCCTTCTCCATAAGGACTGTAGACCTATCAAATTTTATTTCCAAAAATCTATCCTAAGGAAAAATAATGCCCATGTTATATGAATATGACACAGTCAAACTAACTTTTACCATGTACTTACCGTTTATCCTTAGCTTTTTCTAAAAAATATTTCGGAGTTGTACTAATGCTCTCCCTTTCCAAGGGCTTCTTAATCATCTTTTTCTTTTGTTTACTGGAAGTTACAAAGAGAAGAAAGAACTGAATTAAGCGCAACTTAATTTGGAGAGCTAAAACTAAAACTAGTTTTGGTTCTTGGTCACAAAATTTGTTTATCTACTTACGGGTTTACAGTGACAACGCTGTATCCACTGTAATATACCAGTTTACCTAATAGTATCTAGAGCGGTAATCCAAAGAGATGAAATTCAACCAATTTTTAAAAAGGCACTGATTATGATTAAAATATGTGTCACTCTCATATCCTGCCAATAAGCGCCAGAGTCTGATTCTGGCCAATTAACTACTTTTTACTAGCTTTATGAATTAAAATCTAAGCATATTTCACTCACATTTAATAATATTTTAAAAATCTGAGTACTTAAAATTTCAAGGATGAAAAACTGACAGGGAAAGAACACATAGTATTCACAAATATTTAAGAGGAAGGTTTTTACTTTAAAATGTTCTAAAATAGTAATGTTGATAGAACTACAATGTACGAGCGTGAAAGTAAGAATGTACATGCAAAGAGAGAAAAACTCCCAAGTAAAATCAAGACTGTACCTTAGTAGTTTCTGGAAACCTTTTATGTATTCTGGGACAGGACATCCAGCCTGCTGGATAACATTGGCAACACTGAAAAAGGTACCGGTAAACATAAATTTGTATCTTGTCAAACTGTTGTTTATGCACTTAAACCCTCTGCACAATAGAAGAGGAACTAAGACTACACAAACAAGAAACTAATCCAGTAAAGTGTTCTGATAAATTACCAATTACTACCAGAAGCAATCTTATAGGACTACTGAGAGAACAGTCTGCTGGACTGCAATCAAGGTACTGATGAATAATTTTACCTACAACCGCTTCTACTCAACATGTATCAAGCCCTAACCAGCACAGCCCAGTGTTGGATGAAATGGTGAAGTCAGAGTCACACTTAAATTTATTAAATCACAAGGCTTAGCTGACTTGAGCTTCTCATGTACAGTCACTTATTCAATGTACAGTCACTTACAAGCTTTTGTAGTAAGTATCATCATTATCCCCATTTCCGAGATGGAAAAGAAAACTGAGGTGCACACACTGATACGGGGCGGGAGGGGGATCATCAGAGTCACATGCTTAGAGTTGCTGAGAACTCAGCTGCATCAAGGCTGCTGGAATATAGTCCCCTACATATCACACGAGAATGTCTGCTCACGACAAAACCAAGGTTGACAGAGCCAAGGCTCAGAAGGCACAAATCAAAATCTGTGCCACAACTGAGAAACAGGTCAATGTACAAACCACCTCCACCCACAGCTTGATTTCATTTGTTAGAAATATGAACTGCTGTCAGTTATCATCAGCCTAACATGCCTGTAGGCAGCCCAAGTGTAGGAAATACAACTCAGCTTTTACATTAACATCTGTGATGGGCTAAATTAAGATGAGATTCTAAAAATGTATCTATCATAGGTCACCCAGGCCTCAAGGGGCTACAACTGAATAATATTGGAGTGTGTTACTAAAACAGTTTTTCCTCTATGACAAGTGACCTGGGACTAAAGATAAACTCCATCTGCCCCTAAGAGTAATGGGAAGAATGCACCATGCTAAGAGATCATTTTGACTAGGCTGTAACATAAGAGATTCAGGGATTAACTTTATTCACTAATCTAAAAACCTTAATATTACCTTGTGATTAATATCAAGTGATGTTATTGGGAGAATTCTGTGAGTCTGAAACTTAAACGAATGTTCTCTTGTGAATACTTCCAAAATCTAACAATGGAAGGATAAAAATGAAGCCTTTTGATCATTTTTCTTTCATGGCTAACATTTGGTTGACTAATACCATAACAGAATTGGGACACAGCCATTTTGTAATTATCCATTAATTGTGTATAAGAATAAAGAACTAATTTTGCCAACTTAATGGTAAGCTATTTCTTCTAATTTACCTTCTTAATAATGGTTTATCATCTTCAGTGAAAAATGTAACAGCTTTTCCTTTATGCCCAGCTCTTCCAGTTCGACCTAAGAGAAATCAGATCATTAAAAAACAAATAAAAAAAAACAAACTCATTTTTGAGGGGAATGGGACCTTCAAGATTCACATATACAAGTCACTGGATTTTCACAGTACTGAAAAAAATGAACATGCTGAAGGGACTCTGGTAGACATGCTAAGACAGATGAGTGGGGGGGAGGGGCACGTGACTCACCTATCCTGTGAATATATTCCACTGAGCTGGTTGGAAAGTCATAGTTGATAACCAAGTTCACACCTTTAAAATCGATCCCTCTGGCTAGCAAGGCTGTACAAATAAGAACCCAGATTTTTCCTGCTCTGAAGCTGTGGACTGTGTTATCTCTCTGGTTAACAGAACATACAACAGATGTTTTAGTACCACTCTGGGAATGGAAAACAAGTGCTTCATAAATGCCAGTACTTAGTTCTTTGTTGTTTTGAAAGTTTACATTTGACTTTACCTGTTGCTGTGTTCTGTCTGCATGAATAACATCCACGTTAATACCTTCATATATGAGCTCATGAAAAAGTTCTTTAGCCCTTTCAATGGACTGAACAAAAACAAGAACAGGTGGATTGAAACCCTAAAAGAAAGCAAAACAAAACCCGTAACTAAGAATATATCTGCATCATTTCATAAGATTTTAATTCATTTCAATTTAGAAATTGCCAAATTTCTCAGACCTGTGGTCTCAGTCTGCCTCCTTCTTCCTCAGCACCCATTCTCTACAATGGGCTTTTCCTACTTAACTTGAACAGTACTCTCCATTTTGCCCATTCCAAAAATCGTCTAATTAATCCCCCTTCACCTTTCTACAGCAATGGATGACCACTCCTTGAAATAAACATGTTTGCTTCTGTGCCTCAGGACATTTTTGTTCCTTCTTAAAATATAATAACTGTCACTTTAATCCATTATTTATCCAAATGGTGGGTATTCCCCAAAGCTTAGTTCCTGGTTCTCAGTTCTCTCAAAATTATCTTATCAAGTTAGACAAAATTTACGTTATAACTACCAGCTCTAAGCAAATGATTTTTACATTTTGTATTATCAAACCCTGCTTCTCTCTCAAAACAGCTTTCTATATTTTCAACTGCCAGCATTAGTACTTGACCTTGTTATTATGGTGAATACATCCTTTCAGAATCTAATGAAAGATACGAAGCTGTCTAATAGGCAACCAGACATTCACACAATTTCAGGAGGTTCACAAAACTGAAGTTCATACATGGCTAAAAATCCCTGGAGTATAATCCTACGTAAATATCTGTGAAAAACTTCCATTTCCTATTGCCAAGTGATATCATTATTAGCAAAACTAACAAATATAGCACAGTGCGCCAAACACTACTCTAAGTACTATTATTTGTATTAATTCAGTAATAAAACAAAAGAAAACCACTCTAGTGGGGCCTACTCATGTAAGGCCCTAGTTCTACATGAAAGCAGCAGAGTGGTGGGGGGAGATTTATATGTACATGCATGCTCTTGTTTTATTGCACTTTGCAGGTTTTTCATAAATCAAAGGTTTGTGGCAACCCTATGTTCAAGCAAGTCTATCAACACCATTTTTTTCCCAACACCATTTGCCTACTTCTTGTCTATGTAGCACATTTTGGTAATTCTTACAATATTTCAAACTTTTTCATAATTATTATATTTGCCACAGTGAGCTGTGATCAGTCCTCCTTGATGTTACTAATATGTAACTAATCACTGAAGGTGATGGTTAGCAAGTTTAGCAATAAAGTATTTTTAATTAAGGTGTGTACATTGTTTTTTTTTTACATAATGCCATTGCACACTTGACTACAGCATAGTGTAAATGCAACTTTCCTATGCACTGGGAAATCCCCAAAATTCCTGTGACTCACTTAATTGTGATATTGGCTTTACTGTGGTGGTCTGGAACTGAACCCCCAGTATCTCTGAGGTCTGTTAGTTCACAGATGTGGAAAAAGGACGCTTTCGGGCCATCAACTAGGTCTTTACCTAGCCTTCCCTGAGCTGGGGACAGAAAACTTAACTTTATTCTAAGAGGTGAGCCTCTCCACTTGGGACGAGTTGTTCCAATGTGCTTCTTACTGATTTGCCCCTGGATTACTAAATACGACGCGGGAAAACGTGCTCAGCCTCCCGTCAGTAATACAAGGTTTGGTGAGCTTCATCAAAATTTGAAAATGCAGCCCAAATTTACCTTTTTAACAAGTTCTCTCATGGCCAGTAGTTTTCCAGTCTCCGAACCAACAAAGAGAAGCTCTTGTTCTACCGTCTCTACTGCAGAATTCCTGAGAATAAAAACGTATCTTACAGTTTGTGACAGCTAATCTTTGTTTTTCCCCATAAATTCTAAATAAATGAAAAAATTTACACACAACTCCAACAGAATGATTTTTCCATTATCAATATAAGTACCTAATTATTTATATTTTAAAGACAAAGTTTTTTGAAATTTACTTTTACCTAGAGAGTAATTGCTTTACAATGTTGTGTTGGTTTCGGCCATTTAACAACGTGAATCAGTCGTTAAGTATACATATGTCCCCTCCTTCTTGAGCCTCTCTCCCTATCCTACCCCTCGGTTGTCACAGAGCTCCGTGTTATACCAAAGTTTTTTTAAATTTTAGTTCAAGTACAGCTGATTAACAATGTTGTATTGTCTCTGGTGATTCAGTTTTATATATATACATATATACACACACACACTTTTTCAAATTCTTTTCCATTATAGGTAATTATATGTGGTTTATGTATTTTATCTTTAGGAGTTTGCATCTGCTAATCCCAAACTCCTACTTTATTCCTCCCCGCTAATTTCCCCTGGAGAAGGCAATGGCATCCCACTCCAGTACTCTTGCCTGGAAACTCCCATGGACGGAGGAGCCTGGTAGGCTGCAGTCCATGGGGTTGCTGAGTCAGACACAACTGAGCGACTTCACTTTCACTTTTCACTTTTATGCACTGGAGAAGGAAATGGCAACCCACTCCAGTGTTCTTGCCTGGAGAATCCCAGGGATGGTGGAGCCCAATGGGCTGCCATCTGTGGGGTCGCACAGAGTCGGACACGACTGAAGCAACTTAGCAGCTAATTTCCTCTGAGGTATTCATAAGTTTGTTTTCTACGTCCATGAGTCTGTTTCTGTTTTGTAAATAAGTTCATTTGTATCATTTTTAGATTCTACACATAAGCAATATCATATTTACCTTACTCTGACTTGCTTCACTTAGTATGACAATCTCTAGGTCCATCCGTGCTGCTGCAAATGGCATTACTTCATTCTTTTTTAAGAGCTGGATACGACTGAAGCCACTTAGCAGCAGCAGTAGCATTCCACTGTGTATGTACATACCACATCTTTACCCGTTTATCTGTTAGTGGACATTTAGGCTGTTTCCACATCTTAGCTGTTATAAATAGTGCTGCTATGAACACTGGGGTGCATGTATCTTATCAAATTAGTTTCCTCTGGATATATGCCCAGGAATAAGATTGATGTATCATATGGCAACTCTATTTTTAATTTTTTAAGGAATCTCCATACTGTTCTCCATAGTGGCTGCACCAATTTACAGTCCCACCAACAGTGCAGGAGGGTTCCCTTTCCTCTACACCCTCTCGAGCGTTTATTCTTTGTAGCCTTTCTGACGATAGCCATTCTGACTGGTGTGAGGTGGTGCCTCATTGCAGTTTTCAGTTGCATTTCTCTAATAATTAGAGATGTCGAGCATCTTCTCATGTGCCCATTGGCCATCTGGATGCCTTCTTCAGAGAAATGTCTATTTAAGTCTTTAAATGTTCTGTTCTGATTATAAAAATGTTATTTCAATTAAAAAAATTAAGATATAAACAATAAGTTGCCCACAATTCTACCATTTTAGGATAAATTTTGATATTTTGTTGTGTTCCAGTCATATATTTTCATGTTTCCAATTACTTTCAAAATCTTTCTAAAAGTAAAATTATTGGGTAAAATGAGAACATTTTAAAGGTTGCTTCATATGGCTAAATTTTTTTCATAATGATAGCAAAGGTTTATTTATAGACAGAGAACTGGGAGTGAGGTATCTTAAGGCTTTATTAACACACTATAAGCCACTGTAATATACTATACTATTTATAAATACTTTTTCCATTCTGTTATCTCCCTTCATAATTATATTTATGGTGAACCTGTTCTATTTTTCTTTTTATACACAGTATTTTTAAGTTGGGAGTAGGTTGGATATTCTTTATTATTTCATTTGGCTTTTTACTTAACATGGTATTACAAGCACTTTTTCATACAGCTACAATCTTCACTTTTACTACTTCATTCCATTCTCCTGGCAACAATACTGGAGTACATAGTCATTCCCTTCTCCAGGGAATCTTCCCAACCCAGCAACTGAACACAGGTCTCCTGCACTGCAGGCAGATTCTTTACTGTCTGAGCCACCAGGGAAGCTCCATACCATTTCATGGGTTGCACTACAGTATATCAAGGGGCAGTATTATAATTTCATAAAACTTTTTTCCTATCATTTAGCATAAATGCACCCCAAAATATTTTTAAAAAGGAATTATAAATCAAGTGGCTCAGTAACATCAGCTTCCTTCTCTCAGCTCTACTGAGTTAAGCCATCAAAGAGATTAAATCCTCTGGGTGGCCACAGAGCTCATGATCATACTTTATGGAAGAGAAAAATCAACTAAATGCATGATGACAGTAATATCTACATGACAATATGAGAATGTCCCTTTAGATTATTCTAACACAGAATATCCTTAATCAATCTTGACTTTAAAGAATATGTTTCTTTCAGTAAAACTCTTTTTATTAATCTTAGGCCACACAACCCATCTCTTTTAGTCTAAAATAATGACTTTTTTTTTTTAATCAGTGGGATAACGTGGAAGAATTACCTTGCTCCAATGGATACAGTAATAACATTGTCCAAGTTCAGTTTGCACCACTGTTCAACATCATAGGCAAAAGTTGCACTGAACATAGCTCTCTTCACCTTGTGGGATGTACAGGCCAAGAAAATGGAAGCCAGCTGGTCTCTGAACCCAGTTTTGCCATCTTCAAACAGTTTATCTGATTCATCTACTACCAGCCATTCAACACTAAGAAACAACAAAAAACATTTGTGGTTTATTGAATTGAAAGATCCAGGACACGTCACTAAACTGTGGGAATACATGAAGAAGTCAAACCACAATGACGCTTCTCAGATCTACATATTGTACCAGAAAAAGGTACAATAAAAATAAGCAATAAAAAGGCAAAACAAGATCAACATAAATTAATGTACCTATTCCATTAGACCCAAAGGATATGAAGTTCCACTGGCAATGTCAGAACCTCAGATAAACGTTAGGAACTCCATCACCACTGCTGAAAATGTGAAAATTTCTAGGGAAACTCTGTACTAATTGCTTATCAGAATCTGTTAACTTTACTTCAGACCAGATAGTTACTTTTTTCTCAGCACCACCACTGACTGAGAGCTGGCAGATAGCAAGCTCCAAAGGGCAATAATACAAGTATTATATTATAGTTGAAGACAAAATATAATCAACTTAATGAAAAACAAACGTAAAAGACATTATTAAAGTAATGTACCTTGTTAAGTCTATTCCTGGAGGATCCTGTTTTAATAAATAGATTAGTCGATTTGGAGTAGTCACAAGGATATCTGTAAGGAAAAACAAATGGTACAAATTGCAAAAGATTCATCCCTCTTGAACTAGGGGATTAAGCCCCCTGCATTTCAGTTAATAACCTCAAGTGGGGAGAAGTGCTGATATGCACTATACCAATAACACAACAAACTAAAGTACATATTTTTTTAATCCATCATAGCACAAACTACTACATCCTTACTCTCCTTTTATTTGACCTGCCTGGATCACAGTGAACTGTGGAAAATTCTGAAAGAGATGGGAATACCAGACCACCTGATCTGCCTCTTGAGAAACCTGTATGCAGGTCAGGAAGCAACAGTTAGAACTGGACATGGAACAACAGACTGGTTCCAAATAGGAAAAGGAGTACATCAAGGCTGTATATTGTCACCCTACTTATTCAACTTATTTGCAGAGTACATCATGACAAATGCTGGGCTGGACGAAGCATGAGCTGGAATCAAGACTGCCAGGAAAAATATCAACAACCTCAGATGCAGATGACACCACCCTTATGGCAGAAAGTGAAGAGGAACTAAAGGGCCTCTTGATGAAAGTGAAAGAGGAGAGTGAAAAAGTTGGCTTAAAACTCAACATTCAGAAAACTAAGATCATGGCATCTGGTCCCATCACTTCATGGGAAATAGATGGGGAAACAGTGGAAACAGTGTCAGACTTTATTTTTTTGGGCTCCAAAAATCACTGCAGATGGTGACTGCAACCATGAAATTAAAAGACTCTTACTCCTTGGAAGGAAAGTTATGACCAACCTGGATAGTATTTTCAAAAGCAGAGACATTACTTTGCCAACAAAGGTCCATCTAGTCAAGGCTATGGTTTTTCCAGTGGTCATGTATGGATGTGAGAGTTGGACTGTGAAGAAAGCTAACACCAAAGAATTGATGCTTTTGAACTGTGGTGTTGGAGAAGACTCTTGAGAGTCCCTGGGACTGCAAGGAGATCCAACAAGTCCATCCTAAAGGAGATCAGTCCTGGGTGTTCATTGGAAGGACTGATGTTGAAGCTGAAACTCCAACAATACTTTGGCCAACTGATGCGAAGAGCTGACTCATTTGAAAAGACCATGATGCTGGGAAAGATTGAGGGCAGGTGGAGAAGGGGACGACAGACGATGAGATGGTTGGATGGCATCACCGACTCAACAGACACGAGTTTGGGTAAACTCTGGGAGTTGGTGATGGACAGGGAGGCCTGTCGTGCTGCAGTTCATGGGGTCGCAAAGAGTTAGACACAACTGAGCAACTGAACTGAACTTGGCCTCTAAGAGGCAAGAATACAATCATCCAACAGTCTGCTTTTCAAACATTCGTTTGTGTTTCAGGAAAATACTTTCCTTAAATGGAACTTTATTCAGAAGTTCAAGATAAAAGCCAAGTAAAAGAGTTTCTCTGGTGGGTGTTAAGAGTAGGGATATAAGCCAGTCTTATCTGCAGAATATTTCCATGGCAGGTTAACATCCAATAAAATAAAGCAGGGATTCTCAGTCTTAGTACTACACACAAAAGAGACAGCCTGATCTGCCTCTTGAGAAACCTGTATGCAGGTCAGGAAGCAACAGTTAGAACTGGACATGGAACAACAGACTGGTTCCAAATAGGAAAAGGAGTACATCAAGGCTGTATATTGTCACCCTACTTATTCAACTTATTTGCAGAGTACATCATGACAAATGCTGGGCTGGACGAAGCATGAGCTGGAATCAAGACTGCCAGGAAAAATATCAACAACCTCAGATGCAGATGACACCACCCTTATGGCAGAAAGTGAAGAGGAACTAAAGGGCCTCTTGATGAAAGTGAAAGAGGAGAGTGAAAAAGTTGGCTTAAAACTCAACATTCAGAAAACTAAGATCATGGCATCTGGTCCCATCACTTCATGGGAAATAGATGGGGAAACAGTGGAAACAGTGTCAGACTTTATTTTTTTGGGCTCCAAAAATCACTGCAGATGGTGACTGCAACCATGAAATTAAAAGACTCTTACTCCTTGGAAGGAAAGTTATGACCAACCTGGATAGTATTTTCAAAAGCAGAGACATTACTTTGCCAACAAAGGTCCATCTAGTCAAGGCTATGGTTTTTCCAGTGGTCATGTATGGATGTGAGAGTTGGACTGTGAAGAAAGCTAACACCAAAGAATTGATGCTTTTGAACTGTGGTGTTGGAGAAGACTCTTGAGAGTCCCTGGGACTGCAAGGAGATCCAACAAGTCCATCCTAAAGGAGATCAGTCCTGGGTGTTCATTGGAAGGACTGATGTTGAAGCTGAAACTCCAACAATACTTTGGCCAACTGATGCGAAGAGCTGACTCATTTGAAAAGACCATGATGCTGGGAAAGATTGAGGGCAGGTGGAGAAGGGGACGACAGACGATGAGATGGTTGGATGGCATCACCGACTCAACAGACACGAGTTTGGGTAAACTCTGGGAGTTGGTGATGGACAGGGAGGCCTGTCGTGCTGCAGTTCATGGGGTCGCAAAGAGTTAGACACAACTGAGCAACTGAACTGAACTTGGCCTCTAAGAGGCAAGAATACAATCATCCAACAGTCTGCTTTTCAAACATTCGTTTGTGTTTCAGGAAAATACTTTCCTTAAATGGAACTTTATTCAGAAGTTCAAGATAAAAGCCAAGTAAAAGAGTTTCTCTGGTGGGTGTTAAGAGTAGGGATATAAGCCAGTCTTATCTGCAGAATATTTCCATGGCAGGTTAACATCCAATAAAATAAAGCAGGGATTCTCAGTCTTAGTACTACACACATTTTGGTTCAGACAACTCCTTGTTGCAGGAGGCTGTTGTGTGCACTGCAGGATGTGCAATAGTATCTCTGGCTTCTATCCCTCTAACAGTAGCACCTCTCCCCAGCTGTGACAAAATATCTCCATATACTGCCAAATATCCCTGGGATGGAGGGTGAGGTGGAGAACCCCTGGTTTATATTTATGTAACTACTGGGTGAGAGGAGATTTCTTTCAGCTTTTCTAAAAATCAAACTAACTACACTTTAATAATTTTTAGGTGGCAATTAGGATATTTGTAATTTCCAAATCCCTTACATTTTAAGGATGAACTGAACTGAATTTACAACTTCCCTCCTCTTGAATGCATGCTCAGTTGTGTCAGGCTCTGTGACCCCATGGAGTCTGCCAGGCTCCTCTGTCCACGGAATTTTCCAGACAAGAATACTGGAGTCAGTTGCCATTTCCTCCTCCAGGATCTTCCCCCCCCAGGGATTGAACCTGAGTCTTTGCACTGGCAGGTGGATCCTTTACAACTGGGGCCATCTAGTCCCTTACCAAATTTCTTAGATGATTTAGGTCCAAATTTCTTGGCTGCAACTGCTGCTTTGTGGATCATGTGTATCCTGAATCCTGTTCCCTCGGATAGTTTTACTAACTCTCGGTGAATCTAAAACAGAAATGATAAAAACATCAGCTGCTGAAATACTTGGATAAGATGTACAGTCACTTTTTTAGTATTTATAAATCTAGTATCAATCCATGAATACCTGAAATTAAGCTTATGATAATCTGTAGATTAACTTGGAATCTTGGCATTTTGGAACTTCAATGCTAAATAAGATTCAGCAGTTTCTTCAGGTCTAGTAAACCAGTTCCAAGAAATAAAATCAAAACTCTTTAACTCTATTATTTTTAAGAATAAAGTACCGTTTCAAAACGATTTCATACTTGGCATGTGTTTACATTAAGCACACAGGGAGAGTTGAATGGATCACTGTATAGTTTTACTTTCTCAAAAACTGAGATGAGGTTTCCTTTTTTCTAGGTGAGAAAAAAAGTTTTAAAGAGAAACTATATGTATTATAGACCACTTCCCACTACTGTCTGTGGCTCAGACAGTAAAGATTCTGCCTGTAATACAGATGACCCAGGTTCAATCCTGGGGTAGGGAAGATCCCCTGGAAAAGGGAATGACAACCCACTCCAAGTTCTTGCCGAAAAATCCATAGACAGAGGAACCTGGTGGGCTACAGTCCATGGACTTGCAGAGTTGGGCTCGACTAAGCAACTAACACACATATGTTATAGTAACCTTCCAACTACAACAATCTTAGAGCATATACCAAAGTATAAATGCTAAGATCATCATATTTTAGAAAATTGTAAGACTTTATGCAGTAAGATACTAAGAAGTATGCTTTGTACACAATACTTGATGGGCCTTACTCTTCTGGACCTTTCTATTACCCTCAAATAAGAAAGATGACTGGCAAACACATACTCTTCAGAAACTATAGGTTATACCTGGCTGGCAAGTTCTCGTGTTGGTGATATAATCAGGGCTCTGAAGCCTTTATTTGTGGGTTGTTTCAGGTGCATTAAAATAGGAATGCTAAAAGCCAAAGTCTTTCCAGATCCAGTAGGAGCAGAAGCCAGCAGTTCTCGACCCTAAAAACAGAGTATATTAAGTATAAGGAAGAGTACATACATTTTTCAGTGCCAGGCAAATAATGCTACCAGCCATAAAAATAAAATTATACACAGCAAATCCAGATACTCACATTCCCATCATTCTTCTAACTTCTCCCATATCTGCTTTTCTGACATCACCCATCTCTGCTACTACCACCCCAATGGAGTTTCTGAGCATTATCACTAGTTAATTTGAACTGGGTAAAGAAACTAGATAACTAAAATCCAAAGATAATTCACAACCATATTCCCATTATTTCAATTTACCTTTTTCCTAATCCTCTTTATCAAAGTTAAATCAGAAAACCAACTTTTGGTCCTGGTATCTGTATTGCTCCATCCTTACGGAAAATTTTAATAAATAACAGAAGGACTAAATGTAAAATAAAAAGTGGTGATAACATGAGTGACAGTCATATATAGGTGACAATCTTCCAAAAGTTACTGTGCTCTTTAAAGCTTTAAGCTAAGGTCACTACAGAAACAACATTTTAATGAATTAAAAGCAAATTTGCTATAATGTCAGTCAAAAACATCCTTCAAATATATTCTTATTTCAGTTCCCAAAGAAAATGAAAAGGATTAATACAGATGAGGAGGGAGGGAACTCATATCCTTTGGCTACTAGAACTGGGAAGGTCGTCTTGGTTATGTGGGAAGAAAAAGTCAGCTCTCACTACTACAAAAAGAAACCTCAGAAAAACTTAATTTCCAAAAATCTAAGTTAGCTCATACCTCTGTCTACAGTGCATAAACAAATCATGGTATACTCATACAAGAGAATACTACTCAGCATATATCAGTAACAAATTGATATATGCAACATGGAGGAATCTCAAAAAAAGTTCACAGAGTGAAAGAAAGAAACCAAAAATAAAAGAATACATAATGAATGATTCCACTTACAGGAATTCTATAATATATGGCAATAAGAACCAGAACAGGGCTTCCCTGGTGGCTAGTGGTAAAGAATCCACCTGGAATGTAGGAGACATGGGTTTGATCCCTAGGTTGAGAAGATCCCCTGGAGAAGGAAATGGCAACCCAATCCAGTATTCTTGTCTGAGAAATCCCATGGACAGAGGAGCCTGGTGGGCTATAGCCTATAGGGTTGCAGAGTCAGACACAACTGAGATTAAACAACACAAAGAACCAGAAGAGTGCTCACCTCTGGGTGAGGGTGGGGTGGGGACTGAATGGGAAGGGTATAAAACTGTTGAATTTCACTAAACTGTGCACTTAACATCTATGTATTTTTTCAGTACTTAAATATAGCTCAATAATAAAAGGTATTGGGATATGGGAACTCCCCGGCGGTCCAGTGGTTAGGACTCTGTGATTTCACTGCTGAGGGTGTGGGTACAATCCCTGGTTGGGGAACTAAGATCCCAAGCTGCAGGGCGTGGCCAAAATCTTTTAAAGTACTGGGATTAAAAACAAAGTCAGGTTATATACAAGAATTCCATACTTCTGAAATAGTTGTTGGATATTATAAATCAAATCAATGATGGATAAACAGAACATAGTCTCTATCCTCAGAAGATGAACACTTTTAGTTAAATGGAAAATATAAGTACAGTTAGTGCAAATACATAGTATATAAAGTGTAAGATAAATGTTGCAAGAAAAACAAAACACATGGAGAATTGGGTGTTAGGGGAAAGAGTGTTGGTAAAGGAAAAAGATCACATCAAGCAGTAGTGATCAAGACAAATTTTATGGAGGCACAGGCATTAGAGATGGAGTTTAGAGCATGGCAAGGATTTCAACAAGGGGAGATAAGGCAGAAGGGAGGATCTCAAAGACAGAGGAAAGAGAATGAACACACACACTTCGAGGCCTTCACACTCACATGCAGCATAACTGGAATGGCTTGCATTTGGATTGGTGTAGGTATCTGGAAGCCTGCATCTAGAATGTTCTGAAGCAGTCGAGAATTGATTTTATATTCCTGCTCAAGTTGTTGAAATGTAGCAATTGGGTCAGGAAGATCAGTTCCTTGGACATGAATTTTATGTTTATTCCGGAAGAAGTTTAGCTGAAAAGTAAAATAAAGGGATTTGGTAAAATACATTGTCAGATGTTGTAAAGCAATAATAAGTTTTTGAAATAAGCTTTGGTATCATATGAAGCTTTCTAGTTGAATTTCAGGCCCTAAAAGAGACATATTAGGTACAATTTCCACCCTTTCATAGAAGGATGACCTTCCTAACAATGAAACCTATCTATCCGCACTTTCCACATCTAATGTGTCAATGCCATGAATAACATTATTCATACTCATCTGCTACTGTCATAGTCACAATCTTATATAAACTGCTAGAAGACAGGCACTGAATCAATCTATTTGCTTTATGTGGCACTTAGCACACAAGTGCTTTTTAACGGTCTACCCTAAAAACTCTACTTATTAAGACTGAATGCCACTAGAAGAGTCAAGTGATGTTGATTTTATTTTTTTTTTGGTTTTCCCACTCTCTGATCCAGACAGCCAAATTCTGGATTCAGGATTACTAAATGAGCTGAACAACACTCCATCTACAACACGGCAGGAGTGCAGCAAACTCAACAATGGCATATTTGTTGTCTCTTCTGAATTCCACTCCTCCTAGTCCCAAGTTACAAAACAGGTTTCTTAAGAATTCCAACTCTCAAATCCCCGTCACATGAAATTCTTCAAAACCAGTGAGTTTAACATAAAGGATAAAGTGGGCCAATTTTATGTTTATCAAAGGGAAATAAGAAATTTTAAAAAATTAATTGTAAACACATTATCAAATTTGACCCTGTTTAAGTTTCAAGATACTTTCAAAAATTTTAAACTTTAAAAATTTCAGCCACAGCACAAAGGCTACTTTAAGTTTTCATTAAAGAAAAATCTAGACTACTATAAATAATCTTCTATCTTAACAAAATCATACTTTGATGAACAAAAAACCCAAGCACAGTGAAAAAGGCACAAGGCCAGAAAAACAATTAGGGCAAAGATATTTTTCTCACCTTTTCTTTTCTTAGCTGCTCTAACTTTCCTGAAGTTAGTTTATTTTCTCTTTTAATGTTTTTATCTTCAATCTTTGCTTCCACAGATGATATCCACTGTATAGTGGAAACTTCTTCTTCAGAAGTAATTTCTAAAATATATTTTATAAAAAATTAAAAGATTTAAACTGTAACATTCTTAGGTGGCACAAACAGGCCATACCTTCACACTGAAAGAAAAAGTAACAGTTGATACAACTAGATAGTTTTTGGTAACTGGCCTAGTTGACTTCGAAGTTTACATGGGAAAATAAATATGCAAGGATAGCTAAAAAAATTCTAAGAACAGTAATTAGTAAAGACTACTTCTGGAATTTCTTTTAAATTTTTTTCAACTTCACTGAGGCACAACAGACACAATAAACTGCATATATTTAAAGTACGCAATTTGAGGAGTTTTGACATACCTATATACCTGTTGGACTTCCCTGGTGGCTCTGCGGTAAAGAATCCACCTGCAAGGCAGTGGACATGGGTCTGATCCCTGACCTGAGAAGATCCCCTGGAGAAGGAAATGGCAACCCACTCCATAGTCTTGCCCGGGAAATCCCCTGGACAGAGGAGCTTGGCAGACTACAGGCCATGGGGTTGCAAAAGAGGTGGACACGACTGAGCGACCAAGCAACAGCAATAACACACCTGTTAAACCATCAACACATTTAAGGCCATTTTCATCGGTTCCCAAAATTCCTTGTAGCCCCTTATAATGCATTACTCCATTCCTAGGCAACAACCTGTTTTCTCTCATTGTTGATTAATTAACTTTGTTTTTTTCCTGAAATCTTATATAAATGGAATCATACAGTATGTACTAAATTGAGTATGGTTTCTTTCACTTAGTAGTTATCCTGAGATTCGTCCATTCAATCTATGTTGGAGAATGTATCGATAATTTTAAACCTTTTATTTATAGGGAGTATCCTATTGTATGGATATACAATCTGTCTATACTACACTGTCCAGAGACATTTGGGTCATTTCATATTTTTGGCTATTACAAACAAAGCTGCTACGAACACAAGTATACAAGTCTTTGTGAGAACATAGGTTTTCCTTTCTGTTGGGTAAATTCTAGGAGCAGAATAGGTGGATCACGTGGTAAGTGTATATTTATTATTATTATTTTTTAATTCTTTTCAATTTCTACCAAAAAAGCCTACTAGAATTTTAATTGGATTTGCACTGATCCTATAGCTCACTTTAGGGAGAAAGTATCCAGTTGCTCAATCAATAAACATGGTATGCCACACTACTCTACTGGGATTTATAACACAGTATTAGCCACTCAGTTGTGTCCGACTCTTTGCAACCCCATGGACTCTGGTCCCCCAGGCTCCTCTGTCCATGGGACTTTCCAGGCAAGAATACTGGAGTGGGTTGCCATTCCCTTCTCCAGAGGATCTTCCCAACCCAGGGACTGAACCCGGGTCTCCTGAATTGCAGGCAGATTCTTTACTGTCTGAGCCACCAGGGAAGCCCATTTATAACATAAGGCCACGTTAACTGAAACAAGCTTGTACTGGTGTACGAACACAGAATCCGAAGTAAATGAAATAGAACAAACCCCAAAGACCCAAATATATATTGGAAATAAGTTACAATAAAAGCTGTATCTGAATCCAATGGGGAGAAGATGGATTATCAATGTATTAAGACAGTCAGCTAGCCATCTGGAAGAAAAATCAAATTAGTTCCTTATTTACTCCCTACACCAAATAAAATCCCAGAGGGCCAAAGACTTCAGTATAACAAAATGAAACTACAAATAAGAAAGTATGGGAGAATTTTAAAAAATATATTAATTTAATGCTTAGGGCACAAAAGCAAAAACAAATTATAAAGGAAAAGATACATTTAACACATAAAATGGCAAAAATAAATAAAATTATGAGAGGACAAACTAGAAAACGTGTAAACACAGTATGCTAGACTACAGCTAATTTCCCTATCAAATTAAGAAGAAACAGATGAACAGTATAATAGAAAAAAGGTGCAATACGACATGAGGAGGCAAATTATAATAACAGAAAAAGAAAACTCTCATACACTGCTGGTGGGCATCGCCAATTGGAATGACTTTTTTTAAAAAGTAAAAAATTATGCTCACTTTTATGAGGAGACAGTTGGCATTAACAGACCTGAATCATTACTAATCCACAAGACCTTGAATTCTACAATTAAACTCTTTACATCTATCTGCACTTGCTACTAAATGATTGCAGGATGTATCTGTCTGTTTCTGGTTGCCCAATATTTGAATCTTTTCCCTAAGCTGGTGTCAGGTCTTTTTAGAATTCATCTTGATGGAAGGCTTTATATTAAACTTCCTTGTAGCCAGGAAAGTTAAATGACTTTTATTGCAACACTGTCACTGTTTCCACTTTGTGGAAACAAAGTAAATGTTCGTAACACAGAAACTTGTCAAATCAATTATGGAACATCCCTACAATATACAAAAGGATACTATGCTATGGTTCAATGAACAAAGCAGTAGACTTCCTAATGATACCATGCTTCTGGTGGACAATTCCTAAATATCAAAATTTAAAATAAGTTTATCTGTTAACTATGAAATCCCACTTCTAAGAATTTATCAAAGAGATATACCCACACATACACACAAAGTAGAATAACATTTACTGCAACACTGTAAAAGCAAAAGTGGGGAAACAAGTTAAAGGCCCACCACTTAGGAACTTGTTAAATCAATAATGGAATGTATAATGGGATATGACACTGTATTAAAATGAACAACGCAGCCCATTTCCTACTCATTCATAACAAATTCCAAGATACAGTTTTTTTTATAAAGGGGGTAGAGGGAAGGAAGTTTCAGAACAGAACAGCACGTAGAGTATGCAATCACTTATGCTTTTTAAGGGAGGTATAAATACATGCCAATAGACTATCTCTACAAAAATATCTAAGAAACTGATTAACAGAAGTTGCCTCTGGAGAAACAGGGGACTAGAGATAAAATGTTGGGAAGAAAATTTACTTTTCACCATTGTATAACTTTTAAAAATCATGTGTAAGTATTTACTTTAACCAAAAAGGTAAAATGGCTAGGAAACGTAATAGACGAACAAGGAAAAAGACAAATACCCCTACAGTTGAGTACTGAAAGAAAAAAAAAAAACCTTGTGAAAAATAGCCAATGAGTACAAACAAGTCACAAAACTTGAAATGTAAATATCCAGTAAAGCCTATGAAAAGATGTTCAATCTCACCAGTTACCAAGAAAATATAAATAAAAGTTTCACTCATTAGATTGGGGAGAAAAAAAAAAAGACCAACACTGTCATGGCTGTAGGAAGTCACTTTGCAGCTATCTGTTCAAAGGAAGAAGTGTGCGTGCCCTTTCGCCCACTGAATCCACTTTGGGGATGCTAATTACAGAAATAACAGCACCTGTATAAAAAGATATGTTTACAAGCATCTTTACTGTAACAATATTTGTAATCACAAATACCCTGAAGCAACTTGAATGCTATCAAATGACAAACAGTCATATATTGTCTGACATGTAACCATAAGGTTGTACTATTTCTGTAAATGAAAAAAAAATTGAAGACAAAACCATAAATCAAGCCCTAACCTGAAGTCTTCTTCTTCTTCCTGTTCTGCTTCTTCCTTTCAATTTGACTTTCTTTTTTCTCTTCATCTCGTAGCTCCTGATGAGTTCTTAATGCCCCACAATCACCTGGGACAGACTTTTTGTTTCCAAAAAAGTCCAATCCCTGTAGCACTTCCGAGGAATCAAAGGCGTATTTCCTTTTTCCTATCTAAAACCCAAAAAATTTTAAATGAAATCTGTGGACAGATTTGGCATTGTTATCACTCTAGCAGCATTGACAGTAAGGATGTGGGTACAATGACTCCCAATCTTTTTTGTCTTTCACCAAATATCTGTTGAGCTGACAAGACTTTGGGCAAATGGAATCCAAGATGATACCTTTTCTGACTTTATAACAGTAATAATAACAATCATAATAGCAACTAACACTTTTAAGCCTAACACTTATGCTTAATCTGCATAACAATAACACTGCATAATCAGGCAAGTTTCTAACCATGTTTAGATATATTAAATCCCTCCTTCCTTCAACAACTCTAACAAGGTAAAGAGCAACATTGCAGATGAGAAAAATCCAGGCATTAACAGGTTAAGTAACTTTACCAAGGTCTCAAAACTGGTAAATGGTAGACCCAGGATTTGAACTTGAGTAATCTGGTTCCAGAGTTCAAACTCAACAACTACACTAAACCGTCAGAGAAGGAAGAAACACAGGTGTGGCACACACACAGAAATGTCTCCAGTTCCAATACCAAAGCTGATATTCAAGATTTTTTACAACTGGGCCTCAACTTCTCTCGATTTCTCACTCACTACTTTCCCTCTGTAAGAGCGCCCATTTCAAATGGTTCTTCTCACTACTTAATGCGCCGTGGAGTAGCGGGAATTAAAAAAACCACGCCCACGCAAGCCAAGACAAACCCGGGAAGACCACCGTGAAATAATCTGTTCTCTCCGTTTGGGGTTGTTGCTGTTTTTCAAATTATTTTCCATCAGTTTCGGAGAAAAGATAATTTTTGAGAGTAAAATTCTAACGGTGCTTTCAATAAATTCAGAAGAGCGGCCAGGAAGGTGGAGTGGAGGTGAAACGTTTCCTTGCTAGACCCAACCAAGTCTACAGACGGACAGGTAAACGGTTCATTCAAAAGGCTGCGGCAAGCTGAACGCCAAAGGAGGGAAAATGCCCCACAACCAGGCCACGGGGTCTGCGAGTGCGGGCTCCCCCAGCAGCCGGCAATTTCTCCGGCTCCCGCCCCTTCTCAGTTACTCGCGCTTCTTCCCGTAATACCTGGAATCGAGCTGCGTCCGCTGAGAAGCGTTTCAAGTCGAATTTGGCCCCCGCGCCGAGCCGGTGAAACAAATCGCGAGCATCCATCTTTACCCAGAAAGCTCAGCGGCCTCACAGCGCCTGCGCAGAGGACTTCCTCTCCCAGAAGGCCGTGGGCGGGCGGAAGTGGCTCGGGGAGAGGGCGGGGCCTCCTGGCTGTGAGACGTCGGGGGGTTTTACTGAGTTACGGTCGGTCGTTATTTGTTTGATTAAAAAAATATTTATCCAGATCTTATGCCAGGCACTCACTGTTCTATACTTTAGGGATAGTTTGGTAAACAACACTCCACGAATCTTATCTCAATAAACTTAGTGGTGATAGAAGATGTTAACAAACAAGCAGAATAATTCCTGAATCAGAAAAGTAATGAGACAAGGGTAAAAATGGAAACAGGTCAGTCAAAGTAGAAATGATGGTGGTGGCTTGGACTAGGGTGGTATCTGAACTGGTAGAATTAAATGGGTAAATTTGAGATATGTTTTGGAGGCAGATCTAAGTGCACCTAATGAATTTCATATGAGCGAAAGGGAGGAATCACTCCTAGGTTTTTGTTTTAAAATCTGGGGTAAGTGACATGCCGATTACTGAGCTAGGAAAGACTGAAGGAAGAACAGCTATTTTGTGTGAGGATGAGGCATGGAAGGTGGAAATCAATTGTTATATTTGGGGCATGTTAAGATGCCTCATAGATTTCAAGTGGCGGTTAAGTCCAAGTGGGCAGTTGATTCCATGAGTCTGAAGCTCAGGGGGAAAGGTCAGGACTAGAAAAATAAATTTAGGAGTCATCAAAATATAAATGGTACAATGGGATCATATCAAACAAGCATTTAACTTGTTAATTGAGTTATACATATTCAACCATAGAGTGTGAGAAATACTTTAAATTGTGTGGCTCCTTTACATTCAAGAAAAGCAAATGTGGAGTGAGGAGGAGACGAGGGCTGAGAGTCTGCTGAACCCTCTGATGGAGTTGGTCCCTAATTCTCTCATAGCAGGAGCAGCTTGTTGTTCCAACTGTGTCTGCTCTTTAAAAATAAGTACTTTTCATGAAATGTGAAAGTTCAAGTACTTTTTCATCTATTGCTCAATGAAAACAATTTATCTCAGCTCAGGAGGGGGAAAAATCAACTGAGTTTTTAGGAAATGGAGTATTGGTCTTCAGTTTGGCACATAAATATGACCACAATCACATGTAAAATCAACATGTATGAAACCACAACTGCTGTCGTTTATGTGTGATTTAAGGAATTTCCAAGAATAGTTACTGAGTTTTTTCTTTATGAGCTGACTTTAGAACCCAATCCCTGTGTAAGTGGTGACAAACCTATATGTAAAAGCATGATCATAAATTGGAGTACAGAATGAAGCAGGGCAAAGGCTAATAGAGTTCTGCCAAGAGAACGCATCAGTCACAGCAAACACCCTCTTCCAACAACACAAGAGAGGTCTGTACACATGGACATCACCAGATGGTCAACACTGAAATCAGGTTGATTATATTCTTTGCAGCCAAAGGTGGAGAAGCTCTATACAGTCAGCAAAAACAAGACCAGGAGCTGACTGTGCCAAATTCAGACTTAAATTGAAGAAAGTGGGGAAAACCACTAGACCATTCAAGTATGACCTAAGTCAAATCCCTATGACTGTACAGTGGAAGTGAGAAATATATTTAAGGGACTAGATCTGATAGACAGAGTGCCTGATGAACTATGGACAGAGGTTCGTGACATTGTACAGAAGACAGGAATCAAGACCATCCCCAAGAAAAAGAAATCCAAAAAGCAAAAATGGCTATCTGGGGAGGCCTTACAAATAGCTGTGAAAAGAAGAGAAGCAAAAAGCAAAGGAGAAAAGGAAAAATATGCCTATTTGAATGCAGAGTTCCAAAGACTAGCAAGGAGAGATAAGAAAGCCTTCCTCAGCAATCAGTGCAAAGAAATATAGGAAAACAATAGAAGGGGAAAGACTAGAGATCTCTTCAAGAAAATTAGAGATACCAAGGGAACATTTCATACAAAGATAGGCTCAATATAGGACAGAAATGGTATGGACCTAAGAGAAGCAGAAGATATTAAGAAGAAGTGGCAAGAGTACACAGAACTATACAAAAAAGATCTTCACAACTCAGATAATCACAATGGTGTGGTCACACTCACCTAGAGCCAGACATCCTGGAATGTGAAGTCAAGTGGGCCTTAGGAAGCATCGTTATGAACAAAGATAGTAGAGGTGATGGAATTCCAGTTGAGCTATTTCAAATCCTGAAAGATAATGCTGTGAAAGTGCTGCACTCAATATGTCAGCAAATTTGGAAAACTCAACAGTGGTCAGTTTTCATTCCAATCCCAAAGAAAGGCAATGCCAAAGAATGCTCAAACTATCGCACAATTGCACTCATCTCACACACTAGTAAAGTAATGCTCAAAATTCTCCAAGCCAGGCTTCAGCAATACGTGAACCATGAACTTCCAGATGTTCAAGCTGGTTTTAGAAAAGGCAGAGGAACCAGAGATCAAATTACTGGTTGTTCATTGGAAGGACTGATGTTGAAGCTGAAACTCCAATACTTTGGCCACCTGATACAAAGAGCTGACTCGTTTGAAAATACCACGATGCTGGGAAAGATATAGGGCAGGAGGAGAAGGGGAAGACAGAAGATGAAATGGTTGGGTGGCATCACCGACTCGATGGACATAGGTTTGGGTGGACTCCAGGAGTCCACGTATTGCTGATGGACAGGGAGGCCTGGCGTGCTGCGATTCATGGGGTCACAAAGAGTCAGACATGACTGAGTGACTGAATTGAACTGAACTGAAATGTAATCACTTAGATTCTGTGAATAGGGAAGAGAAGAGAACCCAGAACTGACTTTTAGTGTATTCCAGCATTTAGAGATCAGGTAGAAGAGAATGTAACTATAAAAATTTGAGAAGCAATCAGTGACATAGGAAGACAAGGAATGTGGTATTCTGGCAGCCAGACAGAAGTTTCAGAAAGAAGGTAGTGATCAGCTGTTTAAAAAACTGTTGAGAGGCTGAGCATGAAGAAAAAAAGATCACTGTATTTGCCAACATGGCGGTCACTAATGACCTGATAATTTCAGTGGCAGGGAGGATGGAAATGATTGAGTGGCTAAAGGTGGAGAACTGGAGACTGTGATGAAGCCAACTCTTTCCAAAGGTTTAACTGAGAAGGAAAGCAGAGTAGAGTAGTAACTAGAGGCAGATAGGGATTCAAAGGCAAGTTTTGCTTTTTGTGTTCAGTGTTTTTAAAGATGGGTGCTAAGGGAAATTAGTAAATTGCAAGGTATGATGCAGTGAAAAGATGGAAATTGTTGATGGAACAGAGAAAGGGGGAAGAATGGGATGGATGTGGGATGTGATTTTTTCAGGCAGTGTAGGAGGGCTGAGGAGGAGGAAGTGATCATTCCGTGTAGTCAAAGCTATGGGTTTTGACTGTATGAATGAATGTGAGAGTATGCATGTTGAAAGTTGAACCATAAAGAAAGCTGAGCACAGAAGAATTGATGCTTTTGAAATGTGCTGGAGAAGACTTGAGAGTTCCTTGGACTGCAAGGAGATCAAACCAGCCAGTCGTACAGGAAATCAGTCCTGAATATTCATTGGAAGGACTGATACTGAGGCTGAAACTCCAATACTTTGGCCACCTGATGCGAAGAGCTGACTGATGGAAAAGACCCTAGTGTTGGGAAAGATTGAAGGCAGGAGGAGAAGGGGACGACAGAGAACAAGGTTGAATAGCATCAATGACTCAATGGACATGAGTTTGAGAAAGCTGCAGGAGATGGTGCAGGACAGGGAAGCCTGGCATGCTGCAGTCCATGGGACCACAAAGAATCAGACACAACTGAGTGACTGAACAGCAGCAACAACATTCTGTAAGAACGGGGAAA
This sequence comes from Cephalophus harveyi, assembly GCA_006410635.1. Taxonomy (NCBI): domain Eukaryota; kingdom Metazoa; phylum Chordata; class Mammalia; order Artiodactyla; family Bovidae; genus Cephalophus; species Cephalophus harveyi. The sequence goes on from SJYT01020783.1 coordinate 290,664, forward strand.
TTTCTGTACTGGGGAAAAGCATAGTACCTCTGGGCAGAGAATGCCCATTTGAATTGGAGACAATGAATTGAAAAAAGAGACTAATCAGCATGATTTAGCTGCTTAGATGAAAGTGTGAAGAAGTTGCATTGCTGGTTTAGCCAGGATTAAAGTTTTTCAGGTGTATGTGGTAGAAGATTATGGCAGAACCCTGTACTCCCACTCCTCCAACAAAATCCCTAGGGATTGATAATCAACAAAGGTTTGACATCCTGAGAACCAAGAAGGAAGGGGGAGTGTGTAGGCATGGATCTCTTTTATTAAGAATAATACTCTTCATTATATTAATAAACTAACTTGCTTCCCTTCTTTCAGGGGAAAGAGTTATATTGAATGTTGAGTATGTATATATTACTTTCATAAGCATGTGGTTGGAGTTAAGTCTGAGTTTAAATTCCTCCTAGCCTCTCTTCCTATTAGTTGTGACCTGTCAAATTAAACTCTCTTGGTCTAATTTCCTCATTTGTAAAATGAGGATCATGAAACCACAACAGAATTGCTATGAGGGTTAAGCAGCATTCATAAAACAATGGTATATCGTGGAAGGAGCATGGGTTTGGGGTGTCAGAAAGACTTATGCATGAATCATTTAATAATTTGATCTCCTTAGGTAGGTTATTTCACTACTCTGTGCCTCAATTTCATCACTGGTAAAATGAGGATTATAGGATTATAATATCTACCTTGAAAGCTAGGAGTAATATTGGTTCACCACACAGAGCTCAAATGGTGAGAACTGGCTCAGGATTCTCTCATCTATGTATCTGTCAATCATCTGTCATTTATTGTGAGTCTCTCATCATTTATCATTTATCTCTCATCATGAGAGAGATAAATCATGAGTCATTTATCTTTCTATATACCTATTTATCTATCTTATGAATATTTGTCTATATTAGGAATATATATTACATATATGTGAGTCTTATTATATAAAGCTTTTGGAACAAAATTTCAAACACAGTAGATGCTTAATGAATATTAGTCCTTATCTTTCTTGCAGTCCATTCTCCTAAAGCAATAGTTCTTTTTTTGTTGTTTTTAAGCAGAAGTTCTTGACCTTAACAGCACATGAGAATACCCCGAGGAACTTAAAAAACAAAACAAAAGAAAACTGGGTCCCACCCCCAGAAATACCGTTCTGGAGTAGCTCTCTGGTCTGTAACTTTTGAAAGCTTCTGAAGTGAGTCTAATTGCTGTCAGGGTTAAGAATCACTGCTAGAGTTGTCTTTCTAAAGCCCAAGTGACACTATGTTGCTCCTCTGCTTAAAAATTTCTCTTGACTTCTGTGGTGGTCTAGTGGATAGGAATCTACCTGCCAACGCAGAGGACGTGGGTTTGATCTGGTCTGTGTGCCACAACTACTGAGCCTCCTTGCTTCAACTACTAAAGCCTGCATACCTAGACCAGAGCCCATGCTTCACAAGAGAAGCCATGGCACGGAGAAGCCTGCATACCGCAACAAAGAATAGCCCGCACACTGCAGCAGAGTACCCCCACTCGCCGCAACTAGAGAAAGCCCGAGCACAGCAGTGCGAACCACACGGCCAAAAATAAATAAATCCATTTTTAAATTTCTCATGATTTCCCATCATCTACTGAATGTGATCTGAGCTCATGTGGCATGTATGCTAGACCCCGAGCAGCGATTCTCAACACTCTCAGGACACATGACACACCCTCATAAATAACTTTGGCTTGGGTTCAACTGCCTCCAGTTCTTTTACTTGCTAGTTGTGTGATCTTAGGCAAGTTACTTATCCTCTCTAAGCTTTAATTTTATCATCTAATTTCAGCTATGCTTCTTCTAACTCTGAACCTTTGTACCTATTTTTCTTTCTTCTGGAATGTCCTCTCTCTTTTTGCACTGTGGCAAACACCTTATCTTCAAAATTCAGTTTTATGACTTATGATTAGCAGGACTTCCCTGGTGGCTCAGATGGTAAAGCGTCTGCCTACAATGCAGGAGACCTGGTTCAAACCCGGGGTTGGGAAGATCTCCTGGAGAAGGAAATGGCAACCCACATTAGTATTCTTGCCTGGAAAATCCCATGGATGGAAGAGCCTGGTAGGCTACAGTCCATGGGGTCGCAGAGAGTCGGACACAACTGAGCAACTTCATTTTCACTTTCATAATTACCAAAGGAGTGGGGGGGGGCATGAAGGGATTAATTGGGAATTTGGGATTAACATATATAATATATATATAATAGGCTTCCCTGGTGGCTCAGAGGTTAAAGTGTCTGCCTCCAATGCGGGAGACCCGGGTTCGATCCCTGGGTCGGGAAGATCCCCTGGAGAAGGAAATGGCAATCCACTCCAGTATTCTTGACCTGGGATTCTCCAGGCAAGAACACTGGAGTGGGTTGCCATTTCCTTCTCCAATGCATGACAGTGAAAAGTGAAAGTGAACTCGCCCAGTCGTGTCCGACTCTTAGCAACCCCATGGACTGCAGCCCACCAGGCTCCTCTGTCCATGGGATTTTTCAGGCAAGAGTACTGAAGTGGGGTGCCATTGCCTTCTCCGAACCTAGAAGAAATAAAAAAAACTTCACCATTCGATGCAGGAGGTACATGATCCATCCCTGGTTGGGGAGCTAAGATTTCACATGCCTCCTGGCCAAAAAACCAAAAAAAAAAACAAAACAGAAGCAACATTGTAACAAATTCAATAATGACTTATAATGACCCACATTAAAAAAAACTTTAAAAAAAGATTCTGAAAAAGAATATATGTGTGTGTGTATAGTGTATATATATATATATGCATATATATATACACACATATAAAACTGAAGCACTTTGCTGTATACCCAAAACATTGTAAGTCAACTATATGTCAAATAAAAAATCAGTTTATGTGTTCTCTGCTAAGAAGCTTACCTTGAATGTCCTCTTCTTGACATAGTCCATCTTCTTTCTCTGAGTTCTTACGGCACTTTGTAAATGTCTCTATTTTAGCTGTTGCATTTTAATTGTTTTCCACCTCATCACATACCAGACTGTAAGCTTTTTGAGGGCTGAGCCTGTATCTTATTTATCTGCATATTATGTTGGCCTAGCATGGATACTGTTTCATCCTGAAGCGATCAATAAATTTTGTTGAATGAATGAAGTGAAATAAAATAGACAAAGATTCCTGAAACTGCCAATCTTGTGGATTCAGCAAAGAACCTATATCTTTTGCTTGGTGGTTGGTAATAAATTGTGGCTGAGCGAGTGAATAACGTCAAATGAAAACTGTCAGACTGATACCATTTTCTACTGTGACAATGTCCAGCTGACTCATTAAAGGACCATTTCCTCTTGAGAAAAAACAAAACAATTAAAAACCATTGTCAATAAAAATGGTAAGGACTTTGAATCATGGTTTTGTATAACTGGAATTTCTCCAAAAACCAGTATGGTCTGACTGGTAGACACACATGGTTTCTCAGCTGTAGCAAGTGAGTACACAAAGTTTGTATAACACTGCAGTGGGGTTGGTTGGGATATCTTGTTGTTGTGGACAGAGTGACCCCTGCATGCCCTAAATGTATGTTTTTGAAAATCTTTTTCTCCTCCACTCCCTGCTTCTCATTCAACAAACTCTGTTATTGTTTTCACAGTGTGCTTGGCATGGACTTGGGCCTGGAGATGCAGAGATAGATATAGTTCTTGTTTTCAAGTAGCTTAAAGTCTGCTAAGGATAGTGACTAAAGTCTGTTAGAACCTGTTTTCAAACTAAGCAAGCACTGTAATATGAGTCATAAGAGGTAAGGGAGTGTTCGGGCTGTGGTGTCAGAATGGGGTGGACTTCGTAGGAAACTAGGAAAAGTTTGTAGAGGAGATAAAGCTTGCACACCCTTTAAAAAATTGATGTTGATGAGTTAGATGACAGGCAAAGCTATTCTGAGCAAAGGGAATAGTAGCAACAAATGTAAGGGGTTATGATGATCCCTGTTGTGTTTGGGGGTCAACTAGTGGTTCAACACGGAGAAGGCGATGGCACCCCACTCCAGTACTCTTGCCTGGAAAATCCCATGGATGGAGGAGCCTGGTAGGCTGCAGTCCATGGGGTCGCTGAGGGTCGGACACGACTGAGCAACTTCACTTTCACTTTTCGCTTTCATGCGTTGGAGAAGGAAATGGCAACCCACTCCAGTGTTCTTGCCTGAAGAATCCCAGGGACGGGGGAGCCTGGTGGGCTGCCGTCTGTGGGGTCGCACAGAGTTGGCCACGACTGAAGCAACTTGGTAGCAGCAGCAGCAGTGGTTCAACAAAACCAGAAGTGGATGATGCAGCAAGAGATGGAGCCGAGCAGATGGGCAACGACTAGCTCCTGTACACCTTGTGAGCACACCAAAGAGCTTGGACTTGATCTTGTAGGTACTGAGAGCCGTTAAAGGATGTCAAATCAGTGATATAAACAGTGTTTTAATTTGAAAAGATCATGCTAGCAGCAACATGGAAGGGAGGCAAATCTGGAGTCAGGGAGATCAGAACATCGTGGTAATAGTCAAGTGAGGGAAGAAGGCTGTAGCAAAAGAGAGGAGGAGAAAGCGGACCAAAAAGGATGTGAAGGTTGTGATGTTGACCGTACTCCTTTAATGAGTGGATGTAGGAAGACAGGGAGAGAGAGACAGCTCCCAGGTCTCAAACTTTGGTGACTCGGTGAGGGGGGCTCTGTTTATGGGAATGGGAAATATTGGAGGGCTAGGATAGTGTAAGAGCAATATAATAAAGTTTAGTTTTAGAAAATTTAATTACATTTAATTATTTTATTGCTTTACAATGTTGTGTTAGTTTCTGCTGTACAATGAAGTGAATCCGCTATATATACACATATATCCTCTCCTTCTTGGACCTCTCTGCCCCTATCCCACCCATCTAAGTCATCAAAGAGCACCGAGCTGAGCTCCCTGGACTACACAGCAGCTTCCCACTACCTATTTACATGTGGTAGTGTATAGAGTTGGAGAAGGAAATGGCAACCCACTCCAGTATTCTTGCCTTGAGAATCCCAGGGAAGGGGGAGCCTGATGGGCTGCCGTCTATGGGGTCACACAGAGTCGGACACGACTGAAGTGACTTAGCAGCAGCAGCAGCAGTGTATAGAGTAAAATTTAATTTAAAAAAAAATTATTGTAGGGCTTCCCTGGTGGCTCGGTGGTAGAAAATCTGCCTGCCAATGCAAGAGACACAGATCTGATTCCTGATCTGGGAAGATCCCAGATGCTGCAGAGCAGTTAAGCCCATGTGCCACCACTATCGAGACTATGGGCTAAAGCTACTGAAACCCGTGTGCCCAAGAGCCTTGCAATGAGAAGCCACAATGAGAGAAAGTGGTGCAATGAGAAGCCTGCAAGAAAAGGCACTGCAGTGAGAAGCCTGTGCATAGCAACTAGAGAGTAGGCCCCACTTGTCACAACTAGAGAAATAAAATAAAATTTTATTTTATTATTAATTTTTATTTTTGGCTGTGCTGGGTCTTTGTTGCTGTGCCCGGGGTTTCTTTAGTTGTAGAGGGTCAGGGCGACCCTCTAGTTGTGGTGCTTGGGCTTCTCATTGCAATGGCTCCTCTTGTTGCGAGCACGGACTCTAGGCACATGGGCTTAAATAGTTCTGGCGCATGAGCTTAGTAGCCCTGAGGCACATGGAGTCTTCCTGGGCCAGGGATTAAATCTGTGCCTCCTTCATTGGCAGGCTGACTCCTATCCACTGTACCACCAGGGAAGTCCTAAAGTTTAGAGAATGATTGAGTTTGAGATTTCTGTGAAACACCTAAGTGGAGTTTCTAATGATCATTTGGAAATAGGAATTACTAGTTCTTTGGAAAGGGAGCTAGAAACATCTAGATCACAGCTTCAGGGTCTTATAGGTAACAAACCTGCAGCTGTTCACATTTAGACAAAAATCTCACTTTCCCGGGGGCTAATTTTTCAATATCAAAATCTCAAGACTGACCAATACTCTAGTCCTTTAGAAATCCAAATCAAGGGCTTAAGAAATCCAGATTCTTACACTTTTTGTACATTTCCGTTTTGCCATCAAGTTGAATGTACAAAATGTTAAGAGTCAAAAGTATGGAATGTACTTTTCATGTTTTAATGACTATAATGTGTGTGCTTAGTCACTCAGTCGTGTCCAACTCTTTGTGATCCCATGGACTGCAGCCCTCCAGGCTCCTCTGTCCATGGGGATTCTCCAGGCAAGAATACTGGCATGCGTTGTCATGGCCTCCTAGAGGGGATCTTCCCGACCCAGGAATCGAACCAGGGTTTCCTGCACTGCAGACGAATTCTTTACTAGCTGAACTACCAGGGAAGCCCCTTCATGACAGTAAAGGCAATGTAAATATGAGCACTCAAATATGCTTGTAATCAGCCCAGAATTCAAGTAGGCTTTGCCAGGATCAAAGCTGACCTCAAGGTGGCACTCCAGTCTCACTGGAATAAAGGGCTCTGGCATCATCGTATTCACCTCTAAGTGGACAGTCCACACTGAAGTAAAGAGCTGGCATAAATTCTGTGTCCACAGACCCCAAAGTTAAACTTTCTGGGAGAATTTATAGGGAAGGAAGAGTGTTTGTGTGTGTGTTTTAATCCACTCTGATCTAAGGCTGGATCAGCACATAGGGTGTAATGGTAGAAGGTCTCCATCCAAGAAAGACATTTCACCAGGGTTCACAACTAACCAAAATAATATCCTCATTATTATGTAATAATAATTAATAATAAATAGCTACATGTATTGGTGGGCTTCCAATCCACCTGCCAATGCTGGAGACTCAAGAAACACGGGTTTGATCCCTGGGTCAGGAAGATCTCCTAGAGGAGGGCATGGCAACCCACTCCAGTATTCTTGCCTGGAGAATCCCATGGACAGAGGCGCCTGGAAGGCTACAGTCCATGGGGTTGCACAGAGTCAGAAACGACTGAAGCAACTGGACTCTCACACACAGTGAGGACCCCTATTGTGAATTTGAGGCCTCTTCCTGAAACTCTTCACCACCTATTAGAAACAGATATTTACATAGTCATAAAATATGTCCCATGGTGTATTTATCAATTATCAACAGCAAACTTACAGTGGAGAAATCTAGCTGGTATGTTGAGACAGTGAAGTATAAATGAGAAAGCAAGTGCAGTAAAATACCAGTATTTGTGCCAAAGAGAGATTCTTTTCTTTTCACAGTGGAAAGAACTAGGGTACCGGGAGGAGCTGTTGACTTGATTGGGCAGCATTGAAGCAGAGGAGTCATTTCTATCTTTGATCTTCATCTGTGAAAGCCCAAATCCCACAAAAGTTTCCAAATGAAATATTTACCTTTCTAAGGGGTAGAAAATTATTGGTGAATCCTAGACTCTATAAAGGAAGACTCCCAAGTGAAAGACACAAATAATAAAACTCCAGGATAATATTATTGTACCGACCATAGACAGCAGAAGTGGGAGTTAGTTATCCTTACTCCTACAATGCTTAATCAAGAGTGTCCAATCATATTTACACAGCATTTTTAAAATGCCTTACGGACATCAAAGCGAAAAAGCTTCTCTGCCTCTCTAGGGGTTAATGTGAGCATTTTGTACATCGTCACCCTAATAGAATGATCAATTTGCCTGGTTTTCTTTTTTTCCCTTTAAAGAGCTGTTATTTTAGTGAGAAGGAAAAGATGTCCAGAGGAGCTTTTTGTTCAACATGTCGGTGTTTGCATGATTTACAGTATAATTAACCAGCCCTGTAGCACCAGCCGACCAGCTCCTTTCACTATTCATCATGTTTCCAGTGACTTCAGATCATCAGCTCTGCTGGGAGGAAATACCTCCTCCTTAGAGATGCAAAAATATTGTGTCCCTGATCATTCCCACAGGCGGAATGTGACCCATCTTTGTATTAGTATTGTTTTTCAGACTAAGGGATTCCTCCCCTGCCCCATTATTTTTGCCCATCATTACTCTCAGCGCTAAAATGTAATTAAGTAATTACATGCAAAATCTAATAATATTAGGAAGAATTTTGCTATTTGATTGCTTATAGTTGCTAGAACATATTTGTTAAGATATAAAAGTCTGTAACTCAAAATCTAAAACAAAACACCTATTCTAACAAGTGCATAATAAATATCATCACAAAAACTATTTTAAATCTCTATATTCAAACCTTGCTAGGTACCTAAAAAACTTCAAAGGTGTCTAGTTTGGGTCTAATAACTCTACTTCTAAAAAGTTATCCTAAATACACATCTCCATCAATATGAAAATACAAATGCACAAGGTTAATCATTACAGTACTGTTTTTATTTGCAAAATATGGGACACTGTAAATGCCCATTAGAGGAAAGTGATTGATTAAACCATTGGTACAAACACATAATTGAGCGCTATGTATCTGTAAGAAAGACTGAAGATGATGTCTATAAACTGACGAGGAATAATTTCAAGGATATACAATCCAGTGATAAAAAGCAAAGAACAAAAGAGTATCTATAATATGCTACCTTTTGTGTAAGAAAAAAAAGGAAGTGAGAAAATACGCAAGTGACTTTTTTGACCAAAAAGCAAACCAGGAAGGATAAACCAGAAATTAATGAGATTACTGTTACTTACAGGAAGTGGCTGGGAATGAGGTTGAAACTGTGGGTAGAAGACAGAAAGTGATATTTCTCTCGAATATTCCTCTTTGTATAGTTCTGTCTTTTGGAGCCATGTTAACGATTCACATATTAGGCAGAACACGTACACACAGAAAAAGAGGAAAAGCCTAAAAATGCAATACAAACAAATCAGCCTAGGTTTTAAAAGAATAACCACATGGAAAAACATGTGTATATATGTGAGACAGAGAATTAACCAAACGCAAGTAACTTTAAAATATATTTTTGGGGGCTATATACTCTCAGACTAAAGAAAAAAGGAACTGTAAGTGAATATTAGACTCGGCTTGGTTTTTTGCAATAGTTGGGTTTTTTTTGGTATCAATTCTAAAACTACTTTCTGTGTATTCTGAGATGGGGTAAATAAATAAACATATAAATATATTATGGACAATGAGTTCAAATTTCTCACTGAGAGAAAAGAGCTTTACAAATATGGAAAGGAAGAAGAATAGAATGAATTCTATAGCATTGGATTAGAACTGGACATGACAACCCTTCCAATGAGAAAGTCCAGAAGCAGTGTCACCCTCGGAGCAGCTTGGCTTCTAAATTCTGCTTGCTTATAAAAAGAGCCACGGCTCCTTGAAGGATTAGCTGGTTCTAGAGCTAGACCTGGGAAAGAACACACACACACACAAATAGAGGAAAAGTCTACAATGGAATGCGGGGAAATCAACCTAATGGTTTTAAATGAATAATACAATCACTTGGAAAAGCAGATGTATGAATATGAGACAGAAAATTAACTGAACCCAAGGAATTTAGAATACATTATTTTGCTATATGCTCTCAGACTAAAGAAAAAATGAACTGTAACCGAAAGTGCTGCACTCAGTATGGCTGTATGGCATCACTGACTCGATGGACATGAGTCTGAGTGAACTCCAGGAGTTGGTGATGGACAGGGAGGCCTGGCGTGCTGCGATTCATGGGGTTGCAAAGAGTCGGACACGACTGAGCGACTGAACTGAACTGAACTAAATATTAAACTGTATGCAGTTTTTGCAGTGGTTGGGGTTTGCGGGTTTTTTTTTTTTTTTTGGTAGTAATTCTAAAACTACTTTCAGTGTATTTGAGATTGGGTAAATATTTATGGACAATGAATTTCAAATTTCAAAGAACAAGATGAACCTTGAACTCATTGTATTAAATGAGTAAATGAGGAAATGCTCAAAAAATGGTGGGACATATCAGAATGACAAAAAAAGCTACACTGAGAGACTTCCCTGGCAGTCCAATGGTTAACTCTAGGCTTTCAATGTAGGGAGCTCAGGTTAGATCCCTGGTCAGGGAACCAAAATGCTGCATGCCTCATGCCTCATGGCAAAAGGAAAAAAAGAGCTATACCAAAGGGACTAGTACAAGCCAAATCTGGGGCAATGAAACATAAAATAAACAATGAAAGTCGGGTATTGTAACTCATTGAGTAAAATAAGAATATATCAACATATAGATAAATGAAAAGAGTAAATAATGTGAAAGAAGACAAAGTGAGTCCCAGTAGAATGTCAGCTAATAAACATAGAAGGAATGATGGAATTTTAAAAATCACACATACACACACACACACAAAAAATCACTATTTGGCAACCATCACTGTAATAACTGAATCACTGATGGATGTAAAATGAGTGGGTGAAATTTGGATGAGAAACAGGATATTTACATGACAAAGTATGTTCTCACAAGATATTATTAATTACAAAGAGAAACGTAGTGACTTTAGAGCGGAGAAATTGTCAGACGCCATGTTAACAAAATGATCGGAGTAAATGATAAAGCAAATTAATAAAATAACAATATTTGGTAAATCTTGGTGAGACATATACAGGAATTTTGGGTACTGTTTTACTTTTCTGTAAGTCTGAGATATAAAAATAAAAGGTTAGAAAAGGTAATTAGGGCACCTTTGAGGTGTTTGCTAGGCTATAGCAAGACAAAGGTTATAATCAGTATGCTGCTGCTGCTAAGTCGCTTCAGTCGTGTCCAACTCTGTGCGACCCCATAGACAGCAGCCCACCAGGCTCCCCCGTCCCTGGGATTCTCCAAGCAAGAACACTGGAGTGGGTTGCCATTTCCTTCTCCAATGCATGAAAGTGAAAAGTGAAAGTGAAGTTGCTCAGTCGTGTCCAACTCTTTGCAACCCCGTGGACTGCAGCCTACCAGGCTTCTCCATCCATGGGATTTTCCAGGCAAGAGTACTGGAGTGGGGTGCCATTGCTATAGGAAGTTAATTCTGCTTACCTCCTTGGCAGATCAGTTTACGGAAAGTCATTGTTGGGGAGTAGGGTGTGGCAAGAGGGCAAAAATTTTATTAGATGTTCCCTTGAATGATATTTTAAAAGTTCTTTTTGAAATAATATAAACCTGTTGAAAAAGAATTTTTGATAGCAATTAAAAATATGTATATATAGCTGAATCATTTTGTTGTATACACGAAACTAGCAAACCATTGTAAGTCAACTATACTTCAATAAAAAATAAAATAACAAAATATATATAGCTAATTAAAAATGGAGCTTTTTTGTACTTATAATCTAAGCAAGAGAATTCTATAACCATTTAAAGACTACTATGCAAAATACTGTATAAAAAGAAAAGCACACTAAAATTCTGGTAATTAACTGAAATAAAAATCAACATGATGTTCAAAAAAATAAATCAATAAAATTTAAAACTCTCTACTATGTACCAGAGACAAATTCTTTTTCTAGTCTTTAAATAACTAGATGCAGATTTAAATCCCAGGAAACATAAAAATCAAAGAGATTTTAAAGCATTTAGAATGAAGTAATTTCTGTTCTCTTCCCAGATAGTAAATGTAATAGAGATTTCTGGTGATGATGGCACTTATAAAGCTTTGATGTTACTGATGCAGAGATATACTCCAAAACTGTTTTTCTCCATCACATAGAGCTAAGTCGAAGATCATTGAAAAGAACTGTCCTAGGTAACAAATACTACTACTGCAATAACTTGTTAGACACTGTTCTAAATATTGTTCACATGTTAATAATCCATTTAATGTCACTGCAACTCTGTCTAATAGTGTCTAATAGAGCAGTGGACACTATTATTAGACTCAGTTTACAATTGAGAAAATCAAGGTTTGCAGACTTTCTTGATTAACTGTGCTGTTAGTGTCTCAGTAGTTTTTTTCATGGCAACTCAGGCCAATACCTAATAATTCCATTAACAGAGCTATTAGGGCCAACTATCTTAACATCTTCCCTTGAAAACAAGGGCTTCCCTTGTGGCTCAGCCTGTAAAGAAGCTGCCTGCAATGTGGGATACCTGGGATTGATCCCTGGGTTGGGAAGATCCCCTGGAGAAGGGAAAGGCTACCCACTCCAGTATTCTGGCCTGGAGAATTCCATGGACTGTATAGTCCATGGGGTCATAGACAGTCAGACTCAACTGAGCAACTTGCTATTCACTATCACTATCTTAACATCTCTCTGTGATTTCACAACTTAGTAGCCATTAAAAATACATATAAACTGAAAGAGAAAATATTTTCTTATTTTATTGTTAAATAATCATCAGTTCAGTCACTTAGTCGTGTCTTTGTGACCCCATGGACTGAAGCACGCCAGGCTTCCCTGTCCATCACCCACTCCTGGAGCTTACTCAAACTCATGTCCATTGCTAATGGGATGGATGAGCCTGTTGAGTGCTCTCTGTGTGTCTGTGTGTGTGGGTGTGTTCAGTCACTCAGTCATGTCCAACTCTTTGTGACCCCATGGACTGTAGGGGTCAGGCTCTTCTTCTAAGCAAGAATATTGGAGTGAGTTGCCATGCCCGACTCCAAGGGATCTTCCTGACCTAGGGATTGAACCCACATCTCTTGCAGTCTCCTGCACTGGCAGGTGGATTCTGTCCAGCTTTGAAAACTTTGAGCTCAGATCAGACACTGCCACACTCATTTCCTGTTCCACACTGATATTAATGCAGTACTTGCTTTTCATCACAACTTCAGAAAATCCAACTTCTCAAAGACATGACATCACTGGGACTTCCCTGGTGGTCCAATAGTTAAGATTCTTCAGTCCCACTTGCAAGAGGCCCGAGGTTGCATCCCTGGTTGGGGAATTAAGATCCCAGATTTCACATGTCATAACTACTGAGCCCACACACCACAACTAGAGAAGCCTGTGGTCATCGAAGACCCGGTACAGCCAAAAATAAATAAACAAAATTATAAAAAAAGAAAAGACATGACATTATCAAAAGAATAATAGTCTAATGCTGGAACCATGATCTATTTTGGTGTACTAGAAGTTTACGTGGTTTCAAACAGATGTTGTGTATCACTGTGTTGCCCTTTAAAAATATTCTATGTTGCCCCATCAACTTGCTGCTGTGGCACTCTACAGTGCTTTGGGGCACAGTTTGAGAACTGTGGATCTAACACAGAATTATTACTCAGTCTGGCGGACAAAAATTCTTAGGGGAAAATCAAAGTCAGAGTAGTGTGAACATTAACAAATTGAAGAAAGAGTTCAGCTCAGTTCAGTTCAGTCGCTCAGTCGTGTCCGACTCCTTGCGACCCCGTGAATTGCTGCACGCCAGGCCTCCCGGTCCATCACCAACTCCCGGAGTCCACTCAGACTCACGTCCATTGGGTCAGTGATGCCATCCAGCCATCTCATCCTCGGTCGTCCCCTTCTCCTCCTGCCCCCAATCCCTCCTAGCATCAGAGACTTTTCTAATGGGTCAACTCTTCTCATGAGGTGGCCAAAGTACTGGAGTTTCAGCTTTAGCATCATTCCCTCCAAAGAAATCCCAGGGCTGATCTCCTTCAGAATGGACTAGTTGGATCTCCTTGCAGTCCAAGGGACTCTCAAGAGTCTTCTCCAGCACCACAGTTCAAAAGCATCAATTCTTCGGCGCTCACGTTCCTTCACAGTCCAACTCTCACATCCATACATGACCACAGGAAAAACCATAGCCTTGACTAGACGGACATTTGTTGGCAAAATAATGTCTCTGCTTTTCAATATGTAGTTTACAAATCTTGTTCTCTATGTATCTCTTCAATGCATGTTTTTTATTTAGTTTTTATCTGACTGCTTTGGGATAGATTATTTTAAAAGAATTTTATTGAAACATAGTTGATTACAATATTTTATTAGCTTCAGGCATACAATATAGTGATTCAACACTTATAGGTTATACAGCAGGCACTTCTATTTTGCAGATAACAAAACAGAAACAGAATCATCTGGAATGAACAATAAAATGTTCACATCATATAGGTCAAAGGTAAATGCTGGCATTTAAGGAGTGGGGAGCAAGGACAGTGCATGATAAATGGTTTAGCTGATAATATATGTATTAAAAATATTTTATACTACCAAGCACAGAGAGTGAACTCAAGGAAGTTTGCAAGTTTAACTGAACCTCTCTTTTAAGCAAATGTGTTACTTGAAAACCTGAATGTTTTAAACCATTATACAGGGGCTTGATTATTTTACAAAAGAGTATTATTTAAGATTCCTTGGTACATCTAAAGTATGATGTGGCTCACTGTTATTAAAATGAATGCTGAATTTTTTAACACATTAGTTGATAAAATATCTCTCTGCTGTTTATGTTGCCTTTTGAGTTTCTTTTCAAATTTTTTTATTTATTTGCTTATTTTTGGCTGTGCTGGGTCTTCATTGCTGCACCTGGGCTTTCTCTAGTTGTGGGGAGCAGGGGCTACTCTCTAGTTGGCATGTATGGTCTTCTCATTGTGGTAGCTTCTCTTGATGTGGAGCATGGGCTTAGTAGCTTTGGGGGCATGTGGAATCCTCCTGGACCAAGGATTGAACCCATGTCCTCTGCATTAGCAGGCAGACTCTTAACCACTGGACCACCAGAGAAATTCTGCATTTTGAATTTTCTGTCCTTTAGGAGGATAAGAAGTAAAAATTCATCTCCTAATTGTCAACAGAGGGAAATGACATATGGAGAGAAGTATGGTGGAGGGCATCCGTTTAGTCACTCTAGTGAGTTTATTTAGCATCGTGTATTCGGAAATGAAAAGGCATCTCCTACTCATTTGGGTTGTAAAAAAATCGTGTTAAAAATCGCACCTGGCATTTTATTACCGAACAACTATAGTTCTTTTCATAATAAGGTGACGATATATAACAATCAATAAATAAAATCTAAAGTGCCCAGTTCCACAAGATTTTGTATTAGAGTCAGTGTATGTGATTGTTGCCGAAGAATTTAAGTCTCAATTCTATTGACTGTACTGACCTAGTAAAGATGTTGTTGTTTAGTCGCTACGTTGTATCCGACTCTTTTTCACCCCATGGACTGGGGCCAGCCAGTCCTCCTCTGTCCATGGGATTTCCCAGGCAAGAATACTGCAGTGGGTTGCCATTTTCTACTACAGGAGATCTTCTCAACCCAGGGGTTGAACCCACGTCTCTTGCGTCTCCTGTATTGCAGGGAGATTCTTTACTGCTGAACCACAGGGGAAGTTCATAGTTAAGATAATGCCAGTGTACCCCACGAGTGATATGATGAAAATTGGCTTAGTAACCGATGGAAGGAAATGCTTACTACTCCTGTTTTATTCCAATGGCCATGATAAAGGGTTCATTTTGATTAGTGCAACTTCATCTCGTTGTTGCAGCATGGAGAATCAAAGAAAGTTTCATTTCACTTTGTCATCTTCATTTCAATGGCAGATTGACTCAACAAATCTGGGGTTCCAGGAGCATTGAGGGAAATACCACTGAGGAGTCTCTGCAAAGTTATTCTGCAGCCCAGACTGAAATATCTTCCTTGGGGCCTCTGCTATTTTACTTTATCTATTAATTTATTTTAATTTATATTTTAATTGGAGTGTAATTGCTTTACAATGTTGCATTAGTTTCTGCTGTACAGCGAAGTGAATCAGTTATACATACACATATATCCCCTCTTTTGTAGATTTCCTTCCCATTTAAGGTCACCAGAGAACACTGAGCAGAGTTTCCTGTGCTATACAGTAGGTGCTCACTAGTTGTCTATTTTATCTGGGATTCTTTAAGGTAGAAATAAAGGCATTTCCCTGGGTCCTTGGGAAAAGCAGGGAAATCTAAGCTAATCGCCCATGGCAAAGTGGTCTTTTTATAGATCTGAATACTAGGTCTCTCGTCTGGGTGTCCTGAACAATCATCTTCATGACTGTGAGCCATAGTTCACTATCTAAAGTTTCATTTAAATATCATGATGAATTGGCTGCAACAAGTAGATGGGGGAGGAATGTGAAAGAATTTGTATAACAAAGAACCACAAATCATCTCTGGTACCGTGGGCTCCCTTATCCCCCAGCCTGTGGGCTTGTCAGGAGAGCTGCAGGGAGAAAGATGAGCGGGAGTAGGGCCTTCCAGCAGAGGCTACAGCAGCTTGTGGGCCTGGGAAAGCCATTTATCCCCAGCCAAATCCTTTTTGAGGTATCATCCACTCTTCATTAAGAAATATCCATCAAGTGAGTGCCCTCTGTGTGCAAGGCGCCATTCTAGATGCTATCAGGCTAGGAGGAGAGGGGGGGGCGGAGTAGGACCAGGATGAGTCCCTGCCTTACTATTTATTGGACACGGTTATGACAAGGACTCTGCTCTCTTCTTCAGCATAAACGCTGGTACATAATTAGGTGCGTGCTTCACTTTGTGAAAGAGAAATATTTCTGAGCCTTTCTGGCATGCACGTAAATTTCCATCAAGTCAATCTCCTCTATGTTCTCCATAAAGCCAACCCTGACATCCTCAGCTTTCTCTACATTCCTGGAGCCCTCTCCTTGTGCATGCACTTTGTGTCTTTCTCGGTAGGCCTCCCCCAACCCCCCGCCCCCCTTTTAAATGTTTGTCTTATTTATTTATTTGGCTGTGCTGGATCTTAGTTGTGGTTGCGGGATGCAGTATCCTTAGCTGTAGCATGTGGGCTCTAGTTCCCTGACCAGGGATCCCTGACTGAGCCGCCTGCATTAGGAGCATGGAGTCTCAGTCACTGGACCACCAGGGAAGTCCCTTGGTAGGCCTTTTTGATGCAACTGACAGAGTGTGAAGTGAAAAAAGCCTGATCTCTGGAACCAACCAGGCTCAAATCAGAATCCTAGCTCTGCTACTCAATAGCCATGTGTGACCCGGTTAGTTTTTTAACACAGCTAAGGCTCAGTTGGCTCTCCCTGGTGGCTCAGAGGTTAAAGCGTCTGCCTCCAATGCGGGAGACCCAGGTTCGATCCCTGGGTTGGGAAGATCCCCTGGAGAAGGAAATGGCAATCCACTCCAGTATTCTTGCCTGGAGAATCCCATGGATGGAGAAGCCTAGTAGGTTACAGTCCACGGGGTCGCAAAGAGTCGGACACGACTGAGCGACTTCACCTCACCTCAAGCCTCAGTTTCTTCTGTAAAATGGGAATAAAAATAGTTCCTATTCTTTAGGACACTGGGAGAATTAAATGAGATGAGGTATGTTGGCATTTAGAAAATGCCTGGCTATATAGTCAGCATTCAGGAGTTGTTAGTCATCACTATTAGGTGCTTCACAGATGATTGCTTTATAGATGAGGAAACCAAAGCTCAAGATTTAATAACTTAGGTACATTATAACTTGCAGGAAGTATGGCAGTGTGTTTAAAAACTCTGGAGTCGAATAGACCTCATTCACATTCCTTCTCTGCCACTTATCATGTATACAACCCTGAACACATAATCTGATTTCTCTTAGCCTTCATTTTTCTATTTGTAAAATGGAGGTGATGATTGCTAATAATTTCTGCTTCACGATTATTATGAGGATTAAATAAGATGATGTGTGTAAAGTGCTTGGCACAAGGAATGCACTCAGAAAACAGGAGTCACTCTTATTAGCAAAAGTCACCCAATCGGCAAGTGACAAGACCTGGATTTAATGGCTCTGAATCCTAAGTGCTTACCCTTTTCTACTAAACTTACTCACCAACTCCTTTGCTCTCTGAGCTGGAATTCTAAGGAATTAGCAGATGTAATCAACATTTGGAAGGCTTTTTCTGTTGCAGTGTGTGTGTGTGTGTGTGTGTATGTGTGTGTGTGTGTCTGCTAAGTCGCTTCAGCCGTGTCCGACTCTTTGCAACTCCGTGGACTGTAGCCCGCCAGGCTCCTCTGTCCATAGAATCCTCCAGGTAAGAATACTGGAGTGGGCTGCCATGCCCTCCTCCAGGGGATCTTCCCAACCCAGGAATCGAACCTGCATCTCTATGTCTCCTGCATTGGCAGGCAGGTTCTTTTCTACCACTAGCGCCACTGGGGAAGCCCCTTTTCTGCGCAATAAAAGTTCTTTACTTTCCTCTTCTGATGATTGGTTTGTATTTTTTTTCACAAATATGTACTCACACACCCATAATCTTGAACTAGCCTTTCCCTTCCTCATCAATTGAATATAAATATTTACTGATTTTCCAACCTCATAGAGGAATAGCTAACATCTCAAAGGAACGGAATACTGCCTTCACCCACATGAACGTTTCAAAGTCCTTGCCTTTGAAAGAGATCATCATCCTGGAGAAAGTATTATAGGGACTTTCTTACGATGAGGTTTGGACTAAAATTCACGTTTGTGGAATGAAGCCCAGGTGAAAAGGAAAAGCCAGAGCTCACCTTCTTCTTCCCAGCCAGCCCTGCCTCCAGTTACTGCCCGCTCCCCATCCCAGGAGGGGAAAGAGCCCAGCCTAGGGTCAAGGAGTGGTGACCAGGTTAGCAACAAGGGCAAAGGGGGAGGAGACAAAAGAACAGAAAGTGGCAGCGGCTGGCTGAATGCCTGAGCATGTTTCTTTGCTGAAAGAGAATGGCCGGACAGCGATTCAAACTGAGAGAGAGGAGGGTGGAGGGGGGAAGAGGACAGCTAATGGATGGGGTGGCCCAGCGGGGGTCAGAGGTCAGGAGGGCACTCAGGAAACTAATTGGCCACTCTGTGCATACTCACTTTCTGCTTCTAGCCTACAGCTGGGCCTGGAGGCAAAGCGATAGGGTGGAAGCTAGCTGGCTGCATTTTTTTTTTTTTTAATGTCCCAAGATTCCAGACTAATGAAAAGCAAGTGAGATAAGGACCTTCTTTCCTTTCCCAGGAACACTTTTTCCTTCTTGCAAAGGAAAATGCTGAAGGTTCCACTTCACTCGTTCATGTATGCATGCATTTCTTCTTCCCCTTCTCCTTGTCTTTCTTCTCCTCCTCCTCCTTCATCATCATTGTCATCATTATCCCCGTAAGTGAATTGGACGCCCTAGGAAAGGTTATGCTGGGCATGTTCATAAGATGAGAAAGGATCCACCTCGAGCTTGGATCACAGATAATTAGTTAGGTCTGGGCTTCAGGGATCACCTAGTCCAACTCTCTTGTTTCAGACCCATGGAAGGGAGGAAACCAATTTGCTCAGACTCTCAGAGCAAGGAGTAGAGGAGGGAGCAGAGCTCAGGTTTTCTTCCTCCTGGGCCAGAGATTTTTTTCCATGACATTCTTCTCAGAAACATATTAATTTTTTTTTTTTTTAATGTCCCAAGATTCCAGACTAATGAAAAGCAAGTGAGATAAGGACCTTCTTTCCTTTCCCAGGAACACTTTTTCCTTCTTGCAAAGGAAAATGCTGAAGGTTCCACTTCACTCGTTCATGTATGCATGCATTTCTTCTTCCCCTTCTCCTTGTCTTTCTTCTCCTCCTCCTCCTTCATCATCATTGTCATCATTATCCCCGTAAGTGAATTGGACGCCCTAGGAAAGGTTATGCTGGGCATGTTCATAAGATGAGAAAGGATCCACCTCGAGCTTGGATCACAGATAATTAGTTAGGTCTGGGCTTCAGGGATCACCTAGTCCAACTCTCTTGTTTCAGACCCATGGAAGGGAGGAAACCAATTTGCTCAGACTCTCAGAGCAAGGAGTAGAGGAGGGAGCAGAGCTCAGGTTTTCTTCCTCCTGGGCCAGAGATTTTTTTCCATGACATTCTTCTCAGAAACATATTAACTTTGAAAACCTGAGCAGACTGGTTAACAGCTCAGCCTCTGGGCCAGACAGCCTGAACTAGAACGCTGGCTGCTAGCTTTGGGACTTTACGATCCTTAAACTTTCAAGGCAGCAAGTTGCTCATCTGTAGAAAAACAGGGTTGTTATGGGGATTAAGTGAGCTAAATGCATGTAAAGTGAGCATATGCTTCAATAAATGTTAACTATTGCTATTGTTATTTCTTCAGAGCCCAGCATAGACTGCGCTTATGGTGATAAACATGTAACACAATGAATATCGACTCTTTCTTCTTCTCTAATCTCCATGGGCAACCCATTCCAAGATGAAAATTCTCATTCCCCCTTAGTTAAGAGAGCTGTGAGGATCAGAGGGGAATTTTGGAGTCCTGTCTGAACCTTCTACTGAAAGGCTTTCCAAATTTGGCAGCAGTTGACTCATGTCAACACGTCCAAAAGGCTTAAAGCAGTTGCAGGGTACAGAGTTAGCACTCAGGCAATGCCAGTTGTCATTATTATTATTCCTGGGAAGGAGAGAGTGCTTTGTCTGTGCAGGGGATCAGGCATTAGGCTGGTTTACCCTTCATCAGGAATGTTGGGAGGGAAATTTATGGATCAGTTGGTAGCTGGCCAAGATGAGGTCTGAATTCTGTGAATTTTCTTTCTAACTTTTGTGTAGTTTAATAGAATCAGTTGTCTAGCTCTGCCCAGAGTTCTGAGACAGACCATCACTCTAGAACCATTGCACATGGACTTGGAAGCAGATAAAAAGATGAAAATACACCAAACACATAGACCACCTACGAACACTGGCTATCCAACCCACAGTGGAGTTTTACATTATGGACACGATAGGGTCACAGAGTGACACGAGTTTCTATCCAAAACTTAATTTTGAAGCTCCTCTTTGTCACATGTTCTCTCCATTTCATTATTCATTCATTACCGAAGTGTAATTTACAGACAATAAAATGCAGATATTAATGTTCAGTTCAATGAATTTTGATGATGGTATATATACTCTTGTAACCTGCACTCAAAACAAGGTAAGGAACAATTCTATCACCCCAGAAAGTTCCCTCTTGCTTCTTCCCATTCAACCTCCCAGTCTTCCTCTTCCCCTCTCTAGGAATTCTTTTTTTCTTTTAAATTGTTTTATTTATTTATTTATTTTTGGCTATGTTGGGTCTCCATTCGTGCTTTCTTGAGTTGCAAAGAGCAAGAGTTGCTCTCTTGCTGCAGCGCTCAGGCTTCTCATTGCAGTGATTTCTTTTGGCTTCTCATTGTGGTGGCTTCTCTTGTTGCAGAGTGCGGGCTCCAGGGCACTGGCTCATAAGCTGTGACACGTGGGCTTAGTTGCTCTGAGGCATGTGGAATCTTCCTGGACCAGGGATCAAACCCATGTCCCCTGCATTGACAGGTGGATTCTTACCCACTGGACCACCAGGGAAGTCCTCCTCTGGGCAATTCTGACTTCTATCACCCTAGATTCATTTTGCCTGTGGTTGGATGCTACACATTTTTTTATCTGTCTCCTTTTCTTAAGCATATTTTTTGGGATTCATTCACGTTGTTCATGTACCAGTAATTCATTTCTCTTTATTGAATACTACTCTATTGTATAAATATACCACAACTTATCCATTTTCTTGTGATGGACATTTGATTTTTTTCCAGTTTTTGGCTGTTATGAATAAAGTTGTTATGATTGTTCTTATATATTTTCCTGAGCCCCATTGCATTTATATTTTAATTATAAAATGTATGCAAACAGTTCAGAGATTATTATAGATATTCATAGATCACCATTCATGTTTAAGAAATGCTAACGTTTTGTCATGTTCAGTTCTTTTGAAAGAAAGTTTATAGATTTAGTTGAAACTCACTCTGTATCTCTCCCCACTCCTATTCTTCACCTCTGAGCCTTCAGAAGGAACCACTTTTCTGAAGTTCATTTGAATCCATTCTGAGTTTTTACATGTTTGATAGTGTATCTGTATGAAACGATGTTTTCATTAACATGCTAGATACTTACTTCTAAGAAAATTTTCTTTCATTATTTATCTGAGAATTTCACTTCTGGTTTCTTCTATTTTTTTTTTTCTTTTTGTGTTTTACTTAAACTTTCTGGGAATTTTCTCAGCTTTATCTTCCAACTCATTCATTAAGCTTTCCACTGATGTTATCATATATATTTAAAATCTCTAATTTTTTATTTTTTTAATTGTCTAAATGTTTCTTTTATAGTTTCCTGCTCTTGTTTTATGGATGTGCTATCTACTCTTACCTGGTAAGGAATTATAGTCTTTTTTTTTTTTTTTTGCTTTTATTTTGTTTATTTGCTTTTAGTTTCCTTTTCCTGGATAGAATCTGTTTTCTCCAGGTTGTAATTTCCTGTTTGTTTTGGAAATTTTTTCATGTTGGAGTTCTTCTTGAGGAGTCTGGTGGTTCTTAGATGCTCTCTAAGAGAGCATGGGGAACTTAAAAACTGATTGAAAGCTCTGAATTTGAGAGCAGGGCTTATCAATTAAGAGGCTCACTGTAGATTTACCTGGCTGTTCCATTTCCTTGGGGGAACCCCTCATGTCAGAGGTGTTAAGCTTTTTCTTGTGGACTAGTGAGAATCCCTAGGGAAGTATTGCTCATTCTCCATCCTGGAGAATGAAGGCTTCCTTCACTTCATCAACATTTGGCATATGAACATTCACTTAATCCTCCTTTTCTCCATATAATAACCTGCCCTTAGCTTTGTCTGTTGTTTTCTTTCCAGAGACTCTCTCTTCAAAGTCTTGGCTGCATGAAGCAAGGGGGAAAAAAATGTGACCCTATTGGCTTTTTAAGGGGCTTCCTTGGTAGCTAAGCTGGTAAAGAATCCACCTGCAGTACAGGAGACCCCAGTTCAATTCCTGGGTTGGGAAGATCCCCTGGGGAAGGGATTGGCTATCCACTTCAGTGTTCTTGGACTTCCCTGGTGGCTCAGATGGTAAAGAATCTGCCTGCAATGCAGGAGACCTGGGTTTGATCCCCGGGTTGGGAAGATCCCCTGGAGGAAGGCATGGCAACCCACTCCAGTATTCTTGCCTGGAGAATTCCCATGGACCGAGGAGCCTGGCTGAGGGGCAGTCCATGGGGTCGCAAAGAGTCAGACACGACTGAGTGACTAAGCACACACATTGGCTTTTTAAAGATTTCCACCCAATCTTGATATGTTTCACTCCGTCTTCACTCAGCCTCATTGCCTGAAGTACTTGGTAGAAGTACTTTCTACTTTCTCCACTTCTAGATTGGGATTCAGCTTTCTTAGGTTTACTGAATCAGTTATCTCTCATTTATTTGCTTTCTAGCTTCCAAAATTTCCAAAATGTGTTGTAATCTCCTTTCCCATTCTCTTTATCCTTGTGAGTTTATGCCTTTTGTAAAAACAATCTTTACTGTCATCTAGTGATGATGGAAGTTTCTCTTATTGTGATTTAAGTTAAATTTCTCAAAATATTTCTGAGATCTATTACCTTTTCATAAACTTTTTACCTATTAGGTTTCCATTTCTGTGACTTGTTTGTTCATATTCTTTGAAGATTTTTCTCTTTGGTTGTTGGTCTCTTTCTTATTGATTTGTTAGAATTCCTTATATAATCTGGAACTCATCCTTTGTTAATAGCATTCATTGTAAAGATTTACTCCCACTCTGGTTTGACCTTTAACTTTATTTATAGTGTTTTTTTCATTTCAATAAAATAAACATTAAATCTATTTAGTATATCAAATCTTCATTTTAATTCAGTCAAATTTATCCATTATGGTATTGTGTTTTGAGGGTCTTACCTAAGAAATCCTGTCTTACCCCAAGGGCACAAAACTATTCTCCAATATTTTCTTCTAAGAGCTTTAAAAATTTGCCTTTTTTTTTTTTTAAACCAAAGCTGTTAAGTTGCTCTTTATATACAGTATGAAGCAGAAAACTAATTTTATTTTTCCATATTGATAATCAGTCATTCTAGCACCATTTACTGAATTGTCCATCCTTTCTCCGTGATCTGTGATGTCATTTCTATAATATACCAAGTTCTTATATTCACAGGTCTATTTCTGAGCTCTCTATTCTATTTCATTGAAGCTATTTATTTTTCTGTGTGTCAAAATCATGCATTTTAGGTTATTACAGGTTTATTAAAAACATTTTACATGTAGTAAGGCAAATGCCTCCTCCTTCTTTTTCAAGATTGTCTTAATTATGCTTAGCTTTTGTGTATCATACTTTAAGGTTAGCTTGTAAGTTTCCTATACATAGATAGAGTCAAGTTGGTATTTTTATTGGAATTGCATAGAATATATAATTTAGGATTGAAAAGCAGTATTGGGTTTTCCATCCAAGAACACGGTATATTGCTCTATTTATTTAGACCTTCTGTCTGTCAATAAAGTTTTCTTTTTCTCCACATTAATTAAGAGTTGTTTTAGTAGAGCCTTTACTAATATCTTTTAGTTTTGTGGACATGGCGACAGAAACTCTTAAAGATTACATTTTCTACTTAGTTTTGTCCAGGCATATAGGAATGATTTATTATTATTATTATTTTTTTTTGGCATACTGATCCTGAGTTCAGTCACCTTGCACAATTCTTTTAATAGTTTTGATAATTTATCTGCATATTCTCTTGGATTCTCTATGACAACAATAGCAAATATCCTAGAAATTAACAGTCCAAAAGGGAAGGCCTAAGGAGAATAGACACATGGAAAGGTGTTATGGAGAGGAGAAAGGACCGTGCCCTCTGGACCAGTGGGCAGGTTGCAGATCCATGTGAGAATCATTCAACTGTTTGACAGTGAGGTAAACCCACCCTGGGAGTTGGTAAAGCCTGGAGAATGAGCTCTCAGGGATGTAGCATAAATGTAACTACATTAAAAAGGGGGTTGGATGAGATAAGAAACTCTGAAATTTGAATTTTAGACTGTTGTAGGACAGCAGCCCCAAGTGACTTCACCTACCCCTGACCAACCAGGTGTTTCCCTGCAGTCTGTTGGCAACCTCCAAGCTGCTAAATCCATACATTTTCCATCTGAACTATGTTACTGAAATTCTAGCTACTCAAATCCTCCTTGCCCTAGTGACTGTAGCACTGACAATACAATCATAAAAATTTAAAATATTCAATGCCACTTACTACATGACACCCATTCTTCTAAGCTCTTTATTTATGTTAGCTCATTTTGCCTTAACAACAAAGGCAAACTGTCTCTTGTGGTAGAGACTGTTATTATCCTTGTTTTATAGATGAGGACACTGAGGCACAGTGATGTGCTTGTTCAAGGTCACAGAGCTAAAATTGGCAGGTGGGACTGGATTCCAGGCGGTCAAGTTTTAGTGTCTGGCTCTAAACCACCAAGGATGCTGTTCTTACGAACTGTAAAGGGAGCTGCAGTGGATATGGTGTGTGTGGAGTCTGCAGCCCCAAGCTTAGGTTTCTGCCCCAAAGCTATTCTTTGGCAAATGATTTCCTCTTATTATAATCCCTAAGAATGTTCTTAGGGTAGAATCTTTCAGTAGGTTTTAGCCCCTTTACAGTTGAAGAAACATAGGTTCAGAGTGTTAAATAATGTTCTTAGTATCACATAGGGAGCAAGTGACAGAATTAGAATGTGAACTCTGCTCTGGGTGGCTTTATTTATTTTACTGGCCATGCAGCTTGCAGGATCTTAGGATTGAACCTATGCAGTGTCCTAACCACTGAACTGCTGGTGAATTTCCTCTGGGTGTCTTTAGTGTTCACACATGTCTCCTGCCCTATGCCATCTCTGTCATGGAGCCAGATCTTCAGAAAGAGCCTACACACTCTCAATTCCTGCTTTTGAATGTGATGGGCAATATGTGGGGGACAGTCTTCAGGGAAAAATCATCATCATCATTATTATAAAAAATCCTGTTAAAGGCCCAGCTGGGTGCTGAACCTGACAATCTGGGATCACTTTTCAGGCCTCAAAGCGAGGGTCCTTGAAAATGGGAGTGTTTCATCACTGACCTGGCAGAAGTAAGCTGAAGGGTAAATAAAGCCCAAGTAAGTAAATAAGTCCTAAGATAGGTTTCTCCATCTTTGGAGCTGATGGGTTGAATCAATTTACTTCTCTTAGATCCACAGACATAGAAAGCAAACTTATGGTTACCAAAGGGGAAAGTGGGGGGAAGAATAAATAGGAGGTTGAGAACATATATACACACTACTATATGTAGACTGGAGGAGGGCATGGCAACCCACTCCAGTATTCTTGCCTGGAGAATCCCCATGGACAGAGGAGCCTGGAGGGCTACAGTCCATGGGGTTGCAAAGAGTCCAACATGACTGAGCAACTAATCACAGCATGGCACATACATAGAATAGATAACCAATAATGATCTACTGTATAGCACAGAGAACCCTACTCAAGAGTTTGTAATAAGCCATAAGGGAAATGGCAACCCACTCCAGTATTCTTGCCTGGAGAATCCTATGGACAGAGGAGTCTGGTGGGCTATAGTCCATAGGATTGCAAAGAGTTGGACATGACTGAGCAACTAACACATAACACGTAAGGGAAAAGAATGATATATATATTATATATACATATATATGGAATATATATATATACATTCTGAATCACTTTGCTGTATACCTGAAACTAACACCATACTGTAAATCAGTTAGACTTCAAAAATATATGCATATATCTTTGAATAAAGTTCTATAATTTTTGCTATACAAATTTACTGCTATAAAAAATTTACTGTTTCTCATACACTTTTCTCTACCCTTGCTTTTAGATCAAGCATAAGAATTTGTTTTCAGAATTCGAGTCAGGGGCATGATTCCTGGAGAACTGTGGGGTGGCGCCTGGGATCAGAGGTGTGTACATTTCCGTGCACACATGGCCCAGACAAGAACACACATCACACCACCACATTTATGATGAGCAGACCCTGGAGACAAGGCGGGCGTATGAGGAGCAGCAAGTTCATGGGCTCTGTGGTCTCCATTCCCAGTTCACTGATGTGGCAAATTCCTCCCTGCTGTAGTGGGGTGCAGCCTGCCTTTTTGGAACTGAGTCCCAGCTGGGACAGTCTTTCCAGAGGCTCAGCCAGGGGACTGGGGACAGTTCCTCTCCATTGTTCTTGGACTGGCAGGTCGAGTTGCCGAGTGCCCACACCACAGCCCTCAAGCAGGGTCTAGGTGGGCACCAAGCCAGCCTTCCTCAGGCAACGATGCTGTCTTAGGTCAAAAGGGAAAGCACTGTCTGTGGCCGGGCAAACAAGCAGCTAGCTTTGAAGTCTCAGCAGGCGATTTGCTCAGGCTGGAGTGGGGAGCTTGAAGGAGAGGTTTTCAAGCCTCCCCTGAGCCTGGCTGTGTTTGTTAACTCCACCCGGCCGCCCAGGCCTGGGGTGTTTGATGTCTCAGGGGAAGCAGGAGGAGGGAGGCATGCCGAGGCATCCTGGAGGGACAGCTTTCAACTCCTGCAGAGCCTGCGGTCCTGCCTGCGAGCCGAATGCAGACCAGGCCTGAGTCCAGAAGAGCCATCATAGGGGACAGGCCTGTGACGGAAGGGAACACCCAGGCCCTTCCCTTCAAGGTGGGCCGCCGGGGTGTGGTCCAGGGCAGAAGGCAGAGGATGACACTTCCCCTGGGCGCTGTTTCTATTTAGGTGGTTGTTTAGTCACTGAGTCGTTGTGTCTGACTCTTGGCGACCCTCACGGACTGTAGCCCGCCAGGTGTGCCTCTGTCCATGAGATTCTGTCCAGGCCAGAACACTGGAGTGCGTTACCATTTCCCTCCTCCAAGGGATCTTCCTGATCCAGGGATTGAACTCACGTCTCCTGCGTTGGCAGGCGAGTTCTTTACCACTGAGCCACCTGGGAAGCCCATATACCATCTATTCAGGTGGTGCCAGGAGAGACTTTGAAGAAAGAGACGACAGAGGCAGTACTGGTACCTTCCGTAGCCGTAGGCCTGAGGGTCCCATTTGTAGTCAGTCTCCCCATCTTCATGCTTCACCAGTTGCCTCCTTGACTCCCCCTACCACACCACACCCTTTCTCCCCCATCCCCAAAACAGCACAGGGGGTCCCCCAGGGACAGCACTGCTGTGTTCCTGCCTCAGAGACCCTAGGCATGACCAGAGACACTGCCCCCAGCCCCTCCTGCAAACAACGAAAGGCACTGGGTGAGGAGCTCCAGTGGGAGGAGGGGGAGAAGCTTCTAGAAGCCTGGGCAACACAATGCTCCCACTGGGCTGACTCTCAGGGCTTGTCTTAGGATTTCCAAAGCGTGTTTGTGACCTTTCAGGCCCAAGCCATGGGGAATGAGACAAGAAATTAAGCATTATTATTAACCAGTTCAGGGTCCAATACACTATTAGTCACGAACAACTCCATTTCTGTCTCTCTTTCCCCCTAAATGCCCCTGTTCTGCTACAGCCGAAGGTTCACATCTGCTGGAGTTTTACCTCCAACACTGCTCTCTGGTCCATCCCTACCCGCTTGCCCTGCCCCCCGTCTCCCTCCACTCCCCAACCCCTGACATGTTGAGATTGAGAAAAAGCTTGTTTATGATAAGACCTGGAGATCTGGAGTTATAAATCCTTCCAGGATGGCCACTCTATCTCCATGCTAATGCTGGTGGTGCAGCCCAAAAGAGGCTCACCCGGTTGTGACCCATCCCCTCTCACTCCCCAGAGCCCTCTGCTCCTCTTCTGCAAACACGGGACAATGAGCAAATGGGAGTTACCTGTCTCAACAGGTGTTAGCCTGGCCTCACTTTTCTACAGGGTGATGGAGAGGTCACCTCCGGGCCCCCAAACCCCGGGCATTCCTGTAATTGCAAAAGCCCTCTTTCCGATGTGACCCTCCCCTTGGTCCCCCCACGACTTCACCTGCAGGAGGCCAAGCCCACCTCGGTGGACTTAGAAGACCTCCCTTCAGCTGCTGAGCCCATCGGCTAGAGAGCACACAGCACCCTCGTTGTCTGGGGATGGGGAGGGGTGACCCTGATGCTGCTGCTCAGGTTTGTTCTGTCGCTCAGTCATCGTTTTTCATATTAGCGTTCTCTGCTAAGTCACGAGCCCCTTGAGGGGAGAGATTGTTTCTTATTCATCATCAAATCCCTATGCCCAGCAGACTGCACAGAACATAAATATTTAGTAAGTGACTTGGCCTAACGCTTGTCAAACTCATCACCAGCAAATATTTATTGAGGACAACTTCTGTGCAGTGATTTCACTGAGCAGTAGTGGGCATAAAGATGAATGAGACCTCATTCCCACTCTCAGGGTTTATGCTAGAGTCAGGGAGACCCAGAGAAGCTTCCCTTGCTAGGAGGTCAGAGGAAGGGGCAGGGGCTGGAACTGGGGACCCCGGGGAATCTGGCCACCAAAGTTTGCCAAAACGTAAACTCACTGTGGATGCCCCCAGACCCAGATAACCATTCTCTGCGCATCTCTGTATATTTCAGAGTGGAGCTGTTCACGTACCGATGATCTACATGTCTGACTTTCCCTATGTGACTCTGTGACTTTGTCTCAAACAAGTGAAAAAAACCTAAAAAGTAGAGTCTCTACTTGGGAAGAATTTCTCAACCATTTGGTCCTGAGAACCAAGGAAGTGAAACTTGTCCCCGAGGAACCCCACCCAGAGCCACACTTGTGAGCTGTGCCTGTGTTGTTTGGTTTGAACTCTCCAGGGATTTTGAGGCCAGAGCTGCCACCACCTTCCGGAGAAAGGAAGGAGAAAATGGAGATGCCATCCTGGAGTTCAGGCTATCCCAACACAGCTCAACACCTCAGTGCTGGTCACCAAGAATAGAGAAAACAATAGTGGGGTTATAACTCCTCCTCTTGGACAGAGGACTTTATATCTCCAAGAGCCTGGGAAGAAAGCAAGTTAATCTCTTGGGTCCCAGAGAGACCAGACAATGTGAGGGCCATTGCCGGACTGATGCCATTCTCTCGTCAAGGACATCTTCCCTGCATGGACTGAGGGTCTAGCAGTGTTCAGGGAGAGTGGGAGCACTGTCAGTGGGTGGCATTTTCCGTGTGACTCTTTTAGGCTAGTGTTTCTGAAACTGTTCTACTCGAGTAACATTAGTGGCAGAGAAGCGTGAACCTCACACTTCTTATTGGGCCTGAGGCTTTAGATCACTCAAACAGGAAATTTCTTTGACGCCCCATATTTGATCTTAAAAATGCATCTAACTTTTATATTTTCTACCATGACCTTTGAGGTTAAAATTACTTATCTCTGAATAAAATGGATGCTCCAAGATGAACTATGTTTTTTATTGCCTCTTGGACTCCCTGACTCACTGGGCTGTATCCCAATTTGAGAAGAAGGATGCTTTTCAGGACATCAGACCCAAACACCCATTCCAACCCAAAGTGGACCTCTCACACACTTGGATGGCCCACACCCTTGATCTCAAACCACTCTTCCGGGTTTGTCCTATGTTGCCCTGTTGACACACTCCTCCAGTCTGACCCTGGGGGACCATCCCTTCACCTCTGGATTTATCCTGGTCCCTCTAGTAGAATTTGGAGATATGCTGGCCCGTAACCCCATTCTTCAGATGTCTACAGGCAATGGCTCTAAACTTTTTTGCAATCTCCTTCACAGAGCATGCGCACGGCAGTACATATGAGATCCTGAGCAGGGTCAAAAATAACTCCTAAAATGGACCCTTAATGAACTCATATCCAAAAGATTCTCGGCTAGGGACTGTCCTTGCAATGGCTGAGGCAGGCTTTGCTTACCCTGATACAACTGCTCCACTGTACAAGGGAGTGTACAAGGAAACTAGGAATCAAGGCTGCCTGCTTACGTACTCCTAAAATGGACCCTTAATGAACTCATATCCAAAAGATTCTCGGCTAGGGACTGTCCTTGCAATGGCTGAGGCAGGCTTTGCTTACCCTGATACAACTGCTCCACTGTACAAGGGAGTGTACAAGGAAACTAGGAATCAAGGCTGCCTGCTTACGTGATGATGCAGAAGTTAGGTGATCTCAAGTTCAAAGTAGATTGATCATGGATTCACTATATCAATGGATTTCAACTTTCAAAAGAAGTGCCACTAATTCATTTATTCATTCATGAAGTTGTTATTCATTCAACGGCCTCTTACAGAGAATCTACTGTGTACCAGGCACTACACAAGGTACTGGAGGTGCAGTGGTAAATAAGGATAACATGCTCTGGGCCCTCTTAGAACTTGCTAGTAGGAGACAGAACGAAATGGTCTCCAGGAAGCAAATAGAAAGAGCTCAGACGGACCAAGCCCAGGGCTTTCTGCCACTGACCACTGCTGCCTTGGCAGCATAGCATAACGATACAGTGAGACGGTCTGGAACTAAGTCAGAGTAAGGGTGAATTGCCTGCAACTCTTCCTAGAAAGGTTAAAAAAACATAAAGTGAAATTTCCCTCTAAGTCTCCTGACCTGCCCAACTGCCCCAGAGACAATGCACCCAACCCTAAGTGTGCAAACACGCCCTAGAGTGAGGAAACTCATGGTTTCGCATAATCCTCTCATTAGAGCAGCCACGGGAGAAGGCAATGGCACCCCACTCCAGTACTCTTGCCTGGAAAATCCCATGGATGGAGGAGCCTGGTAGGCTGCAGTCCGTGGGATTGCTAGGAGTCGGACACGACTGAGCGACTTCACTTTCACTTTTCACTTTCACACATTGGTGAAGGAAATGGCAACCCACTCCAGTGTTCTTGCCTGGAGGATCCCAGGGATGGGGGAGCCTGGTGGGCTGCCATCTATGGGGTCACACAGAGTCAGACACAACTGAAGTGACTTAGCAGCAGCAGCAGAGCAGCCACGTGAATTGGTACCAGGCTCTCCTCCATGTCACAGACACAGACCCCAAGGTCTTGGAGAAGGGACGCAGCCTGTGGAAGCCCCTTTGGCCAGGTTAGGCCTGGGATGAGGTTTATACGGGGAGGGGAGTGGGGCAGAGTGGGGCCTAATTGTGATTCTTGACTCTACTGAACCGTGCTGGAAGCTCCCATAACTCACCAGACAGATGCCCATAGTTCCGGAGACTCTAACCACAGACCCTTATCTTTTCTCTCTAGGACCTGTTTTGGTCTGATGGCACTCATCCTGAAAGCTCTAAACTCTAGAATTCGGCCAAGAGCTGGTGGACAATGGGAACCTGGGCTTTGAAATACATCTAAACCACCTCACAGTCTGTCTCCTCCCTGAAGACTGACCAATGACCCCTAAACCCCTGGATTGTTCATAAGAAATCTAGTGTGGCCTTGGAAGCTGCTTGGGTTGCCACCCTTTTCACCCTTCAACACTAGATTCTCTGCATCTTAGCCTGCATTGTTGCCCTGTAAAGGACAATTCAACCGAATCCAGAGTCAGTTAGGTTGTATAGCTAATCATGTGTAGAGTCACCTTCTTATGACATTAAGACCTCCAGGGGAGCCACTGAAAAGTCTTGTGAGGTCTGCTAATTCCCCTGCGAGTGAGGAATGTGTTTATTCTTCCAAGGGGCAAAGATCCCCCACTCAAAGTGACGCTGCCTCATTGTGTAACCAGGAACACGGGTTGTTGCTGATGTAAACAAATGGCCTGGGACAGACCTGCCAGGAGCCTGGGCTCCTTTTCCCAGAGGTGTTTCTTATGAATGGTTGTGCCCAGTGAAGCAATTTCCTGCCTTGTAAATTTCTGCCCAGCAAACCACATATCCTATCTAGCACTGCCTGGCTCTGGGTCATAAAACAATTCCCCAGAGACCAATCAGAGCCTGATCAGGAGTCCT
This sequence comes from Cephalophus harveyi, assembly GCA_006410635.1. NCBI lineage: Eukaryota > Metazoa > Chordata > Mammalia > Artiodactyla > Bovidae > Cephalophus > Cephalophus harveyi. The sequence continues at coordinate 323,107 of SJYT01020783.1, forward strand.
TGAGTAACAGGAAAATTACCCTCCACCTGCAGACGTAATGACACTCTACAAGCTAGTGGCTTTGCAGTTTCTGAACGTAAACATCACATGCCTTACCCTATGCCTCAGCTCTGCTCATCTGAGATGTGGGGCCCACGTATCTGATTCTTAGGCCTTAGTTCACTTCTCAGAGGCACTGGCTGGCTAGTGACCCATTACCTTGACCCAAGGACCTACCAGAGAAGGCAATGGCACCCCACTCCAGCACTCTTGCCTGGAAAATCCCATGGACGGAGGAGCCTGGTGGGCTGCAGTCCATGGGGTCACTAAGAGTCGGACACGACTGAGTGACTTCACTTTCACTTTTCACTTTCATGCATTGCAGAAGGAAATAGCAACCCACTCCCGTGTTCTTGCCTGGGGAATCCCAGGGTCAGGGGAGCCTGCTGGGCTGCTGTCTATAGGGTCGCACAGAGTCGGACACGACTGAAGCGACTTAGCAGCAGCAGCAGCAAGGACCTACAGCCTGGAGAACATATTTCACTGTGTCAGATCACGATTTGCAGAGCCAGGGCAAGAGAATTTCAGGCAGGGGGGTCTTGGGCACATGGAAGACAGAACTTTTGGGCTGAGACCATACTGGAACCGATCTGGACTTTCTTTTTGCATTTTGTGGGCCGTTGGTCTGAAGTGTCTTCCCACCCCCTCCATCATCTGCCTGGTGAACTGACATTCATTCATGATGCAGTTCAAGTGTCCTCCAGGGAAACTTCTCTGATTTCCACCCAAACAAGATTTCTTCCACTGTCCTACCACTCTGTCTTCTAACACTGACAGCACATTGGTCAGGATAACTTGCTAATTTTTCTGTCTCCCCAGCCAGGCAGGCAACTCCTTCAAGACATCTTGGAATCTGCAGTACCCACCACTGTGCCCAGCTCAAGTCAGTGTGCAAAAGACATTTGTTGGATGAATGAGTGAATGGGCATCTATTATGTATCTCTCTGCCACACTTAAGAGGCTTTGTATATGGAGCATGTACAAAGAATATTGTCAAAGGTATGAAGCTCTGGGTTAAGCCAGTAAAGAGAGGCATAACCTTCTGTCCTTGAGAAGTCTGCAATCTGGTTATATTTCTGTGGGTGATAGGAACATTTGCCAAAGGTATAGAGATCAGAGGGCTTCCCAGGTGGTGCTAGTGGTAAAAAATCCACCTGTTAATGCAAGAGAATTGGGTTCAATCCCTGGGTTGGGAAGATCTCCTGGAGGAGGGCATGGCAACCCACTCCAGTATTCTTGCTTGGAGAATCCCATGGACAGAGGAGCCTGGCGGGGTATAGTCCAAAGAGTCAGAAATAGACATGACTGAAGTGACTTGGCGCACATGCATGTAGAGAGATCAGACTCACAGGTAGACAGAAGTGGTTTGTTTTTGTTGTTGGTTTTCCTTTTTGAGCTCAGAAGCCAGAATGGGTTCAAAGCTGGTCTGCTGCTGCTAAGTCGCTTCAGTCATGTCCAACTCCTAGGGACCCCATGAACTGCAGCCTACCAGGCTCCTCTGTCCATGGGATTTGCCAGGCAAGAGTACTGGAGTGGGTTGCCATTGCCTTCTCCTCCAAGCTGGTCTAACTAACCCTAATACCGAATTTGCCATAAGACATTACCTAGGGCCTCTGTTTTCCTCTCTTTCCTTTCTTGTGGCCCCCTTTTGTAACAGTAATAACAATGACTTGCTCCTTCTTTTGAAACTTGGGAGGCCCAGACAGAGGTGGTGGTAGGTATACACTAGGGTCATTTTCCAGGTATACAACTAGTAAACTCTATGACATAGTATACACACATGCATTCACTCAAAAAATGTTTACTGAGCACCTAATGCATACCGGGTATTAGATGTTGGGGACAAAACAGTGAATAAAACTTTAAGTTCCCACCCTCACAGAACTTACACTTCACTGAGGGGCAGGCATTCAGTGACAATGGGTACGGGGCGCACCGTGTTCTCTCTCACATGGTCCAGAAAGACTGGATGCAAATAACTAACATTTAGTGCAGACGTTCTCATGTACCAGGTCAAGGACTTGATCCACCTTGTATCTCATTTAATCCCTACAACAACGCCATTTTCAGATAATACAACAGGTTCAGAGACGTTAAGCACCCTTCCCAAGCTTACACAGCTGGTAAGTGGTAGAGCCAGGATTTGAACTTCGGTTTGCCTGACTCACCCAGCCTGAGCTCCCCATCACGACCCTGTATGGCAGAAGTAAATATTTACCAGCTGAACAAAGGGCTGGATGAATGGTTAACCATCACTACAGTAGCAGTCTGTTATTTTGCTTCCATGATACAAACGTGAACCCCATGTTTAAGTTTTTCATTTACTAACTGTGTCAAGCTTTTCCAAAGTGTGACTCCACAGAAGGTAGATTTCATAAAGATGAACAAACAAGTATCTTTCTCCTCATCATCTGTGTTTCCTGGGGAAGGCAAGCTATTTTACAAAAACAATCATGAATTATTGATAAAGCTGTGCCAAAGAAATTAGCACCTTCAGTTTTCTTTCCTGGGTTTGTGGTAAAGTCTGTATTAGACTGTGCATGTGTGTGTGTGTGTGTGTGTGTGTGTGTGCATGCACGCACACGCGCCTGGTGGCTCAGCTGTGTCTGACTCTTTGTGGCCCCTCATGGACCGCAGCCTGGCAAGCTTCTCTGTACATGGAATTTTCATTCAAGAATATTGGGCGGGTTGCCATTTCCTACTCCAGGGGATCTTCCTGAGCCAGGGATTGAACCCGTATCTCCTGCATTGGCAGGCAGATTCTTTAACCACTGAGCCACGTGGGCAGCCCTTTAGGCTGTATAACAACCCCCCAGAATATCAGGTCTGAATCTTTGGGAGCCGTCAAGGACTGCTGTCAAGGACTCTTTTCCTTAAAGGCGAAGAGTCTTGGCAGACGTGATGAAGGAAGAATATCCTGGATAGTCTGGGTGGGCCCTACATGTGATGACATGCATCCTTAGAGGGAAGAGGAAGAGGGAGATTTGACCACAGGAGAGAGGACAGTGTGACCGGAGAGGCAGGGACTGGAATGACGTGGCCGTTAAGCCAGGGACCTGGGAGGCTGCTAGAGCTGCAGGAGGCAAGGCACAGATTCTCCTCTATAACCTCTGGGGAGGGGGGAGTTGGCTCTGCCAACACCTGGCTTGGGCGTGATGACACTGATTTTGGACTTCCAGCCCCAGACTGTCAGAGTATATATTTCTTGTGTTTTAAGCCCTTGAGCGTGTGGTCATTTGTTAGAGCAGCCACAGGAAACTAATACAGTTCTTCTAGAGAAGGAGACAGCAGGGAGAACAAAATTTTTGACCACTAGTGTAGGTGATTCAGAATTACGCTCTCTTTTAAAATAAAAAATATGAGGTTGGCCAAAAAAATTTGTTTGGGTTTTTCATAACATCTTATGGAAAAACTCAGGTGAATATTTGGTCAACCCAATAGAATTACCACATGATCCAGCAATCCCACTCCTGGGCATATATCCAGATGAAACTCTAATCCAAACAGATCCATGAACCTCTATGTTCATAGAAGCATTATTCACAATAGCCAAGACATGGAAGCAACCTAAATGTCTATCAACAGATGAATGGATAAAGAAGATATGGTGCCTGCGTACGATGGAATACTACTCAGCCATAAAAAAGAATGAAATAATGCCATTTGCAGCAACATGGATGCCACTAGAGGTAAATGAAGTAAGTTAGAAAGAGAAAGACAAATACTACATGATATCACCTGTATGTGGAATCTAAAATACGACAGAGTACTTCCCTGATGGCTCAGTTCAGTTCAGTTCAGTTCAGTCGCTCAGTTGTGTCCGACTCCTTGCGACTCCATGAACTGCAGCACGCCAGGCCTTCTTGTCCATCACCAACTCCCAGAGTTCACTCAGACTCACGTCCATTGAGTCAGTGATGACATCCAGCCATTTCATCCTCTGTCGTCCCCTTCTCCTCCTGTCCCCAACCCCCCGCCCCCGGCATCAGAGTCTTTTCCAATGAGTTAACTCTTCGCATGAGGTGGCCAAAGTACTGGAGTTTCAGCTTCAGCTTCATTCCTTCCAAAGAAATCCCAGGGCTGATCTCATTTAGAATGGACCGGTTGGATCTCCTTGCTGTCCAAGGGACTCTCAAGAGTCTTCAACACCACACTTCAAAAGCATCAATTCTTCGGCACTCAGCTTTCTTGACAGTCCAACTCTCACATCCATACATGACTACTGGAAAAACCATAGCCTTGACTAGACGGACCTTTGTTGCCTAAGTAATGTCTCTGCTTTTGAATATGCTATCTAGGTTGGTCATAACTTTCCTTCCAAGGAGTAAGCGTCTTTTAATTTCATGGCTGCAGTCACCATCTGCAGTGATTTTGGAGCCCCCGAAAATAAAGTCTGACACTGTTTTCACTGTTTCCCCATCTATTTCCCATGGAGCAATGGGACCAGATGCCCTGATCTTCATGGCTCAGTGGTAAACAATTGCCTGTCAGTGCAGGAGACATGGGTTTGATCTCTCGTTCGGAAGGATGTCACTTGCCGTGAAGGAAATAAACCCACGTACCACAACTGTTGAGCCTGGATTCTAGAGCCTGGGAGCCTGGGCTAGCGTGCAGCAACTAAGGAAGCCTGCATACCCTAGAGCCTGTGGTCCACAACAAGGAGAGCGATGGGACCAGATGCCCTGATCTTCATGGCTCAGTGGTAAACAATTGCCTGTCAGTGCAGGAGACATGGGTTTGATCTCTGGTTCGGAAGGATGTCACTTGCCGTGAAGGAAATAAACCCACGTACCACAACTGTTGAGCCTGGGTTCTAGAGCCTGGGAGCCTGGGCTAGCGTGCAGCAACTAAGGAAGCCTGCATACCCTAGAGCCTGTGGTCCACAACAAGGGAAGCAACCACAGTGAGAAGCCTGCACGCTGCCAAGAGAGAGTAGCCCCCAATCTCTGCAACTAGAGGAAGCCTGCACACAGCAACAAAGGCCCAGTGCAGTCAAAAATAAATCAGTGAATAACTTAAATATCACACAAATGAAACAGATGCAGACTCATGGACACGGAGAACAGGCTTGTGGTTGCCAAGGTGGATGGGTTTGGGCGGGTGGTGGAGTGGAAGGTTAGAGCTAGCAGATGTAAGCTATTATATATGGAATAGACAAGACCCTACTGTGTAGCACAGGGAACTATAGCCAATATCCTGTGATAAACTATAATGGAAAAGAATAGAAAACCCGAATCACTTGGCTATACAACAGAAATGTACAGAACACTGTAAATCAACTACACTTCAATTCAAAAAAAACCCCATACATTCTGTTTCTAGTCAAGATGCCTCCAAGAAATCCCTGTCTTGGAAAGCGAGGGGATCCCCCTACCAAAATGACTCCACCTCCTTCCCCACCCCTACCTCCTTCTCTCAGCTTTGTGTTTCTTTTCATTACCTATCAATCAGTATCTGGCATATTGTATAATTTGCTTATTTTGTTATTGTTGGCTCCCTCCCAGTTGACTGTAAGCCCCATGAGAAGAGGAACATTTTTTAAACTGCTTTTTTCACTCTGAAGAGTACGTAGTAAGCTCGCGATAAATGTCTATTGGATGAATATCAGAAGTCAGGTTACTGTCCTCTGGAGAGCCCTGACATCACAGCATGACATACTACCCAGATGCTTCCTAAAGTGCCAGTTTACAAAATGCCTGACACAGAGTCTTTGTCCAGGTAATGCTGCCTTCTGTAGCATCAGTTTCTATTTCCTGCTTTGTTCAGGCCCCAAACCTTGGAATCCTCTTTGATGTCACATAAAAACTATCAGAAAATTCGAGTGCCTGCAGATCCTCTCCCTTTAAAACCATATCCACAATCAGACAGGCTCTCCTCACCTCCACCACCAGCCCCTGGTATCAGGCTCCAGTGATGCAATGACTTCCTGACGGTCTCCTTGCTGTCACTCTTGGGCCTTCCCTACAACTCAGCAGCCAGAGGGATCCTTTTAAAGCATAAACCAGGGACTTCTCTGGTGGTCCAGTGGTTAAGATGCTGGGCTTCCAATGCAGGGGGCCTGGGGTTTGACCCCTAGTCAGGAAACTAGATTCTGCATGTTGCAACTAAGAGCCCACATGACAATGAAAATAGGGCACAGCCGGAAAAAAAAAAAAAAAAGCAAAACAGCATCAGACAGATCTTGCCCCTGCTCTGCTCACACTTCCTGATGGCCTCCAGCTCCCTCAGAATAAAAGTCCTTCCAGGAGCTCATAGCAGTCCGTACAAAGGTGACAAACTCCTCATCGTTGGTCCTCACCCCCAGCCAGCACTCTGCTCACACCCTGACCCCCACGCTCCCTCTCACTCAGCTCTGTAGCCGTTCCAGTCTCCGTGCTGCACTTTTCATAGATTTAAAAGTCACCTGAAATGACCATACACACATGCCATCCTCGCTGCCTGCCTCCCTAACCAGAGTGTGAAGCCCACAAGCGGAAAGGAACTTTCATCTACTTGATGCATTGATGTATTCTTGGGGTCTAGAACAATGGTGCCTGGCACACAGATGTCAGGATTTCTTTTCTTTTTTTTTTTTCTGTTTTTTGGCCATGTAGCATGTGGGATCTTAATGCCCCAGGGATTGAACCCGCATTCTCTGCAGAGTGCTAACCGCTGGACTATCAGGGAAGTCCCAGTAAGTATTTCTTGAATAAATAAATGAGAAATATTATTTTGGGCTAGATAAAGGGATACACAGAGGCTTTATAATGGCTTAGGAAATCAGGCATGCTTTCTTTAGAGTGTGATTTTTTTTTTTTTTTTTTGTTCTTTTAAAACCAACTTTATCTTTTTATTCCTTTCATAATTAATTGGAAATCATTTAATATAATTGCTTTATTAAGGATGTCTGAACAATAGAGCACAGGAAGGAAACCAGCCTTTGGAGGATATCTCAGTAGGTATCTAGTGAGAAAATTAAGTGTGTGAAAACTGCAAAGAAATTTTGGGTGGTCTGTTGGCATACACATACATATACAGACTGCAAAAAACCTGCTATGATGATTTCTGCTTTTGATGCCATCCCCTCATGTTTGCTCTGCTCATTCTTCCTTAGAAAGTGGGAAACCGCCTGCAATGCAGGAGACCTGGCTTCAATCCCTGGGTTGGGAAGATCCCCTGGAGAAGGGAAAGGCTACCCACTCCAGTATTCTGGCCTGGGGATTTCCATGGTCTGTATAGTCCACGGGGTTGCAAAGAGTCAGACATGACTGAGCGACTTTGAAAAGAAAGGGAAAAAACTGGTCATCCAGGCGTGTGTGAAGGTCTGCATACCCCAAAGATTCATTAATAAAACACTGTCATGTTATAAATCTTATCTGACAATCTAGTATTTGCCCAGCTGGAATGACCTCTGTATGAAAGAGAGAGACAGACAGACTGAGACAGAGAGAGACAGAGAGGCAGAGAGAAGGAGAGAAGGAGGGAGACAGGGAGGGGCTTTATAGACATTTTATTTAGCTGATTGCAACTTCTTACAAATATTCAGTCTGTTTGAAACAACTGGGACGTGTTTAAAGTATTTTTTAAAACATGGATTTGTCACTGTGTGGCAAATCCACTGTGTGGTCCATTATTGGCAATCTGTTCAGAACAGATTTCAGTGGCATTTATTTGAATTACTTCCTCATTCATAGGGGACACCTCAGCTCTGACTGTCCTTGGGAGGAAGTTCACTTCTGCCTCTTCCTGACCCACTGTTCCTGGATCCCTGTATTTCCCATGACCACCCCACCACCACCAACGCCGTCACCCTTTAGGAGCTTATAGCTGGCTTCAGTACTAGCCTCCTGGCTCTGTCATCTCCTCCCGATCATCCCCACCTTTTACCTTCTTCCCCTAAAGAGACAGACTCCCCAGTCAAGCCTGCCCTCTCTCTCCTCAGACCTCTTCTCTCTGACTCATCCTTGGTTCTCTGCTTGGTTGGTCATGTACCATAGACATAAGCAAAATCATTTCACCAATTATTGGCAGTTTTCTTTACCAAACATCACATTTGTGATGAGGTTATCTGGAAAGATCAACCAGGTCCAGAAGAATATATGAGAAGGCACTCTGGAATTGTCATTTATAACCTTATTGCTTCTTCTATCTCGGGTATGACTTCAGAAAAGATGTATGGATTCATTACATATTCTAATGCATTATTAAAGTCAAGCATGTATCTGCTGATACTTTTTAAGCTGACCCATCTTTATACTTAAAAATGTCTCTTAATAGTAGGCTTCCCTGGTGGCTTAGATGGTAAAGAATCTGCCTGCAGTGCAGGAGACCTGTGTTTGATCTCTGGTTGGGAAGATCCCCTGGAGAAGGAAGTGGCAACCTACTCCAGTACCCTTGCCTGGAGAATCCCAGAGGAGCTTGGCAGGCTTCAGCACATGGGGTCACAAAGAGTTGGAGAGAACTGAGCGACTATCACTCACTCTGGGATGAGAGAATAGTTAACACACAGTATCCACAATGTACCAGGCCCACGTCCAAGCACTTAACAAGTATGAACTCATTTACTCAACAATCCTATACAGTAGGTACCTCTGCAATCACCCAATTTTCCATAGGAGGACAATGAGGACAGGGTTAAGTGGTGATGCTGGAGATCCTAATCAAGGCATTCTGGCTCCAAAAAGAACATCAAAGATCTTCCCCCCAACCCAGAGCTCAGATTCCCTGGCTGTCCACACTGTGTTCTTATCCACCTGAATCCAGTAGGTAACACTCCAGTTCTCTCTGCCTTTGGGGGAAATAATTCACTGTTTGGCATGGACAGTTCAAATCCACTGTAAGCCAGGTTTCCATGACTGATTTCATTGCTTATCCACAATGTGAAAATTAAATCTGCTTTCCCCAGAGTTCACCCAACAAACCACAGCAGGTCATGGTAAAAACAGAATTGTCTATTAGCTTGAGCTCAGGGTGTAAAGAGATCTTCTGGAAATGTTAGTCCATAAGGAACTGATCCTTTGGCTCCTTGCTCCCCCAGACAATATTATATAGGCTAAAGCATTCAAGAGAAAATTCATGGTTGAATTGAAAAGGGTTGGGGCCAAGGCCAAGTACCATGTGTCAAAAGAGGCCAAGATTTGCTGTCTCTGGTTGAAACAGCATTTGAGACCCCTGTCATCACTAAGACAGAGAAGGCAATGGCACCCCACTCCAGTACTCTTGCCTGGAAAATCCCGTGGACGGAGGAGCCTGGTAGGCTGCAGGCCATGGGGTTGCAAAGAGTCGGACACAACTGAGCGACTTCACTTTCACTTTTCACTTTCATGCATTGGAAAAGGAAATGGCAACCCGCTCAAGTGTTCTTGCCTGGAGAATCCCAGGGATGGGGGAGCTCTGTGGGCTGCCGTCTATGGGGTCACACAGAGTCGGATATGACTGAAGTGACTTAGCAGCAGCAGCAGCAGCATCACTAAGAACTGCATCTCCCACTACATTGGGATTTTGAAAAACCTGTTGCTTGGGGTAGGAATTCCCAAGCAACTGGTCCGTAAGGGAAGAAGACATGGGGGGCTTTAGTTGCAGATGAATCTTTGGAGGGGGTAATGCCCACCTGAATCCATGCACAGTGGGCTTCCTTGCCCCTCTTAGAGTCAGTGAGAAGAGAGATCTGATTTAGAAGGGAGGTGCTCTCACCTGCCAGGGTCACCTCGTATGAGTCTTGGCCCACATAGGGTCTAGTTAAGAAAAATTCCCAGAGATTTCCGCCCCTCGCCAAGTCCTCCACACTCCTGGATGGCTTCTAGAGTGATTAAGACCTCCTGAGTTTTCAGGATTATTACAATAACACAAGATATAAAATCTACCAAATGCAGATACTTACTGCTCCAAAAACAATGTGAATTCAAACATAGGGCTCCAGTCGAGGCTAGAGTTCAAGATCTATATTCCCTTCCTCTTCCTGAACTCACAGGAGCCAACCAATAAGCCATCTCCACCAGAGTCAGCAAATCCTGGCCTCTCTTGACACAAGGGGCTTGGCTTTGGCCCCGGCCCTTTTCAACCCATCCATGAATTTTCTCTTGACCACTTTAGCCCAAATAACATTGTCTGGAGGGGAGCCAGGAGCCAAAAGAGGTCAGCATTTCTAACAGTCTCCATACCTGCCCTGGGCTCTCAGTACTTTTGCCTGGCTCACTAAGAACTGCATCTTCTACTACTTTTAGATTTTGAAAAACCTGTTGCTTGGGACCTCTTCAGCACGATGCCCTCGCTTACAGCCAGCTTGGGAACTGCTCTGTCTAGAAGCCAGAAACCACACGCTGGTAAGTCTGTGCTGGAGACGGTAAGGAGGAAAGGTCCAGCCTCCTTCTTCCTAGAGTCAACGCTGGATTATTTGTGGCAAAGCCCCTGCTGCAGAGTGTTTAGTCCTCTGGCTTTTCACCTTTTGGACTATTTGTCTTCATTGCCATCCTCACCAGAGGCAAGAACCCAGGCAGGAAGTGATACCCACAGGGGCCATTCTCCTGACTAACAGCCCTATGGGAGGGAAGAAAGATTGGAGTTCATGCTTACAATGAAGCTGACAATGTTACCCATGGTGATTCCACGTTTCCTACTTTTCCTCTGTTCCTGTGACCAACAGTCACCAAGAGTTGGCTCCAAGTCTACTCCGATGAGTCACAGAAAGACAAAGTATTGGAGTCTGACTGGGGGAAAAAACTTTTCTTACCTTAGCGATAAGGCTGGCCGAAGACAATGGGACATGCAGCAGCGAGCCCCGTGGAGTAAGTGGAAAATTCCAAGAAGACCAGGGGCCAGGGGTTCTTGGAGAAACCAAGGCAGGGAAAGCATCAGAGGTAGAAATATGAGACTCTGGGCCATGGTAAAATAAATTGTTTTAATGGGAGGTTTTCTGAAAGGGCAACTTTTTCTTGTGCTATCAAACAGCCAGCGTCCCTGCCTTGGCGTTTCCTGGGGCTGTCCTGGCTGGCCCCCCAACCCTTCCGGAAGCTAAGACACTACTCTGACACTCTGTTCAGCCCTTCCAGGGACCCAGAGGTGTGTCTTAACATCAGGAGATCAGAGTGAGCTGGCAGTCAGTCCAAAATACACAGTCTCCGTGTGCGTCCAGGGCCGAGGAAGCGGGTCAAGGGCTTCACTTCTGCCTTAGGTATTTCTCCGTGGGGGGAAGAGAGAGGGGGCGAATCACTTTGAAAATTCAACTCTGACCTTTACAAAGAAAACCGATAGATGCTTTAGTATTATATACAGGGCAGAGGGGAGAGGAAGTAGAGGAGAAGCCAGAAACCACACGCTGGTAAGTCTGTGCTGGAGACGGTAAGGAGGAAAGGTCCAGCCTCCTTCTTCCTAGAGTCAACGCTGGATTATTTGTGGCAAAGCCCCTGCTGCAGAGTGTTTAGTCCTCTGGCTTTTCACCTTTTGGACTATTTGTCTTCATTGCCATCCTCACCAGAGGCAAGAACCCAGGCAGGAAGTGATAACCACAGGGGCCATTCTCCTGACTAACAGCCCTATGGGAGGGAAGAAAGATTGGAGTTCATGCTTACAATGAAGCTGACAATGTTACCCATGGTGATTCCACGTTTCCTACTTTTCCTCTGTTCCTGTGACCAACAGTCACCAAGAGTTGGCTCCAAGTCTACTCCGATGAGTCACAGAAAGACAAAGTATTGGAGTCTGACTGGGGGAAAAAACTTTTCTTACCTTAGCGATAAGGCTGGCCGAAGACAATGGGACATGCAGCAGCGAGCCCCGTGGAGTAAGTGGAAAATTCCAAGAAGACCAGGGGCCAGGGGTTCTTGGAGAAACCAAGGCAGGGAAAGCATCAGAGGTAGAAATATGAGACTCTGGGCCATGGTAAAATAAATTGTTTTAATGGGAGGTTTTCTGAAAGGGCAACTTTTTCTTGTGCTATCAAACAGCCAGCGTCCCTGCCTTGGCGTTTCCTGGGGCTGTCCTGGCTGGCCCCCCAACCCTTCCGGAAGCTAAGACACTACTCTGACACTCTGTTCAGCCCTTCCAGGGACCCAGAGGTGTGTCTTAACATCAGGAGATCAGAGTGAGCTGGCAGTCAGTCCAAAATACACAGTCTCCGTGTGCGTCCAGGGCCGAGGAAGCGGGTCAAGGGCTTCACTTCTGCCTTAGGTATTTCTCCGTGGGGGGAAGAGAGAGGGGGCGAATCACTTTGAAAATTCAACTCTGACCTTTACAAAGAAAACCGATAGATGCTTTAGTATTATATACAGGGCAGAGGGGAGAGGAAGTAGAGGGGGGAGATTGCACTTAATTACAATAGTTTATAGTTTACACCCATTGGACAAATTTACTTCTTTAAAAGAAATCTCCAGATCAGCCGGGATGGGGGGCGGGACAGGGGGAGGTGGCTGATATTTACAGTGTGTTTGGCTCAGTTCAATAGCACGTGTCCTCCTCTTCTCATTTCAGTAACAGATTCAAGTTTTCACTTCAGTTTGTTCGATGAGAGAGAGTGATGCAGACGCTACGGCTTTCTCTCTTCCTCTTCCGCTGCTTCTTTGTCCCCTGCCTCTAGGACAGACCAGACTTCTTGGGAGAGGCATCGTGACAATACTGCATAGAAGGGGCTGCGCCTGTCAGAGCGAGTGTCCAAGGCGCCAGCAGGACAGCAGGTGAGCAGGGACCTCCCGCAGGTGCTGCGTGTCGGGTCACTGCGCTTCTCCGTGACAGCTGCCCAGAGGGTGATGATGTGGAAAATAAGGGTCCTTGTTGCTGTGCACAAAGTAAGTGATGTGTGGGCATCACCAGGCTTGGAGGGGACACTGCAGAGAGAGAGGAGAGACAGCTCAGCTGTGCGCCTCTGGTGGGGACCTGGGCCCTTAGCGTCTGGCTTCTCTGGGGGGAGCTGAGACCCAATTCAACCAGCGAAGAGCTGGAGGTTGGAGGTATGGGGACCCTGGGCCCTCAGAGTCCTGCAGGGCTGGTCCTGAAACATGCTTCCTTTAGGAAAATCTAGGAGCCGGATTCCCTGGCCACTTCAGAAGAGAGAAGTGAATTGCCAATGGCCTTGAAATAGTCATAACTTGCTGACCTTTATCCTGAAATGGGACTCCTCTTCCTGTGAGACTGCTTTTTATAAATTGCTCAGTTTGGTGGCAATGACAGCTGGATGGGGAGCTTTTGCTTTTGAAGGAAGTAAGGGTCTCTTCCTAGGACCTCTAAGAGCAGGGGTCCCCCAGATCCCTTCCCAAATGGAGTAGCAGAGATCCTGTTCAAAGGTAGATTCTGACTCAGTGGGCTGGGGGTGGGCTAAGAACCTGCATTTCTAATCAGCTCCCAGGTTGGGCTGATGCTGTTGGTCTATGCTGAGCCCCAAGGCCACAGAGCACAAGAGAAAATCACCAGGTACTAACGCTCCATCAGGAAGAAGTGTGGGGAATTGCAAAGTGCTTTCTATAATGCTTGCTACTATCAAGACAAGAAATCAGAGAACTGGGATCCAAGGGCTAAAGGCCTTTGAGACCAGGCTTCTGGGTGGGTTGGGGCAGGAGACCCAGCATGGAGGAGTCCCTGAGAAGAGCCAGACCCCCACATGGGGCAGCCTCCATTCCCAGAGCCGTGGGCCTCGCTCATCTCAACTGTCATGGAAGATCACAGCTCGCGTTTTCCTTCCGGGGAGTCCCTTTTCCCGCGCTTTGCTTTTCTTCCTTCCCTTACGCCTTTGTTCTCATCTCAGAGGAATGTTCTGCCCTTTGACTTAACGGTTCATTTTCTCAAGACTCCCCCTCAAACACTCCCCACTCCACACACAGACACAGACACAGCCACATACAACACGTTCACATATCTATCACACTGTTAAAGGCCTCTTATCCCACTATTATCCCGTTAACCAGTTCTCAGCCATAGCCTTGTATGGGGCTGTTACTATGTCCATTTTACAGATTAGGAAAGCAAGGTCAAAGAGAGTCTAGGAATTGCCCAAGGTTTCGGAATTAGGAGACTGTGGGGCCAGAGATTCAAACCAGTTCTGGAAGACCTCCCAGACAGTGTTCTTTACATTACACTGAGGTTAAGAGCCTTCTATTAGCTTTGTGTGTCTTTTTTTTTTTTTTTAATATTTATTTATTGGGCTGCGCCAGATCTTAGCTATGGCATGCAAACTGTTAGTTGCAGCATGTGGGATTTAGTTTCCTGATCAGGGATAAACCCGGGCCCCTGGCCTTGCGGGTGTGGAGTCTTAGCCACTGGACCACCAGGGAAGTCCCTACGAGCTTTGCTCTTGTTCAAACTCCTTTCTCTGGGCCTTGGTCTCCCCACCTTTATGATGAAGGTTGTTGGGGGATTAGATGGGCTGCTAGGCATGCCGTCCTCCCCATGGTGCTGGTACGACTGTCCTTGTTAAGCTGCCCGGGGTGCCCCGGTCTGGGCTGCTCCCCGTACCCCACCCCCCCTCAGTGCTCCTCAGAGCAGGGCTGAGTGGTGCGTCCACGTGCGGAGACAGGTTTCCGGGCCTTCTGCATTCTTGATATCTTTTGCCTCCTCTTCCTCCCTCCACCCACCCCTGCTCTCTCCAGTCTCTTTACTCCTCACTATCAAGCTTTTTGCAATTTTCAGATTTCAGGTGGAGGAGAGAGAAAACGGCTTGTGACCTTGCAGGTTTCAATGGAAGAGCAAACACCAAGAACAGATAAGCAGACGCCAGCGAGATTCTATGACCTGTCATTAGGGATGGGCTTCCCAGCTATCAAATGTTTGCTCACATAATAAAATGGTGGCAGAGCCCTGAATGTTGTCAAAGGAACTAGAGTTATTTGCCCCCTTCAGAGTCTAAACACAAACAACTGATAAGGGGCACGCTGGACTCCCTCAGAACAGAGGCCCGGCTCAGCCAGCCCCGCGGGGACCCTGTCTGGGGGTCCCCGAGTGACTACAGAGCCCTCCATTAGGAGGGTGGGGGCAGCTGGAGGATTCTTAAGGACATCCTCACCCTAAGAAGATCTGATCCATAATGGGAAGAGCTGACATTTACTGAGGTCCTACTGTGTGCCAGGCTGCATTGCTAAGGAAAGCCTTGACATGCATTATTCCATAGAATTCTCACATCACGCTTTTGAGGCAGGTAATCGTCATTCATTCATTTAACACGGTTTTGTGGGCCTTTCCTATGCTCAGTACTTTCGCAGGCACTGGGCATGCAGCTGTGAACGGGACTCTGTCCCCACCCCCACTGAGCTGACATTTTAGTGAGAGTTTTGAACAATGAATGAGTTAAGAAATGCATCACGTAAAACTTCAGGAGGAGATGAATACTCTCGAAAAATAAGCATGATAAAAGGTCACAATGACTAGAGGGGAAGGGGGAAGAAATTATGCAGGGGGGTCGGGAGGTGATCCCCCCACTCTTTGAGGTTTGAGCTGGATGCAACGAGCATATGCAACAATGCACACTAAAGTATATTCCAGCCGAAGGTGCCGCAGGAGCAGAAGTCCTGCGGTGGGAGCCCTTCAGCTCTGGTGTGGCTGAAGTCGAGGGACAGAGGAAGGAGGGGCTTCTGTCTGACCACATAGGGTCTTGGAAGTCTCTGCTTCAGTCTGGTTACAACCAGAAGCTAGTGGAGACTTTTGACAGGGGTGGGGCGAGTGACATGATGGGTTTTCCTTTCTCAGAGACCACTCTGGCTGCTGAGCGGCGAACACAGCACACCCATCCCTGTGGGGCAGGAATGGGAAGTTGGGGGCCGCTGCAGGAACACAAGACTAACGGGGTGGGTAAGCAGCAGTCAGGGAGAGGACGCATTTTAAAGGACCTTCAGCAGAACTTGTTGATGGACGGGATGTGGAATGCAGGGTGTGAAGTGGTCGCGGGTACTCTCAGGAGTCTCACTTGAGCAACTGAAGGCATTTTGGGAAATGGACAAGCCCAGGCAGAAAGCAATTTGGGTCAGGAGAAACTGGGGCAAAATGAAGAGCTGCTGTGTAAGGCAGATTTGATCCGAGATGCTGGTGAGGTATATTAGGTGTGCACCTGTATGTGCCAAAGAGGCACTGGGTTTGTGAATGTGCCCTGAAGGGAGAGGTCAGTACTGGAAACAGAATGATAAGACCCATGGTCGTATACACCTGACCCAAATTCATGCAACTGGGGATCACCCAGGAATAAACATGGAGGAGAAGAGGCCAGAGAAGAGTCCCAGGGCCCCTCAACTAGTAAGTGTTGCAAAGATGAGCTGGCAGCCAAGGAAATGAGGAGTGGCCAGTGCCATAGGAGGAGAACCAGGAATGGGTAATGTCCTAAGACTCGAGAGAGAAAAAGAGGGAGTAATCAGCTATGTCAGAGACAGAGATTGAGAAGTAACCACTGGATCTGGCAACGTGGAGATGTCAGTGAGCTGGACAAGAGGGGTTTCAGGAATGTGGGGGCAAAAGCCAGTCTGGAATGCTCTCAAGAGAGAACTATGAGGGCGTACAGGTCTCTGTACACCCCCCACCCTAGGTATATACAATAGAATACTATGCAGCCATAAAAAAAAGAATGAAATTTCACATTTGCAACAGCATAGATGGATAAGGAGGGCATTATGCTTTAGTGAAATAAGTCAGACAGTGAAAGACAAATACTGTGTGGTGTCACTACCTGTGAAATTTAAAAAATACAACAAGCTAGTGAATATAATAGAAAAGAGACAGACTCATAGGTATGGAGAAGAGACCAGTGGTTACCAGTGGGGAGAGGGAAGAGGGGTGGGACAAGAGAGGAGATTAAGAGGTACAAACTACTATGAATGAAATAAATAACCCACGAGGATCTAATGTGCAGCATGGATACTGGAATATAGCCAATATTTTATAATAACTATAAATGAAGTATAACCTTTAAAAATTGTGAATTGCTATGCTGAAACTCAGAGGATAAAGCAACTATACCTCAATAAAAATAAGAAAATAAAAAGAATTGGGGGTGAGGAAGTGGAGACAGTGAATACAGATGATTATTAATAATCTATTAAGGTAGATTAATGATAGCTCTATTCATTACAAGTAATGATTATACTTCCAGTGTTTTAGATGAGGGAACTGAGGCTTAGAGAGATTTTAAATGACTTGCCCAGGATGTCTCAACAGAAAACCCACTATGTAAGATTACTGCCTTTTATCTTCTGAGTGGGACACCAGGGGGAAATAAATGCCCTTTACCATTTAAAATCCTCCTTCCTAAGCTCGAGAGACACCCAAGGTTACCCTCAGGGAAAGCCAAGGTTGACCCAGTTGCCACAGACTGGGTGTTCCCAGCCAAGCACTGAGCTGAGTGTTTTACAAGTTTTATTGCATTTTGCCCTTTCAATGATCCCACAAAGGAAGAATCGTTATCTTCATATTACAGGTAAGGAAACTGAAGTTCAGAGAGGCTGGACCTTTGCNTCCTTCCTAAGCTCGAGAGACACCCAAGGTTACCCTCAGGGAAAGCCAAGGTTGACCCAGCTGCCACAGACTGGGTGTTCCCAGCCAAGCACTGAGCTGAGTGTTTTACAAGTTTTATTGCATTTTGCCCTTTCAATGATCCCACAAAGGAAGAATCGTTATCTTCATATTACAGGTAAGGAAACTGAAGTTCAGAGAGGCTGGACCTTTGAGTGGGGTGGGTGCAGCTTCAGGGGATTTATGATGAGGCTGCCCACCTCCTTCTCATCAGCACCCCTGATGGGTGACTGCTCTGGGCAGAGGGTGGGGGTAGGGGGGTGGTGGTCCTCTCCTGACCTCTCTCTATATAAACTAGGAAGTGGAGCGGTGGGTAGAGTTGTGGAAACAGGAGTCTGCTCACAGCCTGCCCACACTTGTTTTAGCCAAGGCTGGTGCTTGCTGTCGTCTGGTTTCCAGGCTGGAGGGCTGTTGTTTTTGCAGGAGGCTCAGGCAGAGACCCACTCAGATGGTAACTCGCCAGGACTCATTGGGGGTTGCGGGGTGGTTTGGTGACGGGAGACAGGCTCTGGAAAGGACAGAGGGCAGTAGCTGCCAAGGATTCCCAGCAAGAAAGTTCCAGCCTGAGGTTTCTGAAACACGATCCACAAGGTCTTGCGGCATGCCTGTCCTGACGATGGAAAACACTGGGAGACAAGGTCAAATCCTGGCTTCAGCCTCACGCCAGCATAACCTTGAGTCATTTTTATAAGCACTTTAAAAATGGATCTTAGAAGGTGAGTGTTGTTGAGTGGATTTGGAGTGAGAAGAACTAAAGTCTGGAACTCTAGCTCCAGATTTACCATCCTGTATGCTTAGCCAGATTCTGTCCCATTTTTGAACCTCTATTTTTGGCTCTGTAAATTAGGCATAAAAATTTCTACCTTGCAGGAGGGTTATCCAGGAAAGGTAAGATGGAAAATCACCTGGAGTGCTACATGGCAAATGAGAGGCACTCAAAAAAAATAAATGCTAGATTTGAATTTATTCACTCATTCACTCATTCATTCACTCACTCATTCACTCACTCACTCATTCATATTTACCGAACATCTATTAAAGCCCAGGCATTTGGCCACACACAAAGGGCTTGGGTGCTTTGAAAGGCCCTGAACTATTGGCTTTTTTTTTCCTGGGAGATGGGTGAAAGGGCATCCTTGTGTAGCAGGAGAGTGGGAAGCAGAGNTCACTCACTCACTCATTCATATTTACTGAACATCTATTAAAGCCCAGGCATTTGGCCACACACAAAGGGCTTGGGTGCTTTGAAAGGCCCTGAACTATTGGCTTTTTTTTTCCTGGGAGATGGGTGAAAGGGCATCCTTGTGTAGCAGGAGAGTGGGAAGCAGAGATCTGGAGCCCCGGCCCAGGAGACAGGATGTGCCAGAGAAATGGTCTTAACCCTGAGACGTGTTATTGTCAGAACCTCCTTTGACCACATGCAGACCAAGCAGTGAGTTCAATCCTGAAGGAGCTAATGGAAGGTGTTTTCTAAGGGATTACAGACAGAAAGGGGTAGGAACAGGAAGGAAGCTGTCACTTCGAGCACATGACTCAGTACCAGGCATGATCTTCAGGCACTTTGAATATTATGTATGAGGGAGGTGGGAGCTTCCCCTTCGGAGATGAAGAACCCGAGACACAGCCCTGAATTAACTGCCCAAGGTCATGGAGCAGGTGTGAAGGAGCCAGGATTGGCTCAAACCCCTTGGCTTTTCCTAGCATTCTATGATGCCTCTAAAGCAGCCCTGCCTGGGATGGGTCCTGGTTCAGTGCCCACATTGGCACCGGAAAGATTCTGAGAAGCCCTGTCCTGTGGGGTTTCTGCTAAACCCAGCTGTTCCCCCAACACATTTGGCCAAGGAAATCTTCCTCTCCTTACGTCATGGGCTCCTGATTCCTAGCAATAGACTTGAAACACTTTGTGGAAAAGAACACTTTCAAACAACAAAAAAGCAGAATTGCCACCAATTCCCTTCTGAAACTCACTTCTGACCCTTTGCCTTCAGAACAGAGTGTGTACAACTTTTCCTCCCCTTGGGTTCCTCCTGCTGCCAGGAGGCAGCATCTTCCCTCTCCTCTTATTTCATTCCATCTTTCCTACCCTCTCTTCTCCTGTTGTTTGCAGGAAGAAAGTTTCCTGACTGGAATATAGTTATGTAGGTTTAATTTTTACTCTTGTTCCTGACTGTTACAGACCACAAGAGCAGTGACTACCACGGGCGTTTTAAAGACGGGTATTGCCAGGACTTCCCCGGTGGTCCAGTGGTTAAGAATCTGCCTGCCAATGCAGGGGCCACGGGTTTGATTCCTGGTCTGGGAAATAAGGTCTCACAAGCCTTGGCTCAACTAAGTCCCTGGGCCTCAACTACAGAGCACATGAGCCCTAGAACCTGTGCTAGGCAACAAGAGAAGCCACCTCAATGAGAAGCCTCCATACCGCAAGGAAGAACAGTCCCAGCTTGCTGCAACTAGAGTAAGCCTGTGCACAGCAGTGAAGACCCAGTGCAGTGAAAAATAAAGAAAAAGATCGGTATTGGAAGATGAGTAGTGTTTAAGTGGGAAAAGTCCAGGATTTAGAGCCTAAGACAAAAGTCTGGAAGTTCAGTCCTAGCATATCATCTTTTGTGACTTTGGGCAGGTTACCCTGCACCTCTGAGCCTTGCTTTATTTCTTTGTACTTCTTAGGAGGTTTTGGCAAAAAGAAAACAACGAGATAACGTTCATGAGAAGCATGAACTGTACAGCGTTACGTGAAGAGTGTTAGCCTTACTGAATGTCATCGCCATCATTCTATAGAACTGTGAGTCTATCGTCAGACTCCCGAAATGTCTGGGGGTTTCGAGATGACCTCACAGTAGTTCTAGAGGCTCGTTCATGTGGCGTCAAGGTCGGCTGGCCACTTGGTCCCATTTGGGGGCCGGTACAGCATCTCAGAGAGCATCTCGAAGCGTTTTGATTAAGAGGCCATTTCCTGAATTCAGAGGACTTGTTTCAACAAGCAAGCATCAAAGTCAACTTGGGAAAGACAGGAATCATTAATCACAGCCCCGTCCAGGGCTGCCCAAGCGGCAGATGGATTGATAAACCTTTCAAAGGGGAAGGTATTCCCAAGCAGGGCTGCTGCGCCTGGCTGCCCCCCTGATTGAGATTGGTGAGCCCAGATAAATGTTTTCCCTGCTCACTACAAAGAGTGGGAAATCGCACAGGAGTCGAAGGGCAGGGCAACGGGGGCTGTCCTTTCATCTTCCAATGGGTGAGAGAAGGATAGCAAGGTGGGTCCCACACACCTCTCCCTCCCTACCCCACCTCATTCCACAGCCCGAAGGACTAGGTCATGTGTGTTTCAGCACCCAAGATGTGCCAGGCACTTAATCTACATGGCATAATCAAATCTGCCCAACAAGTAGATGCTACCATTTGTTTTAGAGATGAGGAAGGTGAAGGCTCAGGGAGGTCAAGGTCACCGAGCAAGTGGCAAAGTCAGGAACTGAATCCACCTGTTTCATGACAGTGTAGGACCAGGAGGAGATGGGGGCAAAGGAAGAACAGAGAAGGCTGAGCCCATGAAAGAACTTGCTCAGGAGCACATCAACACCGGATGAAGTGTGATTTGATGGGGGAAAAAAAAATCATCCACAGGACCAGACGCTGCCAAGAGCCTCTGACATGAAGTTCAAGGTTGTCACCTACTTATCTAACAATCAATAAAGGCCAAACAGTTCCCACACTGCACAGACCCCAGCTACTAAAAGGTCCTATTGTGTTACTCTGGAATTGGGACCTGCATTCAGATGTCTTGTCCCGTTTCCTAACTCTCAGTGTCTCGTTCGAGTCCAGCTGCCCAAGCTGTAGCCTCACCATGGGTTGTCTTTACCCTCATCCCCTCTATGTATGTGGAGGTGGGAATTAGTCATCAACTGAAATAGTGACTAAGCCTCTGGATTCCCCACTTTCAATGCACCAGGAAGCGGATTCTGAGCTTCTCTATAAAACACCAAGTGAACACAGGCCCCTGGTAAGGCCAGGCTGTCTACTGGGGAGTCCCCGTGGGTTGGCAGAATCGGTCATTTTCTGGAGCTTACAGCACTGGGGGTTCAGGATGAGTTCTGAACTGGGTGAATCAGCCTCGGGACCTCTGACTCACTGTTCGTTTTCTCTATTCGTTAACTGATGGGAAATCCTCAGGGATCCCTCTTGCAAAGCGTGAGACTCCAGAGGGTCTGACTTTCTGAGCCTCTCCCTGTCCATGGATCATGACCAACCCACTGGGGATACTCCACCCCAGGGTCTGCAGGCTCTGTGTAAGCCAGTCTCCAGCAGCTGAGCACACTTCGCTACTCTAGTGCTCTTGTTAGGGATGCTAGGGGAGCAATGAGCCCCTTCAGCCTGTGGCCCATCTTCTTTGCCTTGTGACCTCAGGGATTCTTTTAGAAAGTACCCGGGGAGCCTCAGAAGGACCACACTGAGGCCGAGGCCACACTTGTCACGCACTCTGCACATCAGCAGTCATGGTCATCCCTCCCCTCCCCTTACCTTCTCGCCAGCATTACCTGTTTACTGGAAGACATGTTGGTGAGCGTACTGATGCTGCTGGTGTCTGTGACCACCATCGCAGACGGAAACCGGGAGGTGTGGGAATACTGGGGAGGTTCCTGCTTGTGTGTGTACACTGCAGAGACAAAGTGAAGACAAGGTCAAGGTGCAGGTCCCGCAAGAGTGTAAGCACAGCTACAGACCACCCCTCATCCCATACCACTGTTCCTTTTTCCCCAGGCAGATAAAAGGGGGTGGGGGTGGGTGGTAGTTATGTTTGGGCAAGGCAGTGTGATGTGATCAGGAAGAATGGCCATGTGTTTAAATCCTGGCTCCTTAATCAACTCAGTTAGCCTCAGTTTCCTCCTCTGTAAAATGGGAATGATATCTGTTGTAGGATTAAAAGAGATTGTGTTTAAAGCAGTTTACCAAATAGATAGATAGGTTTCCACAGTGCCTGGTATATAGAGGTGGATGGCGCTTCTGTGGTGGGAGCACTTTCTTCCCCTGACTTTCAAAGTATTAGATGCCTGGATATCAGCAAGTAATTCTGGGACTTCCCTGGTGGTCCAGTGACTAAGACTCCATGCTCCCAATGCAGGGGGCCAGGGTTCGATCCCTGGTCAGGGAACTAGGTCCCATGTGCTGCAACTAAGATCGGCACAGCCAAGTAAATAAAGAAATATTCAAAGACAAAAACAAACAAACATCCCAAACACAATTGATCCTGGGGTATATGTGGTGCATCTGAGAATTTAAGTCCAAAAAAGTCCGTAGTAGCTGGCAAATGAAGGAGCTGGCCTGTTGCTTACTATTTCTGCAGTGACTCAAGTCCTAGGTCTCATGTTAGCAATTGTAGATTGACTAATAATTGTTGAATAGACATGGGTGTCATTACTAGTATAATTTTGGGCTGTCCCAGTTTGCACTAAAATGCCTTATGACATCACACAAATGAAGTATGATGGACAAAAGTGTTAGTCGCTCAGTTGTGTCCGACTCTTTACGACCCTACAGACTGTAGCCCTCCAGGCTCGTCTATTGGATTCTCCATACTAGGGTGGGTTGCCATTCCCTTCTCCAGGGGATCTTCCTGACCCAGGGATTGAACCCACATCTCCTACATTGCAGGCAGATTCTTTACCGTCTGAGCCACCAGGGAAGCTCCCTGAGCCTAGATTTCAATAAAAGCTCCAGAAGCATGTGCTTTTTGCTTTTTGTTTTTCCAGTATGTGTCCACCAAGTCTGGAAGCTTTGACTCATGCTAGTTCGTCCGTAAGATTCATGTAAATTCCAGGTCACATGACCAACCCAGAAAGCATGTGGATGTTTGGCCTTGAGGGAGGGACCAGCTTGTTCTACCAAGGAGTCCTCCAGTAGGGAATAGGGGTAAAGGTCACAGCCTGCTGTCTCAGCCTGTCCTTCCCTTGGTGGGAGGCTGGTTATTTCCTGGTCTGGGGCCCCATGAGCTCTCTCTTCAGAGCCAGCCAGGACAGCAGGGCCTCAGCAGTCCACAGGTCACTGGTGACCCCTCTCTGTCCCACCCAAGCCTCGCCACTGAGGAATCCTGCCCAGGTGAGGCGGGGGGAGCACACTGTCAGGGCTGGGGAGGAAGGACAGTGTGACACACGTGGTCCCAGGCTCTGCTGCAGGCTGTGGCAGATTTTTTAAAAGCCACGAAAATGTGATTGGAATGTAAGATGGTACGCAGAAACCAGCTCCACAGGCCTGGGGCGGGATGGAGCCCCGAGTGCAGAAGGAGGCCGTACTTAGCCGTTACCCCTCAGACTCGCAGCCAGAAGAGCAATTAATCCTGTTTCCCACCCCTGCCTCCTCCTATTAGACACCCTTAATAAATAATTATTTGCATTTTTATAACTCTTTTTAAGTATTCATTTTTCAGATTTTTTTGGCCATGTGGCATGTGGGATCTTAGTTCCCCAACCAGGGGTCAAACCCACACCCCTTGCACTGGAAGCATGAAGTCTTAACCACTGGACCACCAGGGAAGTCCACATTTTAATAACTCTTAATGCTTACCAAACACAGTTCATACCTACTTTTGTTTCACTTTCATAGTGACTCCACATGCACACTATTTCCATTTTAAGATGAAAAAACTGAAGTTGAGAGTGGCTGAGGAAATTACCACTGGCTACATAGCTGCTAAGGCTCAGAGCCAGGATTTAAATCTAGGCCTGTCTGATGCAAGACTATTGCTCTATTCCAGAGGCAGCCCAGGTGTCTGCATGGGTTTGTGCTAGAAGATAGAAAACCATCCTTCCCATGCTTTCTCCCCAGACTCGGAGGCAAGGGCCTATAGCCTGACATAGCCAGAGGGCTGGGGCTCTGGGGCTCAGGAGGGGGAGAAATAGGGGCTAGGGGTGGGTGGGAAGTAAATGATTGAAAGGGGGACTTCCCAGGAGGTCCAGTAGTTAAGATCCTATGTTTCCAAGGTAGGGGACACAGGTTCGATCCCTGGTTGGGGAACTAAGATCTCACAGGTTGCTCAGCATGGCAAACAACAACAACACACCCAAAGCTAAATGGTTGAAAGGTAGTCTTAGGGTAGGTGAAAACATCAGAGGTGGGAAGCAGCCTCTCTGCATGGGGCAGAAACTTATGTTCCATGTGCAGGTGTTTTTTTTCCACTCATGTTCATGGTTCTCCATTAGAGATGTTTGGGGGGTGGAAATCAGAGAGTGTGGGGACTCCGGAAGATTTTTCAAATTCAGAGAAGACAATTAGGAGGCAAGTTATATGCCAAGTCTGATCATCTGATAACAGCTGCCTGGAATTTTGGACTGAAAAGGCGAAGTTGGGGCTCGTGGGGAAAAGGGGTGCGCCTGCCTGAGGATCTCTTTCATGGTAACCAGGGCAGGAAAGGGGGCATGGGTTCGTCCCACATTTATACCTCCCCAGATCTCTAACTCTAGCTTCTCTTCCCGTATTGGCCTTAACTGTCCTCTGCAAAATCTCCCCTGGGAATTCCAGGGGTAGAGAAGAGGACCAAAAAAGGCACAGCATCGCATAAGAGTTGTGCTTAAGAAATTGTCTTGGGACTTCCCAGGTGACCTAGTGGCTAAGACTCCGTGCTCCCAATGCATGGGTCCCAGGTTCAATCCCTGGGCCGGGAACTAAATCCCATACGCTGCAACTAAGGATCCCACGTACTGTAACGAAGACTGAAGGGCCCATGTGCCGCGATGAAGACTCAGTGCAGCCAGACACATTTTTTAAAAAATGAAAGAAAGAAATTGTCTTGGTTGATCACAAGTAGGGAACTTCAGACCCAGAGAGTGAACACGCTGGCCATCGAGGCCCCTTGGGGCTCCCTCCCCAGTGTGCCCGGGTCCTTACTGTGTGAGTTCTGCAGCTGTGTCACCGCAGCCATGAAGGGCTGCTGGGCCATGTGGCTGCCCGGGCTCTGCTGCATGAGGGGCTGCT
Organism: Cephalophus harveyi; assembly: GCA_006410635.1. Taxonomy (NCBI): domain Eukaryota; kingdom Metazoa; phylum Chordata; class Mammalia; order Artiodactyla; family Bovidae; genus Cephalophus; species Cephalophus harveyi. Next base: position 348,562 of record SJYT01020783.1, read on the forward strand.
GGTGAGGGCTGTGCAGCTGCTGGGAGAACTGGACGGGCTGCAGGGCTGCCAGGCTGCCAGCCACACTGTTGATGACGGGGACGCTCTGAGCTTGGGAAGAGTTGAGGCCTGTGGGAACGAGAGGAAGGATCAGAGACGGCTTCAGGGATGAGCAAAGGTGAATAGACTTGAACAGTCATCAACAGAGCCCCTGCTGTTTGCCAGCACTGGGTTGAGGCTGTTACATAAGAGGTTGCCTGGGAAGCGATTTTATAGACCCATTTTATAGATCGAAAAATCGAGGCTTAGAGAGATAAGGTGACTCGCCCACATTCCACAGACAGCTGTAGATGGAAATGGGGTTTTAACAGGTCTGACTGAGGTCTGAGGGTTTCCCAAAATTGTCCTGTTTCCCAAAGTAGCCCCCTTGGGGTTGCAGCGCTCTATGTCTGCCCACTCATTAGAAAAGATCTTCATGATGGGAAAGATTGAAGGTAGGAGAAGGGGATGACAGAAGATGAGATGGCTGGATGGCATCACTGACTCAATGGACATGAACTTGGGCAATCTCTGGGAGATGGTGAAGGACAGGTAAGCCTGGCGTGCTGCAGTCCATGGGGTTGCAAAGAGTCGGACAAGACTGAGCAATTGAACAACAACAATAATATATCTGCCCACTCCATCCATGCCTGGCTCTGAGGGAGGCTTGCCCTGGTGCACTCAGGACTGTGTTATAGGCGTCCACTCTAAGGTACAGATTACTGCCCAGATATGTCTGTCCAGCAGAGGGCAGGAGTGTGCAGGGGCCCACATTTTGATAAAAAAACAAAACCTCCTCCACAGTCCTAGAGGTGTGCAGCTTGAAGACCCTCCTCCACAGTCCTAGAGGTGTGCAGCTTGAAGACCCTCCTTTGGCCGGCTGTACAATGACCTGAGAGAGGTCAGATGCTCATTCTCTTAACTAGAGCAGAGAGGGGATAAAACACTGCGACTCAGCCAGTCTGCGAAGAGAGGGTGTCTCATCTGGCAGCACAGGGCTGGTGGCAATGGAAGGACCATGTACTGGAAGGAGGAAGTAATAAGTTGAAGGCTGGTGGTTACAGTAAGTGCTGCCATCTTTTCTTTTGGAGGACGGGGACCTCTGTGGTTATGTATTGTGTCTATATCCTGCGGTCTCTTTAGAACTGGGGCCAGTGCTGCCAAGATCAGGTCCCTGGTACCCACCCTCCATTGGCGCCCTGGGCGGGATTCTGGGGCAGGTAGCTGAAGTGGGATGGGGCTGGGGATGGGAGGATGAGGGGAAAGATACTCCCAACTTCTTTCTTGGAGTTGCCAAGGTTCCTTTGACTTGACCTCTTTTGGGGGGTGGGGGGAGCTTCCCTGGTGGTTCAGATGGTAAAGTGCCTGTCTGCAATGTGGGAGATCCGGGTTTGATCCCTGGGTTGGGAAGATCCCCTGAGAAAGAAATGGCAGCCCTCTCCAGTAGTCTTGCCTGGAGAATCTTGCCTGGTAGGCTACAGTCCATGGGGTCACAAAGAGTCGGACACGACTGAGTGACTCCACTTTCTTTCACTTTTTTCTGGGAAGTGGTGGGGGGAGGGCTAGAACAAGCTGAAGACGGAAACCCAGAAAAAAGATCTTTTAGGCAGATGCGGGAATAGACACCGAGAGAGCCTTTCCTTAGATGGAGAGGGTTCCATAAGCAGGTTCACAGGAGGGGGAAGTGCTCCATGGAGATAGCACAGAGGCCTCAACAATTGCCTGCTCAGAGCTTTAGCTGATACTGTTATCAGAAACCTAAAAGGTGAGCAGAGAAGGGAAGGGGAATAAGCCCCCTCCTGGCTCTTCTGGGTGGGGCTGGGAAGGAGGGGTCCTCTGATCACTCAGAACAGCACTATCTCTAACTCCCCAAGGGCTCGGCTTCTCCTCCAGGTGCTGTCTCACCTGACACCTTGATCTGTTTCCTAACTTTCCCATAAGGTCTCAGACTCCAAGGGAGCCCCGTGGATTTGCTGTTTTCTCCCCAAGCCCATCGCCACTGCTCTTTTCAGGAAGTCTCTGCCTAGAAAAGCAAATGATGCCGTCTGGAGTGGATGGCATTGGAGGACTAGTTCTGCAACCAGCCTATTGTTTTTGAGTCGTCCTGAGGAGCCCTTTAAGAAATACACATTCCTCGGCCCCACCCGAGACATAATGAGTCAGACCCTTTGGAGGTGAGGCCCAGGAATTTTATTTTCAACACAGGCTGTGCCCCTAATGTGCCTCAGTTCCAGGATGGAAAGCCACTGATGTCATTCGAGCTCCCGCGGAGTGTGACTCTTGGCTTTCCCATCTGTTTTCTGGGCACTGGTTCCTGCTTAAGAAGCATGTTATCCAGTCCAACAGGTGAGAAGGGAATGATGAATTGGCACTGCTGGGGAGTCTGTTATCACGTTCTCCTTGGGCCTCTGCAGTCACCAAGCAGGGCCCACATACTCAACAGGATGTGTGTGCTAAGTCGCTTCAGTCGTGTCCGATTCTTTGCAACCCTATGGACTGCAGCCCACCACCAGGCTCCTCTGTCCAAGGGATTCTCCAGGCAAGAATACTGGAGGGCGTTGCCATGCCCTCCTCCAGGGCATCTTCCCAACCCAGGGATTGAACCCTTGTCTCTTGCATTGGCAGGCAGGCTCTTTACCACTAGCGCCACCTGGGAAGCCCCACTCAACAGGACAAGAGTTGGCTATTTATTCCCCAACAACTTGTCTCTCAATTTACTGGCCTGTGGTACAGAGAACAGAACAAGCTTGGACTCCATAACCGATTCTTCATTCTGACACTCCCTGGGGTAGAACTACTGTGTCTCAACCATGTTTGCTTGTGACCCTCATCATACTTCGTGCTTTCCCCACTCCATGTACACACACACACACACACACACACACATACCCATCTAAGGTCAGTGCATTCTGGTATTGGCTGTCTGCAATTGGAGAATAAGATTATTATAAGAAGAGAGAGAGAATTATAGGTGAGAAAAATTAGGAGGCGCAAAATGAAAAAAAAGTGTAACAGCTCCAGGAAAAATTTTAATACTGATAGTGCCTAAGAAAATATAGAACTGTGTGTGTCAGCCAAAGCTGCAGGTGCGAAGAAAGAAGGTAAATGGGACAGTTTGTGTATAGTTTTGGTTGTAGAGAGAGAGATGAGCTATCTTATCCATGGGCCTTTTAATCAAATCTCCTAAAAGTCAAGCAAGCTGGTTTCAAGAATCTGATCTCATTCTCAAATCCTGGTTTTAGTGTGGTTACCATTTTCCTGGAGATGGCCCCGTGAAAAGGCAGCAAATTTAAAATACCTTTTTAAATTTTGTGAGTCCTCTAAAGGTTCCTTTTATAAAACCAGGTGGGGAGGGCATCAGTTTCCCAGCAGCTGAGGACAGAGAGGGGGCCAAATGCACTCATTCAATAAACTCAGGCGACTCCTAAGGGCCTGGCTCTGTTTTGCCCTCAAGGAGCACAAAAGTCCATCCCTTCAGAAGTGATCTGAGGCTAGATAAGATTTAGGAAGAGTGGACAGAGGAGCAAAAAAGGCAGGAACAAATAAAAAAGTGGTTCACGTGGGCACTGGACACAGGGAGGCCACAAAGATAGCGGGTGATCCCCAGGGTAGAAGCAAGATGGGAAATGTACCTCCCATAGCTATCCCCAAGACCTCTCATGGGTGCTCCCTGGATCACAGGGACGGCTTGGCCTGAGCTGTCAACACAAGGCTGCAAATACACTGAAAACGCATCAATGCCATTACTCTGAGAGCAGCATCCACAGGCACACCCATGGCAGACTTCTTGTGCTGAAACTGAAATGCCCCATCAGTGATGGATGGGGACAGACTGGCTGTGGAAGGTGAGCCCCCAGGGCTGGAAGGACCTGACGCCTCGCTCTGTCTTCAGGCCTGGGCACAAACTATTTCTCTTTAAATCTGTCAAGGCTCAGAGATACTATGACACTTTCACGCAGAGTTCCTTCTCAGTATGTTTCCACCTGCCAAAGAGGTCTCATTTGACCATACAGAATTCCCCATTAAGAAGGAAGCTCATGGACTTTCCAGGTGGTCCAGTAGTTAAGACTCTGCACTTCCACTGCAGGGGTACAGGTTCAATCCCTAGCTGGGGAACTAAGATCCCACATGCCATGCCATGGGGGCATGTCCAAAATAAGATCAATTAATTAATAAATATTATATCTTTTTTAAAAAAGAAGGGAACCCCTCATGTCTTACTCCACCTCAAACAACACAAAGAAACATCAGCACAACCCAACCTCCTGGAAAACCCACCACACATTCAGGGATAGGAATGAACACTGGACAAAAATAGAAGCTACAATATTATACACATTCATACTTTATCAGTGTACAAGCGTGTCTACGTACCCAGTCTTTGGATTGCCCCAACAACCCATTTTACAGATGAGAAGACTGACCCTCATAGACATGCAATGATTCGACCCAAGATGCACAGCTGGTGAGCTATGACCCAGATTCAACTCCATTCCCTAATTTCTTCTAATTTTAGGCTGAACAATCTAAATCATGAGGAGAGAGATAAGGAATGAAATGAGTTGAATCAAATCTACAAGTGGTGGATGAGTTGGAAGAATATCTTCTTTACTGTTTTTTGTTTTTTTAAATCAGGTTGACTCCTTTCCCAAAGCACTCCTCCCTGCCCCCAAGTTTTCTGACCAAGAACAGAGCTTACTTTGTGCAATGGCCATGACTCCAGAGAGGGGGGTCATGATGAGGTTTTGAGATTGCTGGGGATTGTGGTGGGACAGGCTGTGGATATTCGTCAAGGTGCTGACAGGGGGCAAACCTCCTCCCGAGACTGAGATCTGCTGGAGAGAAAAAACAAGAGCGGCATGAGTGGAACCCAGGAAAGAGCAGTGTCCAAAATGACATCGCTTAGCAATTCCTTGGCACAGCTAAATCACTGGTGGATTCATGCATTCATTCAGTAACAATTATTAAGCACCAACTGAGGGACAGGCACTGTTCTAGATGCAGAGGAGAGAGAGGTAATTAATATTGACCGTAATCCCTTCCCTCATGTGCATTTTTGTCGACTTTCTTTGAATCATCAGCCTGTCTTAGAGATTCTTCGGCCCACGTGTATATGATTGTCACTGGTTCATGTTGGAAATGGTTCTGGAAACAGACTCACAGATTTAGAGAATGAGCTTATGGTTGTCAGGAGGGGAGGAGGGTGGGAAGGGACAGTTATGGAGTTGGGGATGGACATGTACACACTGCTATATTTAAAATGGATAACCAACAAAGTCCTACTGTGTAGCACAGGGTTCTCTGCTCAATGTTATACGTCAGTCTGGATGGGAGGGGAGTTTGGGGGAGAATGGATACATGGATATGTATGGCTGAGCCCCTTTGCTGTCCACCTGAAACTGTTACAACATTGTTAACTGGCTGTACTCCAATGTAAAAGAAAAAAGTTTAAAAAATGAAATTAGGAAAAAAAAAGGAAAGAAAGTATCCTCTGTTCTGCTCTATGCTGTCTATATTATTAGTGCTAAAAATATGTTATTGCTACAAATAATAACTGGAGAAATGCCCTGGGCTTCCCTAGTGTACCAGATTAGGGCCCAGGTCTAGAGCCTAGAGTACAGGGAAGCTTTCACTGAGTACAGGATCTGGGAAACACTACTTATGGATTAACTCACAAATCTCACTATCCCCATGAGGCAGATGCTTCTGCCATTCCCATTTCACGAACGAAAAAACAGGCTCAGAGTAGACATGCATATTACCTGAGAACCAACAACCTATTAAATGATACCTCTGGTATTCCAACCTAGGTCTGTCTGACTCGAAAATTCAAGTTCTTACTTTTTACAGAGGGCTTTTCCCTTGCAATTATTACTAACGTCTGTCTGGGGGAGATCAGTCATTATCCATTATTGGGCTTCTCTGCTTTTCCCAGATCTCTACTATACATTAAAAACAAACAAACAACACCCCCCCACCCTTTTTTCTTTCAAGGAGCTACTATCGTAATGACAAAGCTACTAAAGAAGGCTTGGTCCCAGGTACTCCCACTCTTGTTTCATCATTATATTTTAATGACAGATTAGTAAGAGAAAGTTCTGTGTATTTTATCCAAGGCCACTCTGATTCCTTTTATTAAGGATTGAATCCTTTCATTTATTCCTGATAGTGTCTTTTCCTTAATGACTATCATTTTCCCAAGTGTATATATAACGGCATTACAAGCATATAATACTAGAAAGGTCTCTCCTCCTTGCTAGTGGTAATACGTCTACGTGTCATATTGCATGGGTTAGAACTTTCTGAATAGTATTAACCAGTAACAGATGTAATAGACATGCTTAATTTCATTCTATGTTATCAGAAACACCTCTACTATTTCCCCATGAATTATAAGGAGCTTTCAGTTTTACACACACACACATACGCACACAACACACACATACACACAACATACTTTTATTCATGATTAAGCAGCTTACTTTTTGTGGTTTTAAAATAATTTTAAAAATTATTACTAAGAAAGGACTGTTCCCCCCTCATTCTGAACTAACCCAGACATTCTTGATGGCACCAGGAATGCTCACAGGTGGCTTAGGCTTGGGATACATACATCAGATGTTTGAGTCACCTTTTCCTTGTGACCCAGAGCTCCTCAGATTATAGCTTTCACACCAGTACCCCTGGAAGACACTATCTCCTGCGTGCCCTTCTGATCAATCCCATAGCTTCCAAAGTGAATTTGAAAAAGAAAGAAAGAAAGAAGGAAAAAAAAAAAACTCAAACAGGTTTGTTTGTGTTTTGAAAATGAGCATCACGTTGTAAGTTAGGGGGCACGTGACCAAGAAGGAATTCTGACCACATCAAACAAGAGAGAACCAGCTTGTTTGCCGGACTTGTTTTTCAAAATGTCAGAGTCATTAAAAAAAAAAAAAAAAATCAGTGACCTGCCTTCAGACTCTTTTGAGTAATGCAGTCCTTTGCAGAAAGTCAATGGAGTGACAGTAATCTCTGCCGTTTCAATGTTTGGTTTCAATGGTGAAAGAGAAAAGTAGGTGCCGATAATAAAAACAAAACGTGTACGGCTTCAGTGTTGCTTTTCTTTAAACCATTCATGTAAAGCAGAATTTTCTTTTCAGTTGGAGGATGCTTGCTTTGCTATGCTGAGTTACTTTCTGCTGTGCAACAGTGTGACTCAGCTGTAAGTGCTCATATAGCCCCTCCTCCTTGAGTCTCTCTGCCCCGCCCCCACTTTCTAAAGTGCTTTCACTGATTGTCCTCAATAGATAAGGACACATGTAGGAAGGCATTATGATCACTGCCCTGTTTTACAGATTAAGAGGGGCTTCCCGTGCTGCTCAGTCTGTAAAGAATCTGCCTGCAGTGCAGGAGACCAGGGTTCAGTCTCTGGGTTGGGAAGATCCCCTGAGAAGGGCATGGCAACCCACTCTAGTATTCTTGCCTGGAGAATCCTATGGACAGAGGAGCCTGGTGGGCTACGGTCCATGGTGTGGCAAGAGTTGGACACGACTGAGCAACTAAACCACTGCCACAGAATAAGGAAACTGAGCCTCAAAAGAGTCGAGAGAGTAGCTCTGTGTCACCTGACTAGTAAGCAAGGAAGCCAGAATTCAAACCCAGCTTTGCTGGACCCCAAATTCTATCTCCTTCCTATTTGGGCGGTCACCTTGGTCAAGTTCCTTCCTACTCTAAAATGCAACCATTGGGACTTCCTTGGTGGTCCAGTGGTTAAAACTTCACCTTCCAATGCAGGGGTTTCAGGTTCCATCCCTGGTCAGGGGACTAAGATCCCAGATGCCTCGAGGCCAAAAAAAAAAAAAAAGATAAAGTAACAAATTCAATAAAGACTTTAAAAATGATCCATATCAAAAAAAGAGAAAAAAATGAATGTCATTTTAAAAAATGACATAAAAAAAAAAATGAATAAAACGCAACCATCACCTCTTTGCCTCCAGGACTGATGGAAGACAGGGAGCTGCCGAGAGTATCAGTCACCACCCTCACAGGCTAATCTGGGGAGTTTGGATGGTATCAGCGTTGTCTTCTGCAGTCCTCTGCTATGTGCTTCACATGCCTACTGCTTATGAGGTTGATACTGTTACCCCTCCTTTGCAGACAAGGGAACGGAAGTTTGGAGAAATTAAGAAATGTACGCAACTGGTACAGTGACCATGAAGGGCGGGCGACCTGCCTCTAGGGCTGAGCTTTTCACCATGGGGGTCTGTTGCTTTGATGCCGTGAGAGTATCTGGGGTGTGCTTTTCTAAAACACAAGGTTCAAAACTCACAGACTGCAACCTGAAAGCTGGCCAGCTCTTTGTGGACGTGTGTCACTCGGGAATGGGATGGGGTCCCTGGAGTGCAAAAGAAAGCTCAAATGGGTCACCCTTGTTTCCAAAACCCCTAGGGGATGATTGCAAATGCACATTCTACTTGAAGTCAGCACACAGAGACTGTCATTCCCTGGCTGGGGCTCACCCCCAAAACAGCAGAATTACAAGCAATCCTCGCCCCACCCCGATGACGCAGGCATTGTTATCCCCCATTTACCAGATGAGGAAACTGAAATTAGGCAACGTCCATCCTTCGGCTGATAAACAACACAGCCCAAGACGTGGGCACACCGGCTTCCTTGCTGGTGTTATTTTTAACCATCCTCTCCACTCCTGTCTTTGGTGGACCAAGATCTGCGATGGGCTCGTTACATATTAACTGAAAACAGACTCCTGAATTTGGGCATCCAGCGATAGTGACATAACATACGAGCCAGGGTGTTGGAAACTAGTGAAAAGCTGGTCGCTGCAAACAAGCTTCCAGGTGTTTGCTAACGTTGAGGTGTGCTGTCCTGGTCAATCATCAATCCAATAACAGACTGCCCATTAGGGCGCTGTCGAGCAGAAGAGGAAGAAAAGAGCGTGTCCTGAGGCTGCCTGTGGAGCGCCCCGGCCTGGGCGAGGCCGTGTGCTTCTCAAGAGGAAGGAAAGAAGGGCTCACAGGGAAACACCAAGGACCTTCACGCAACAGGAGAGGTCTCCCTCCACATGGCCTCCGCTGGGAAGCCATGATCTCTTCCTCAAGGCCCCCCACTCCTCCGGGGCAGTCTGGGCAATCCTTGGGTCTCACAAGGCAGCCAAAGAAGAAGCTTAAGGGATGCGCGGTGGGCAAGGGGGCTGCAAAATGCCTCCCATGGAAGTATCTTTGTATCCTGTTGCAGAGCCCACGACCAGGAAGCCATCGGCTCAGGTCCCCAGACCAGAGTTGGCACTCCTCTCGGAAACTACACTTTGTTTTCCCTCCAGGGAGCTGGGGACTCAATCACCTGTGACTCACCATTCCTGTGTTGCCTACATGGTGCACACGTCAAGGTCTAAAATGGCCTCGCTTCCCTGCCCTGCCCCCCACCTGCCTCTGGGTCAGGCACCTTGAGGGTGCAGGGCGCCATCTCGGGCTCGGAAGCCAGGAATCCGCAGCTCCTCCCTCCCCCGAAACGCAGAGCATGACCCGAAGAATCAAGTGTTCCACGTCCTACCCTTCCCAGTGTCGTCACGCTCGTGTTGTCTCGGAAGCCACCCTCCCCAGGGTGCGCTGGTGTTGCTTGCGGCTTAGAACCTTGAAAATTCAGCATCAACTAGCCTATTCCTCACCGGGGTGCTCAGCTGACATCTGAGAGGGTAAGGCTGTGGTTACTGGTAGAGAAAACGTCATTGAGGGGAAAATAATACTGATATTCACCTAAGAACCACCAAGCTGTCATTCACTGAATATTTACCGTCCCAAACACAGTGCTGAGTACCTCTCATGTTATATTTGTTCCGCCAACAACCCTAGTGTTATTACCCCCGCTTTATAGACGAGAAAGAAAGAGCTTAGAACCTGGCCAAGGCTACATGGCTATTAAGTGCCGGAGCTGGGATTGGAACCCGGTCATTGCAAACTTCAAAGTCGGAGTTTCCCACTCTCTCTCCAGTAAGCACTGCCCCACCCCACACACCGTTCTGTACGATGATCTTCACGGGCGCCCAGTGGCCTTCAAAATCCCAGGGCCAGAAGCTTCACCACCTCCTGCCACCCACTCAATCCTGACTTCACTTACCCTCCTGGGCAGCATCTGGGGAGTGCTGAAGAGAAAGGCGGGGTGGGGGGCTTGTTTCAAAGTGAGGTGCTCCCTGGGTTAAAAAATCTGGCTTTGGAGGCCCTGGGTTGGTTGAGGGGGGTTGGGGATGAATGAACATTTTTATCAACTTAAATGTCACTGGCAGCCCCAAAACAAACAGGGTCCCACCCGGCTTGCTCCTTTATGAGGCATTCAATCAATAAAATGAGAGCAGGGCTCTGTCAGATTTATTGGCTGGGTTCAAACCGAACACCTCTTCCACCCGCCGGAGGCTGGGTCACTGGCTCTCCCTTTCCGTTCCAACTCTGGACGGCCCCCATTTTCCCCTGTGGGGCTACAATGGTTCATTGTTTCAGGCAGGCCTTGTGAGAAGTTGTGTTTGTTTTGCCTCTTATCTTATCAGCTCCAGAGCTACAATGGCCCAGGTGTACTCACCATTTTACCATCAGGTGAGAGGAGATTGTGGCCCGGGTCCAGGCTGGCTGGAGAGACTTGCTGTAAAACCGACTGGCTAGTCACCATGGCGCTGTTGCCATGGTGACTGATTGTTGAGGAGGAAGTGACCTCATTGCTTCCCTGCTGGCTGTAGCGCACTCCTGCAAAACAAGGCAGAGCCAACAGCACAATATTAGTGCCACCTGACCCCCCGGGATCACTTGCTTTCTAGGGTAGCTGACAAGGAGGCAAAACACTGCCTTCTTTCCCGTCTGTCTGTGAGACATATCAGCTGTCTTTCTCTAGGGCAGAGGTTGCTCGGCCTCTGCTTGAAGTCTGGAATGGAAGCCCCATGAGGGCAGCATGTTTTTATTCTGTGTTTTATTCCTTACTGTATTATTCTCTTGCTTGTTGTTGTTTACTTGGTAGGTCGCGTGTGATTCTTTTGCGACTCCACGGACTATAGCCTGCTGGGCTCCTCTATCTGTGGGATTTTCCAAGCAAGTATACTGGAGTAGGTTGCCCTTTTCTTCTCCAGGGGACCTTCCCGATCCAAGGATTGAACCTGGGTCTCCTGCATTGGCAGACAGGTTCTTTACCACTGAGCCACCTGGGAAGCCCAGCCCCTTCTCTTGGTAGCCACAAGATAAATACGTCAAATGAATGAATGAACAAATGAATGGATTCTACTTCTTGTTGCTTCTACATAGTGCTTTTAGTTTCTTTTGCTCTTCAAAATGCCTTTTAGAAATGTTTCCCTGGCATTGCTTGGCTATGTAGGGCTTCAGAGTATGAGCTGACAGGTTTTACAGAGAGGCACTGGCCCAGTGACCCTTGAAAGTGAAATGGCTTTGTCGTGTCCAACTCTTTGTGACCCCATGGACTGTAGTCCATGGCATTCTCCAGGCCGGAATACTTGAGTGGGTAGCCTTTTCCCTTCTCCAGGGGATCTTCCCAACCCAGGGATCGAACCCAGGTCTCCTGCATTGCAGGTGGATTCTTGACCAGCTGAGCCACAAGGGAAGCCTAAGAATGCTGGAATGGGTAGCCTATCCCTTCTCCAGTGGTTCTTCCTGACCCAGGAATAGACCTGGGGTCTCCTGCATTGCAGGCAGATTCTTTACCAACTGAGCTATCAGGGAAGCCGTGACCCTTGTAAGGGCCACTGCAAAAGGCATCATTCTGTGTACCACCATTTTGGCTAAGGCCCAGTGACCGATGGGACACCAGCAGAGCAGAATGGGGCCAGGGCTGAACCTGGCTAGGACTCTTTGGTCCTGGAACTCACATTCATTCAGTGGGGTCCCCTTTGGCGACTTCCAGGGCCCAGGAGAAGGCATGTCTGCCCCGAGGTGGGGCAGGCAGCACCCACAGGCAGGAAGTGAATGCCTAGTAGACCACTGCTGTTTGGTCTGCAAGGGAGGGGAGAAGCAAGCATGTGTACAGCCTCACTGCTCTGACTCTCCCTCTTGCTCAGGAACCAAAATGCGAGTCTGTGCTCAGGAAAGGGAAAGTGCTGGGCAGAGACCCGGCGACTGGAGGAAGCTGAAGTGGGAAGAGAACCTGGAGCCAGTGTGCAGAGTTCAAGTTCTGTTTGATGTGCCCCTGAAACAGCCAGAGACAAAGCCGAGGGGAAAGCCGGGCCATCCTGCCCTAAGCTCAAAGCTGAGAGAGACCGCGTTCTTATTTTCTGCCTTGGATTTGACAGAAAGGTTTAGGGGACCCTGTTCCTGCCTGCAAGAGACAGAGACCAGATGCCTAAGGAATCACTTGGCACAGAGGGCCAAATTCTCCTTCATTTCTCCTTCCGCCCAGTCCCCCAGGATGGAACATCACTGCATCAAACATCCAAGTTCTGTTGGTCCGCTCACCCCCTGCCCTGCCTCTGGCCCCCAGGGGAGCCCCCCGCACCTGCTCGAGGAGGCTACAAAAGTCCCCGTGGGAGCCAGGCAGGGCTGCCATAACCAGTAGCCTGTAATTCACCAAGACGGAGCTCGCCAAGAGGAGACCCAAGCCAGTTTTCCTTGAATTGTTCGAAGGACGTTCCCCAAGGCTGAAATGACCTAGGGCTTAAGAAGGGTGGGGAGAAAACAAACACACGCTAGGGCAGGAGTCTAACCTTCAAGAGCAGCTTGTCGGACTACAAAGCAGTTTGATGCGTGTTCTGTGTGTGCGCTTCTTCTGTTGGTGGTTTCCTTTGATTCAAGGGGCTGCTGATGGGGGTGGTGTCAGCAGCAGGACAACACTGGAATTCAGTAGTTATAGGGCTGGGACACTATATTTTAGGGGGAACAGGGGCCACTGCCCCGTCCTGTCTGTCTGCCTCTGCACCTATCTGCAGTTGCTAGGTCTCATCGCCACTACCCTCTACTCCATCCCACTAGGTTAAATTAGGTCCTTTTGCTCCGCTCATATCTGCCCCTGGGTTCCCAGCAGGATGCTTACCTAGGAGAAGAGAGATCTGAAACTTTGTGAGCTCAGTAGGCAGCTGGGCCTACAGAAAAAGGGGGGAGGCAGATTTCAAATCAATAAAAGGAAGGGTTTTCTAACGAGGAGGGCTAATGGGACGATTGTGTGCTCTGGAGCGGGACAAACTTGGATTTCAATCCTAACTTTGCTCTTAACAGATGTGTGATCTTGGGGAAATCACTTCTCTCTCTGTGGTTCAGTTTCCTCTCGTAAAATGAAGAGATCACTTCCTTAATATGGCTAGTCTGGATCAGAAATAACATCTAGGAAACTCCTCTGCTGCTGCTAAGTCACTTCAGTCGTGTCCAACTCTGTGCGACCCCATAGACGGTAGCCACCAGGCTCCCCCGTCCCTGGGATTCTTCAGGCAAAAACACTGGAATGGGTTGCCATTTCCTTCTCCAATGCATGAAAGTGAAAAGTGAAAGGGAAGTCTCTCAATCATGTCAGACTCTGGGCGACCCCATGGACTGCAGCCCACCAGGCTCCTCCATCCATGGTATTTTCCGGGCAAGAGTACTGGAATGGGGTGCCACTGCCTTCTTCTAAATAATTCCCTGCTGCTGCTGCTAAGTCGCTTCAGTCGGGTCCGACTCCGTGCGACCCCATAGACGGCAGCCCATCAGGCTCCACCATCCCTGGGATTCTCCAGGCAAGAACACTGGAGTGGGTTGCCATAGGAAACTCCTCTTAGAATGTCAAATAAATAGCACCCACGGCTTGGGATCCTACAGGAAGGGAGCTGGTGTAGGGGTGGACTCAAAAGCGACCCCATAGACGGCAGCCCATCAGGCTCCACCATCCCTGGGATTCTCCAGGCAAGAACACTGGAGTGGGTTGCCATAGGAAACTCCTCTTAGAATGTCAAATAAATAGCACCCACGGCTTGGGATCCTACAGGAAGGGAGCTGGTGTAGGGGTGGACTCAAAGATATTTGTCCTAAGACTCCAGAATCCTGGACAATGGAGGGTAGATTCTAAGCCCTGAATGGAATTACCTTCCCACGGAGAATCATTCCCAAAGAATCTGACTCTGCTGCAACCACTGATGCTTCGTCCTGGAAGCAACTTGGGAGGGAGGCCTGGCCCCTGCCCTCTTGTTCTTTCCTTTCAGAGAAAATGGACTTCACCCTGCTTTTCTCCCACTTCCTCTGACTCCCTGACCAGCTATTTACCTCCCCAAGATGCTCTGCTCCTGAGAGTGTAGTGATAACGCGGGGAGTCAGGTGTGTTTTCACCTCCCAGCTTGTCCCCATCATCGATTTGGTCTCAAGTCAAACAGACGCTCGCTTTCCCCTATTTAATTTGGCTGAAGGAAGAGGGCCAGTCCTCAGACGATCAAATACGGGTCATGGGGAGACTTCTCCCCTATCCTCAGGCTACATAATTATTTATTTAAAAATAATTAACCAAAGGTATCCGGAGGAAACAAAAGCCTGCTTTACATGGGAGCCTGGCAGGAGGAAGGCGAGAGCCATTTGTTAGAATCCAGGCAGTGTAGCCCAAGGCTGTGGCGCTTTGCAGTCCTCATTTTCTCCCCTAGCAGAACTTCATTATGGGAGAAATGTAACAGGGAGATGCTCTCTCGAAAAGCATATGAGCCTAGACCTCCACACCCTCCTTGAAGGACCTCCGGTTAAGAGACGGTGTCTGGCTGGGAACTAGGGGATCTCTGTTTTGAGCTCAGCTCTGCTATCAGTGTATTGGGTGAGCTCCAGCCCCCCTTCAGCTCTCAGTTAGAGGACTGCCTGCTTTGGTGTGGGGGGGGCGGGAGGGGCTTTTACCGCTGCAAAGTGGGATGGGAAGCAGGTGATTTTTTTCAAGTATCACAATATTTATTGATAGATACAAGTATATAAAATCAGAGCATGAACATGACCTGATAAATTAAGCACTTATTTCAATACCATATGCTAAGAGTGTAAGTGTTAGTCGCCCAGTCGTGTCAGACTCTCTGCGACCCCATGGACTGTAGCCCGCCGCCAGGCTCTCTCCAGACAAGAGTATTGGAGTGGGTTGCCATTTCCTTCTCCAGGGGATTTTGCCGACCTAAGGACTGAACCTGGGTCTTCTGCACTGCAGGCAGATTCTTTACTGTCTAAGCCACCAGGAAACCCACTGCTAAGAGGGACCAGTTCAAAGTCTCACCATTTGTTTCACACCTACAAAGACCACTTTAAGGGCATTTATTATGATCTTTCAAAACTGATCAGTTCTGTGCAAGGAAACCATGTTTCTTTTAAAAAGACTTGCGCGCTTGCTCAGGCTCAAGGATATTAAAATGTAGCACGTAAAGCCCATTACTAGAGGCAGAAATACCTCTACCAATAGTGGTGCTAGTGGTAGACCCCAGAGGAGGGCATAGCAACTCATTCCAGTATTCTTGCCTGGAGAATCCCATGGACAGAGGAGCCTGGCAGGCTGCTGTCTATGGGGTCGCAGAGTCAGACATGACTGAGTGACTAAGCACAGCACAGTGGTAAAGAACCCACCTGCCCACTCAGGAAACATAAGAGACCGGGGTTCAATACCTGAGTTGGCAAGATCCCCTGGAGGAGGTGATGGCAACCCACCAGTATTCTTGCCTGGAGAATCCCATGGACAGGGAAGCCTGGTAGGCTACAGTCCATAGGGTTGCAAAGAATCAGACGTGACTAAAGCATCTTAGTATGCATGTGCACTTGCCCAGGCTCAAGGATATTAAAATCTAGCACATAAAACCCATTACTAGAGGTAGAAATACAGGCAATATACTATTATAGCAACAAACACCAATTACAGTTAAGAATTTTTCTGTAACAGCCAAATGGATAATCAAATATTGCAACAACCTGCTCCAGGGGCACCTGTAACTTTTCCTGCTGATGCTTCTTCTCACCAGGAATTTGGCAATCACTCAGGCTCCTGAGAGGGAGGCCGTAATGAGCCAGCTGCCTTAAAAGGGGATGCTGAGGTGAAGGGTAATATCTCAAGGTCTCTGCCCCTGGCAAGACCAGCCACGTGTTCTTCTTAGAGGATGGAGAGGCCAGGTCCTTGTGTATTTCACAAACTCAGAAGAGGGCTCGAAAGGAAAACCAAAGTAGAATAGGCTCTGGTGCCAGGTGACTGGGGTTTAGATCCTGATTCTACCACATAAGAGCTGTGTGACCTTGGGGGAATTACTTAACCTCCCTGATCTTCGGTTTCTTTATTGTTAACAATTTCCATCTCTTCAGTCACTGGGGAAAAGACTGGATGTGTTAATGGCTGTGAAATTACCCAGGTCATGTTTGGCATATAACAATTACTCAAGACACATCTGTTCCTCCTGTGGGGGGGATGGTCTTTGTCTAAAAGGCATTTTTAGGAAGATTGAGTTTATAGAACTCAGAACTTCATTGAGCACCTATTCTGTGCCAGGCACCGTGGCAGGAAGCCTGGAAGAAGTGGAATGGCATCTTCCCTTCTCTGAAAATGAACATATGATGCTCTGATTTAACAGTGGCTGGCTAAAGGTGCCAGGCAGATAGCCGCAGAGCTCCCACAGGAGCAATGAGAAGGCCAGAGAGTGGCCACGCATTTTCCACTCAATTCCTGGTTTCAATTCAGTTAATTATCCACATCCCCCTCACTGGGCCTAAGAACCACAGCAAGTGTGTCCAGCAGCAAATTCTGGTATCTAGAGACATCCAGTACTTTGGCCACCTCGTGCGAAGAGTTGACTCATTGGAAAAAAACTCTGATGCTGGGAGGGATTGGGGGCAGGAGGAGAAGGGGACGACAGAGGA
>SJYT01020786.1:0-95513 GCA_006410635.1 Cephalophus harveyi
GGAAAAGACTCTGATGCTGGGAGGGATTGGGGGCAGGAGGAGAAGGGGACAACAGAGGATGAGACAGCTGGATGGCATCGCTGACTCGATGGACATGAGTTTGAGTGAACTCTGGGAGTTGGTGATGGATAGGAGCTGCGATTCATGGGGTCTCAAAGAGTTGGACACGACTGAGAGACTGAACTGAACTGAATCCTTACTAACTTAGCCACTTACCAGAAGGAAATGCAAATATTATATGTGGGAAAATAATAACCAAGAATTCAATTATGTGTACATTCTAAAATATCTAATGCAGTACATCATGCAAAATGCCTGAGTGGATGAAGCACAAGCTGGAATCAAGATTGCCAGGATAAATATCAATAACTTCAGATATGCAGATACCATTCTCATGGCAGAAAGCAAAGAGGAACTAAAGAGCCTCTTGAAGATGAAAGAGGAGAGTGAAAAATCTGGCTTAAAACAACATTCAAAAAATGAAGATCATGGCATCTGGTTCCATCACTTCATGGCAAATAGATGAGGAAACAATGGAAACAGTGACAGACATTATTTTCTTGGGCTCCAGAATCACTGCAGATGGTGACTGCAGCCTTGAAATTAAAAGACACTTACTCCATGGAGGAAAAACTATGACCAACCTAGACAGCGTATTAAAAAGCAGAGACATTACTTTGCCAACAAAGGTCCATCTAGTCAAAGCTATGGTTTTTCCAGTGATTGNCCAGAATCACTGCAGATGGTGACTGCAGCCTTGAAATTAAAAGACACTTACTCCATGGAGGAAAAACTATGACCAACCTAGACAGCGTATTAAAAAGCAGAGACATTACTTTGCCAACAAAGGTCCATCTAGTCAAAGCTATGGTTTTTCCAGTGATTGTGTATGGATGTGAGAGTTGGGCCATAAAGAAGGCTGAATGCCAAAGAATTGATGCTTTTGAGCTCTGATGTTGGTGAAGACTCTTGAGAGTCACTTGAATAGCAAGGAGATCAAACCAGTTATTCCTAAAAGAAATCAATCTTGAATATTCATTAGAAGGAATGATGGTGAAAATGAAGCTCCAGTACTCTGGCCACATGATACAAACAGCCGACTCATTAGAAAAGACCCTGATACTGGGAAAGACTGAAGGCAGGAGGAGAAGGTGGTGACAGGATGAGATGGCTGGATGAAATCACTGACTCAAGGGACATGAATTTGAGCAAGCCCTGGAAGATGATGAAAGACAGGGAAGCCTCGCGTGCTGCAGTCAATGGGGTCTCAAAGACTCAGACGCTACTGAGCAACTGAACAACAACAATGGAAGATACCCAATCAAAAGTAACTAGACATACAAAACTCAAGATAGCATAATCACAATTTAAAGAAAATAAATAAAATATACCGTAAGAACAGATCCACATTTATTCAGATGATAAGTGAAAAAGTTGGCTTAAAGCTCAACATTCAGAAAACGAAGATCATGGCATCCGGTCCCGTCACGTCATGGGAAATAGATGGGGAAACAGTGGAAAGAGCGTCAGACTTTATATTTTTGGGCTCCAAAATCACTGCTGATGGTGACTGCAGCCATGAAATTAGAAGACGCCTACTCCTTGGAAGAAAAGTTATGTTCAACCNCGACTGAGCGACTGAACTGAACTGAACTGAAGTACAGTTAAAAGGTAAGACTAAAATAATATACTGTATATATTAAATGAAATATAAGACAATATTGAGAACTTTTGCAGAGAGCTAGAAATATGAAAAATGGCTGATAAAAAATTTTAGATTATACACATAAACATAATTTAAAAAATTAAAATGTGAAAGTCAGTAGAAGGCTTTACAGAAGGTAAATATAAGTGAAGAAAATTTCAGAACTGAAAAATGAGCAGAGAAAAATATCCAGCCTGAAACATGTAGAGACAAAGATATGTAAAACACATACACATGAATATTAACGATTGTCATAGTGGGTTGGTGCAGAAGCATCTAGGGAGCCTGGAGCCTTGCCATCAGGGTTGCTGCATTTTTCCTAACTTTTTTGGTCACATGTGTGGAAGAAATTATTAAGTGGGAAAATGTTAAGATCATGAGTGGTAAGTAGCATTGCCCTGGCTTCCCTGGTGGCTCAGAGGATAAAGAATCCACCTGCAATTCAGGTGACCCAGGTTCATTCCCTGGGTTGGGAAGATCCCTTGGAGAAGGGAATGGCAACCCACTCCGGTATTCTTGCCTGGAGAATCCCATGGACAGAGGAGTCTGGTGGCCTTGCAAAGAGTCTGATACAACTGAACGACTAACACTTTACTTACTTCCTCAAAATCTAGAAAGTGACTACCAGTATGATTGAGAGTATACAGACTGCAAGCTTGAGAGTATTCAACTTCATGAAGTTATGAACTTAATGAAATTAAGTTCATTAGAAAAAAAAAAAATATATATATATATATTTCTCACATTTTATGGCTTTGCTTGCTGTGGTGATTGGGCTTTCCAGGTGGCTGAGTATTAAAGAATCCTCAGGAAATGCAGATTCAATCCCTGGGTCAGGAAGATCCCCTGGAGAAGGAAATGGCTGCTCACTCCAGTGTTCTTGCCTAGAAAATCCTCTGCACAGAGGAGCCCGGCAAGCTGTATAATCATGGGGTCACAAAAGAGTTAAACACAATGACTAAACAACAACTGTGGTGATTGTAGAACTAGATTTTCCAGAATTCCTTTCCCTGTATGGCTGTTGGGAGCAAGAAAAATTTACTTAGGATTTGGAAAGTGGAAGGAGGGTGGCCTATGCTGTGTTTGGATAGTTGGTACATATCATCAGACGCACTCGAAGTACATGCATTTGGGACTGAACTGGTGGCCTCGGGCAGCCATTAGCACCGCAGCTCACCCAGATGCAATCGGACCTCTTCCTTCAGTTTACTTTGCATTTGGGCCAGGTATGTGCAGACTGCAGACAAAAGAAGTCGGCTTCTTCAGAACTCCCACATGACTCAGACTGGAGGTGGTGAGACACTGATTCCAGTTAATCTGCAATGATTCCAGTTTGCCTTGTCTTCCTCTGCTCCATGTGTAACTTTTCTTCCTGACTGCCATCTCTGCTAACCTACAGTGACTTCTAATCCACCACCAGATGAGAGGCAACAACTTCCTGTAAACTTTGCCAAAAATTTCAGATGTGGAATTTTTATAATTTGTGTAACAAGTCTTATTCCATATGGCAAAATTGTGGCTTTGTAACCCTGACACTGAAATTGATCCTAAAATGGTTCTGCAGGTGCTGCTGCTGTTGCTGCTAAGTCGCTTCAGTCATGTCCGACTCTGTGCGACCCCATGTGCACAGAGGATTCTCCAGGCAAGAACACTGGAGTGGGTTGCCATTTCCTTCTCCAGTACATGAAACTGAAAAGTGAAAGTGAAGTTGCCCAGTCGCGTCCGACTCTTCAAGACCCCACGGACTGCAGCCCACCAGGCTCCCCCGTCCCTGGGATTCTCCAGGCAAGAACACTGGAGTGGGTTACCATTTCCTTCTCCAATGCGTGAAAGTGAAAAGTGAAAGTGAAGTCGCTCAGTCGTGTCTGACTCCTAGCGACCCCATGCACTGCCTCCTACCAGGCTCCTCCGTCCATGGGGTTTTCCAGGCAAGAGTACTGGAGTGGGGTGCCATTGCCTTAAATAAAAACTTGGATGGATGTATCATCCAAATATTTTCTGGGATATCTGGAATTGGTTCCTTGATCTTATTAAATTTAACTTCCTTAATAACCCTGTTGCAAGTGGTAAAGTGACACTGGTTGTCTGTTCCATACAATGGAAAAGTAGTTACATGATTATGAGGACACCTAAAATCAACTGATTAGAAAAGGCTATACTTTAGGTCAAGTGGTGCTGGTTTAGAACACTTCTGTGAAAATAAAGACCATAAAGGAGTTTGTTGCTTACTTGAGAGCACACAAAAGAACTTGTAGAAAGAAAATGAGGAATGTGAGGCTTTAATTTTCCACCTTAAATTGTGGATAAGAAAACAGTTTTAGGACTTTGTCCTAAAATAAAGGGCCTTAGCCAGGCACAGGGCCAGGATTTCTGAAAACAACACTTTAAGTCTAATCATAAAAGAGTGCCGCGTGCCTGCCAAGTCACTTCAGTCGTGTTCAACTCATTTGACTCTACAGACTTAGCCCACCAAGTTCCTCTGTCCATCGGATTTTCCTGGCAAGAGTAGATTGTCATCCTCTCCTCCAGGGGATCTTCCTGACCCAGGGATCAAACCTGCATCTCTTATGTCTCCTGAACTGGCAGATGGGTTCTTTACCACTAGCACCACCTGGGAAGCCAAGGGTGCTGCATTATAGTACAAAATTAATTCATAAAATCACAAGATTGCATGTGTTAAATGTGGAGCAATGACAGGAGGATTTTATCCTGAAAATGGAGAGGGGTAACCAGTTCTCATTGCTTGTAGACCTATGACCAGATTCAAATTTTGGTAGGACTTAGAAGGTAGAAGGCAGATGAAAATCATCAAGAGATTTACCACTCCTGATATGGAAATAGATCCTAAAGCTATAGGGGCAGGATAAAAGAAATATTGTGTTGGGTCTGATTGAATTTGTTGATATGCTTGGATTACGCATAGATTCCAGATTCAATATGTTAGCTCTGGTGACTGGGAGTAACAATTTTGGACACTAGCAACAAACTTTGCACTCAAGTATGGCCTCACTAAATGAAGTGGAAATGCCATTACTTCCTTGGTGCAGTGTAGAGGATGGTATGTCCAAAGGCTAAAGGAAATCAAATAAATTCTAGAGTAAGTTTATCATGAAAGTCCCACTCATTCCATTTATTATATTTTTTGTAATGTTCAGAGATTATTTACTTCACAAAAGCTGTGAGAAATACAACCACAGGGGATTCTGGTATTCTTAAATATGTCTGTGCTGGTTATTCTCTGTTGGCCAGAATGACAGTGGGAACCACTACCACTGAATTGGGATCCTAGATTCAATAAGGATGTCGTGTCCTATGGTGGCAGGGACCAAGCTGTGGCATGTAATTTCCAGAGGCAAGTATGGTTATTCATGAGTATGGTTTTAGCCACCATTTCAGGTGTGATTTTGATGCTGGAGCAAACAGACATAATCTCCAGCACCTGGAATGGATCAGTTAATGTAACAAATGCTACTCTGATATTCTATTTCTTTATTTGGAACTGTTTGTTCTCACCTCGGAAGAGTCAGAAATACACCTTCACTTATACTAAGGCAACTAGTTTCATAGTCCAATATAATAACCTTATCCATAGGTACTTTGATAGCCTACCCATTGTAGAACATCACTAACTCATTCAATTAAAGATAGAGTTCTCCTTGGACACATATCGATAATATCCATGTGTACCAGAGGAAAGGAGATAAATGACATAGAATGCACTGATCATAGTAAACACCCTCTTCCAACAACACAAGAGAAGACTCTACACATGGACATCACCAGATAGTCAATACTGAAAGCAGATTGATTATATTCTTTGCAGCTGAAGATGGAGAAGCTCTATACAGTCAACAAAATCAAGACCAGGAGCTGACTGTGACTCAGATCATGAACTCCTTATTGCCAAATTCAGACTTAAATTGAAGAAAGTAGGGAAAACCACTAGACCATTCAGGTATGACCTAAATCAAATTCCTTATGATTATACAGTGGAAGTGAGAAATAGATTCAAGGGATTAGATCTCATAGAGTGCCTGAAGAACTATGAACAGAGGTTTGTGACATTGTATTGAAGACAGTGATCAAGACCATCTCCATGGAAAAGAAATGCAAAAAGGCAAATGGTTGGCCTGTAATGTAAGGCCTGAGGAGGCCTTACAAACAGCTGAGAAAAGAAGAGAAACTAAAGGCAAAGGGGAAAAGGAAAAATATACCCATTTGAATGCAGAGTTCCAAAGAATAGCAAGAAGAGATAGGAATGCCTTCCTCAAGGATCAGTGCAAAGAAATAGAGGAAAACAATAGAATGGAAAAGATGAGAGATCCCTTCAAAAAAGTTAGAGATAACAATGGAATATTTAATGCAAAGATAGGGGCAATAAAGGACAGAAATGGTATGGACCTAACAGAAGCAGAAGCTATTAAGAAGAGGTTGGAAGAATACACAGAAGAACTATACAAAAAAAGATCTTCATGACCCAGATAAGCACGATGGTGTGATCACTCACCTAGAGTCAGACATACTAGAACGCGAAGTCAAGTGGGCCTTAGGAAGCATCACTACGAACAAAGCTAGTGAAGGTGATGAAATTCCAGTTGAGCTATTTCAAATCCTAAAAGATGATGCTGAGAAAGTGCTTACTCAATATGCCAGCAAATTTGGAAAACAGCAGTGGCCACAGGACTGGAAAAGGTCAGTTTTCATTGCCATCCCAAAGAAAGGCAATGCCAAAGAATGCTCAAACTACTGCACAGTTGCACTCATCTCAAACACTAGTAAAGTAATGCTCAAAATTCCTCAAGCAAGGCTTCAACAGTATGTGAACTGTGAATTTCCAGATGTTCAAGCTGGTTTTAGAAAAGGCAGAGGAACCAGAGATCAAATGGCCAACATCCATTGGATCATTGAAAAAGCGAGAGAGTTCCAGAAGAACATCTACTTCTGTTTTATTGACTATGCCAAAGCCTTTGACTGTGTGGATCACAATCAACTGTGGAAAATTCCTTAAGAGATGAGAATACCAGATCATCTAACCTGCCTCCTGAGAAATCTGTATGAAGATCAAGAAACGTATAGAACAACAGACTGGTTCCAAATTGGTAAAGGAGTACATTAAGGCTATATATTGTCACCCTGCTTATTTAACTTATATGCAGAATACATCATGAGAAATGCCTGGCTGGATGAAGCACACGCTGGAATCAAATAATCTCAGATATCGATATTGAAGTATCAATAACCTCAGATAAGCAGATGACATCACCCTTATGGCAGAAAGTGAAGAGGAACCAAAGAGCCTCTTGGTGAAAGTGAAAGAGGCGAGTGAAAAAGCTGGCTTAAAGTTCAGCATTCAGAAAACTAAGATCATGGCATCTGGTCCCATCACTTCATGGCAAATAGATGGGGAAACAGTGGAAACAGTGTCAGACTTTATTTTCTTGGACTCCAAAATCACTGCAGATCATGACTGCAGCCATGAAAGTAAAAGACACTTGCTCCTTGTAAGAAAAGTTATGACCAACCTAGAGAGCATATAAAATAGCAGAGACATTACTTTGCCAACAAAGATCCAGATATCTAGTCAAAGCTTTTGTTTTTCCAGTAGTCATGTATGGATGTGAAAGTTGGACTATAAAGAAAGCTGAGCACCGAAGAACTGATGCTTTTGAACTGTGGTGTTGGAGAAGACTGTTGAGACTCCATTGGACTGCAAGGAGATCCAACCAGTCCATCCTAAAGGAAATCAGTTCTGAATATTCATTGCAAGGACTGATGCTGAATCTGAAGCTCCGATACTTTGGCCACCTAATGTGAAGAACTGACTCATTTAAAATACCCTGATGCTGGAACTGTTTGAAGGCAGGAGGAGAAGGGGACAACAGAGGATGAGATGGTTGGATGGCATCACTGACTTATGAACATGAGTTTGGGTAAGCCCCGGCAGTTGGTAATGGACAGGGAAGCCTTGCGTATTGCAGTGCATGGGGTCACAAATAATCAGATATGACTGAGCGACTGAACTGAACTGAAAGTCATTCAGTTAGCAATAGAATTCTCCTTGGACACACATCGATAGTACCCATGTGTACCAGAGGAAAGGTGATAAATGCCATAAAAATTCTATAGTGTGTTGCTTCAGGGAAATTTCTAGAGTCCAAGTATCTTAACATGTTAAGATATGATTTCAGAGGGAAGGAAAAGTTAATATATTTGGAAACTGGTTCCTGCTTATGAAATTTGATTCCCATGTTCCTCATCATCCAGAAGCAACTAGCATAATAAAATAGTGAAAAGGCCTTCAGGAGATTCTCTAATAGGCCTGGTTGGGCACATCAGCTTCTGGGGTTAGAAGAATGTCCCCTGGATGTGTTATATGTTGTGACCAATATTTAGTGCTATTTGTCCCACAGCAAACGTTCATGACTTAGGAAATGAAGGATAAAATTTGGGGGTAATTCTCTTACTCTTACCCCTAGTAAATAAGCTGTTAATGAAAGTTTTACTTCTTGCACTTGTGTCTTTGGGCTCTTCTGCTTTGATATGTCTTAGTTCCTAAGGAGTGAATGC
Source organism: Cephalophus harveyi (assembly GCA_006410635.1). Classification (NCBI taxonomy): domain Eukaryota; kingdom Metazoa; phylum Chordata; class Mammalia; order Artiodactyla; family Bovidae; genus Cephalophus; species Cephalophus harveyi. The sequence goes on from SJYT01020786.1 coordinate 8,273, forward strand.
TCCCACCAGGGGACACAATTGCCTTATTAAACTAGAAGTAGAGACTGCCACGTGGCCGCTTTAGAATTCTCATGACAATGAATCCACTGGCAAAAAACGGAATTACTATACTCTCTGAAATAATTGATCCCGACTCTTCAGGGAAAATCAATTTGGCGCTATGGGGTAAGAAGACACATGCCTGGAATGAAGTAGATACCTTGGATACCCTCTTAGTGCTCCATGTTTTGTGATAAAGGAAATGGAAACTACAAGTATTCAATACAAGCAGGATTGCTAAAGCCCAGACCTTTCAGAAATGCAGGTTTGTGTCATCCTCTCAGGCAAGGAATCATCCTCTTAGGCAAGTCTGCAGAGGAGGTCACTGAGGGCAAAGGAAATACAGGAGTGTCCAATTACAACTATCAGCTACACACTAATACTTATGAGCATCTCCCCTTTACTTTTATATGAATATGCAGGCATAAACTCATCAGTTCCTTTTTTCAAAATTCCATTACCCCTATAATTTAATATAAAGTGTGTTAATACTACTTAATCTTATTCAACATGTGAAATATGTCTCAGTTTGATGAGATAAAAAGAGATCAAGTGATAGGAGGTATGAGGACCTGAAATCGTTTTTGGAGAGAAGGTTAGCGTTTGTTTGTTTGTTTGTTTTGGTCCTAAGAATTTCACCTACATCCTGTTAGTTTGAAGCATGATTTTGTATTTATCTTTCTTTGGGGGGATCATTATGGTTAGGAGATACATATATCTCAAGATGAAAAAGGTGAAGTGGGTTGTTTTCCAATTTTGTCAACTTAACTAAATGAAACAGTATTTCCTATCATTTCTTTCCTTCTATGGTTTCAGGTTAGAATTGTGTTGAGATTTGGCTAAACGACTCCATGATATTGTGGCTGTGGCATCAATTTTGTATAGGTAAGTAGACTGTGGGGGCCTTAAACTGACAGTAGCCCCACCCCATCCCCTTAGCACATGATCTGGAAAACAGAGTCACAAGTAAATATGCCATGACTCCAGATATCCTGATATGACTCCCAACTGCCCTGTAATAAGCTCTCTCCCCTGCCTCCTAGGGCCTTCCTCTTGTACCCCTTAGAAAAGACTCCCCAGGAAGTTTACAGAAAATCCACCTTTTTGAGGAGGTTGAATTGATCAATTCAGCTTTAGCCAGGGAACTCCAAAGCACTCCACCTGTAGGTCTTAGTAAAGGCACATGCCCCAAATTCTGCCCCACTCTCTCTGTCTGTCCTGTGCCTTGATGTCCCTGTGTGAACCCAGGAGGCATGCTGTGTATTTCCTCCAAGACCTGTAAGTTATAATCTTCCCTATCTCTCTTCCCTTGCGGTCTTTCTTGTACTATGGCTCACCATCAACACTCCTGGGCACTACTTAACAAATTCACAAACAGGTTGGCTACAAGAAAAATTTCTGTGAGATTTGGAAAGTAGGAGGATAAAGCTGTCAGTTCACTCTGAAGGTCAATGTTTGGCACCTTGCAATGATGCAGTATTTACATCAGTTTTGAGTTAGTGATGTAACTAACCCTACATCATGTAGCACATAGTTAGTGATGTCTTGTTGGAATAGAGCCTGCAGTCCTTTGAGCTACCAAAAGTCTCCTCAGGCTTGTTTTGGGGTCAGATGATGGTGCAATTTGATGGCAAAGGGCATCAACTAAAATCTTGAATTAAGAAATTTTTTAGCTAGAAGCACAGAAAGGCTTATGTCACTCATATGTGTCTCCAAATATGTCACTAAAATAAATATCAATACTAATTTTTAAAGTAAACATGAGATACCCAAACTAAATTCTAATTAGTTCTAAGACAATTATTTCAATAAATGAAAGCAGTATATTAAATGCCAAGCTCTTTCAAATTATCTCTATCCTGTCTTTCTCTTTTGGATTTTCCATACATGCTTAGGCTGTTGGAAATCGTAGCAGATTGACTGTAAAAACAGTTCTAATGCTTTCTCTCCATTTATGTACCACCTTTGCAATGTGACAGTGCATCTCCTTCCAGGGAGAGGTGGAGTCTTTTTCCCATTCCTTGATTCCAGGCTGGACTCTTAATAAACGTTGGCCAATAGATGACAGTAAAATGACATGGTGCTCTTCTTGAGCTTGGGTCTCTATCGTCTCCTTGCTTCTTCTCTTTCTCAGTGGTCTGTACACACCTGAGCTAGTCTGCATGGAGATAAAGACCCTGTAGAAAAGAGGCCAGTTGCCCACCGAGAAGCTTCCAAAAGCTGTCTAGCACCAGCAGACAGAATATCTGTGAGCAAGCACAGCCAACATCACCAGAACAGCCTACCTAACCCACAGCAGGCCAGGAGGTAAGAATATACCCAACTGACACCACGAAAACGCTATCACACACAGACTCATGAGTGATACACACAGACTCATGAGTGATACACACAGACTCATGAGTGCTAAAAATTAGTTTTTGTCTTAATCCTCTGGGTATTGGAGTGGTTTGTTATACCCTAATATTTGAGAAATAAAGAAACCTGGCACTAGAAATTGTTGGGCTGGACTGTATATGGAAGAGAGTGATTAACCTATGAAGAGATCTGAAAATCACTCTATATCAGAATGGATTGGAAGAATTAGGATATTTAGCATAGAGAGGAAGAATTTTAAGAAGGACATGGTGGTTCCCCCCAAATACCTGGTGAGCTGTTATGTAAAAGGGAGTTATGTTTACTTAGTGTAAATTCAGAAGATAAAATGGTAAACATTTTCAGATATTAGATAATGAGAGGCATTGTAATAGAGGTGCTTCCCTGGTGGCTCAGATGGTAAAGAATCTGCCTGCAATGTGAAAGACCCGGGTTTGATCCCTTGGTTAGGAAGGTCCCCTGGAGAAAGAAATGGCAACCCGCTCCAGTATTCTTGCCTGAAGAATTCCATGAACAGAGGAGCCTGGTGAGCTAAAGTCCATGGAGTTGCAAAGAGTCGGACACAACTGAGTGAGTAACACACATCCACATTGTAATAGAGAGAAATAAGTGAACTCTGAGAGATGGTGATGAACAGGGAGGCCTGGCGTGCTGCGATTCATGGGGTCGCAAAGAGTCGGACACGACTGAGCGACTGAACTGAACTGAACTGAAATTGTAGACTAGCTCAAATTTTCTGGTGGGTTTGGTGCCTTACAATGTAGTCATTTCTCTCAATTAGGAATGTTCATATAGAGTGGATGACCTTTTCACGGGTTTGTTTCAAGAGGCAATTTCTTCTTTAGCTTGGAGTTTTGACTAGTGATGTAAGATTAGTTTTATGCCAAAATTTTATGAGTGGTGAGATTTTATGTTTCCTTTAATTAAATATGCTTTTAATGATTAGTATTAAAAATTTTATATTGTTTAAATACTAGCAGCCTATTTGTTGGGTTTTACATTCATATTGATTTGAATTGATGATACCACAGCGACACTCTGCATGGAATAATCTGAAAACTCTCTATCACATTAGCATCAATAGAGCTGTTTGTTAAAATGTGTTCTGGCTTCCAAAGAATTTACTTTAAAATAAACTATTGGGTAACAATGAAGTTTGAAACCCAAAACAAAAAAATTCATACAGAAATAATAAGAGAAATTTATTTCTATTCTTTTATTCAACAAGTTTGAAACATATTCTGTAACATAAAAATTACATCTTCACAATTTTCTTTGTTTGTTTGTTTTTTGGCTATGCCACTCGGCTTGTGGGATCTTAGTTTCCTGACCAGGGATTGAACCCAAGCCCTTGGCAGTGAAAGTTTGATTGACTTCTTATTATTTGCTTGGCATTGATCTAAGCACTGGAGATATGTCAGTTAATGAGTGTAGACTTACTCTCAGGAAACTTATGTTCTAGGAGGATGAAAAACAGTAGCCAAACATAAATGCTATATAGTGAGAGGTAGTGATAGGGCTGAGAAGAAAATTAAGGCAGGACAAGGAGCCATAAATTAATGAGGGAGGGAGTCAATCGTGTAGATGAGTGTTCAGAGGAGTCCTTTCTGGGGAGGGGACGTTTGAGCCCAAGACTGACCAAAGCTAGGCAGCAAACCCAGTGAGCAAGGGAAATCATTTATTTATCAAACAGGTGGGGGTTCTTGGGAACAAGTTTTTCTAGGCATACTCCAAAAAAAATGCAAGGAAAGGAAATGTGCTGAAATAGGGTAAGAAAAGGGAAACATTAGGAAGAAATTAGGGTAGTGGACAGTGGCTAGGTCACATGAGGCATCACAGGTCATAGTAAGACTTTGTATTTTACTCAGAGCATGATGTAAAACCATTGGAAAGTTGAGACTAGGCACTCGGCAGGATATGTGATATCTATTCTATTTCATATAGTTCACTCTTGCCTTTTAGAGACGATAAGCTGTGAGAGGGGTAGAGAGGGGGACAGAGCTCATTATTTCTTGGCCCAATTGCTTTCATATCCATGGTCTCCTTTTTAGAGTTCTCTTCTATATCACTGGAGGAATGGGACAGACACTTGATGCTTTACTTTATGGCCTCCTTATGAAATAGCTGGGCAAAACACTAGCTGGTAAAGGAAAGAGAGAAGCCAGGTCATTTAAAAAAACTTCTTTCTCTCTGCTTCATCCACTAATCATGATCGAAGTGAATTACAGTGGTTCTGCATCAGCAGTGACCATGCTTTTGGGTTTAGGTTATGCCACTTCATTTCCCTATGGATGGGAATTCTCTAGAGTGATTTGTCTAGTTAGATTTTGATTGAAACAAAGGGTGAAAGGTGCAGCAGGGTGACTGTCAGACAATTTCAGTCACCTAGACAAGAGAAGAACAAGTTGAACAAGTACCTGTAACAAACATAGACAAGAAAAAAATGATGAGATTTGGGATCTCCTTTGAAAGCAGAACTTACAGGGCATGTGAAAAGATTGAATGATTGGGGAAGTCAAATAAAAGAAGTTTTAAGTTTTCAAAGTTTAGTTTGAAAACCTGGGTAAAGGCAATATCATTGATAGATATGGGGAAGACTGAGTAGGGAAAAACATTAGACCATTCAGGTATCACCTAAATAAAATTCCTTACAATTATACAGTGGAAGTGACAAGTAGATTCAAGGGATTAGACTTGTTAGAGTGCCCGAAGAACTATGGATGGAAGTTCATGACATTGTACAGGAGACACTGATCAAGACCATCCCTAAGAAAAAGAAATGCAGAAAGGCAACATGGTTGTCTGAGGAGTCCTTACAAAAGGCTGAGAAAAGAAGAGAAGTTAAAGGGAAAGGAGAAAAGGAAAAATATATCTATTTGAATGCAGAGTTCCAAAGAATAGCAAGAAGAGACAAGAAAGCCTTACTAAATGATTAATGCAGAGAAATAGAGGAAAACAATAGAATGAGAAAGACGAGAGATCTCTTCAAGAAAATTAGAATATTTTATGTAAAGATGGGCACAATAAAGGACAGAAATGGTATGGACCTAACAGAAGCAGAAGATATTAAGAAGAGGTGGAAGAATACACAGAAAAACTGTACAAGAAAATGTTTTAATGACCCAGATAACCATGATGGTATGATCACTCACCTAGAGCCAGACAACCTGGAGCATAAAGTCAAGTGGGCCTTAGGAACCATCAGTACAAAGAAAGTTAGTGGAGGTTATGAAATTCCAGCTGACCTATTTCAAATCCTAAGAGATGATGCTGTGAAAGTGCTGCACCCAATTTGCCAGCAAATGTGGAAGAAAATTCAGCAGTGGCCACAGGACTGGCAAAAGTCACAGTCTTCATTCCAATCCCAAAGAAAGGCAATGCAAAAGAATGTTCAAACTACTGCACAATTGCACTCATCTCACATGCTAGCAAAATAATGCTCAAAATTCTCCAAGCGAGGCTTCAATAGTACACGAACTGAGAACTTCCAGATGTTCAAACTGGCTTTAGAAAAGGCAAAGGAACCAGACATCAAATTGCCAACATCCATTTGATCATAGAAAAAGCAAGAGAGTTCCAGAAGAACATCTACTCTGCCTTATTGTCTATGCCGAAGTCTTTGACTATGTGGATCACATAAACTGTGGAACATTCTTAAAGAAATGGGAATATCAGACCACCTCACCTGCCTCCTGAGGAACCTGTATGCAACAGGTCAAGAAGCAACAGTTAGAACCGGACATGGAACAACAGACTGGTTCCAAATTGGGAAAGAACTACATCACCCTGCTTATTTAACTTCTATGCAGAGTACATCATGCAAAATGCTGGGCTGGATGAAGCACAAGCTGGAATCAAGATTGCCAGGAGAAATATCAATAACCTCAGATATGCAGATGATACCACCCTTATAGCAGAAAGTGAATAAGAACTAAAGAGCCACTTGATGAAAGTGAAAGAGGAGATTGAAAAAGCTGGCTTAAAACTCAACATTCAGAAAACTAAGATCATGGCTTCCAGTTCCATTACTTCATGATGGGGAAACAATGGAAACAGTGAAAGACTTTATTTTGGGGGGCTCCAAAATCACTGGCAGATAGTGACTGCAGCCATGAAATTAAAAGACACTTGCTCCATGGAAGAAAATCTATGACCAACCTAGACAGTATTTTAAAAAGCAGAGACATTACTTTGCCAATAAAGGTCCATCTAGTCAAACCTATGGCTTTCCTTCTAGTCATGTATAGATGTGAGAGTTGGCCTATAAAGAAAGCTGAGCACCGAAGAACTGATGTCTTTGAACTGTGGGTTGGAGAAGACGCTTGAGACTGCAAGATCAAACCAGTCAATCCTGAAGGAAATCAGTCCTGAATATTCACTGGAAAAGATGATGCTGAAGCTGAGGCTCCAATACTTTGGCCACTTAATGTGAAGAACTGACTCATTGGAAAAGACCCTGATGCCAAGAAAGAGTGAAGGCAGGAGGAGAAAGGGACGACAGAGGATGAGATGGTTGGATGGCATCACCGACTCGATGAACATGAGTTTGAGCAAGCTCCTGGAGCTGGTGATGGACAGCGAAACCTGGCATGCTGCAGTTAATGGATTCGCAAAGATTCAGACATGACTGAGTGACGGAACTGAACTGAACTGAGGCAGAAAGAGATTAAAAGGGAAGGTAATAATAAATCAAGAATTTTGTTTGGTAAAAGTTGACCTGATGTGACCATTTCATTGTATAGAGGGTGTTCAAGTTGAAAGTTAAAAATTAAATCCAGGGTTTGGGAAATCTCTTCAGTTTAGAGATATGTTAGATGGATGGGTGGGTTTGGATTATTGGTATAATAAATTCATGAAATTTGCAAAGACATCCTAGGAGCTGGCAAAACATAGAGAAAAATCAATAACTGAAGACTAAGCCTTACTGCACTCATATTAGAAATTAGAGGGACAAAAAGAGAACATCGTAGGAGACTGGAAAGGCATGATTTGAAGCAGAAGGAAAAAGGGGAGAGTAGTATTCTTGGAAGTCAAGTGAAGAAAGCTCTGATACCTGTGATATTGAGCTGATGAAATTTTTATGTCATTTACATCCTTCCTTCTTTTCTCTCTTTTTCTATCTCTCTTTTCCTTCCTATTTTTCACATTTCTTTATTCAGTTATTTAACCAATATAAGCCAAGAGTTTGTTGAATGTACTATGGTAGTTAATTCAGATACTGCAGGCCTTGAATAAGAATTGTTAATAGTAGTCTCTTGGACAAGAGTCAATTTTCACAGACTATTCTCTTACACGAAGAATGATAAAGTTTATTTTTACAAAACAAGGCATAACTTAACCTAGAAAACAAACCCATTGTCCTACATTTTAGGAAAAGAATGAGATTTATACCTTGCTGTACACTTTATTTGCATTTACCCATACAAAAATATGTATATCTGTATAAATATTTTACTTTCAACTCTACCATATTTACTCACAGCATCTTGCAAAAAAAAAAGTAAAATAATGTTTTCTCAGTATGTAACTTAACTAACTTAATTTTTTTTTTTTGCTTGGAAATGGCAAATGCAATAGAGAATCTTCTGCAGAGCTCTTTATTCCTTTGTGACAATCTGAGGGTTAAATTAAGGGAGACTTTAGCTCCTTGTCCTTGGGTCAGAGAAAAGCTATATGGAACCTCCATTTATTTCATCATATCCCTTTTGCTCTTTCCTCTTTTAAAACTAGCATGTAGCCTTCATTTTTCTTATCCGCAGCTAAGATGCACCTCAAAAGTGAAGGGATATCTAGAATATGGTTTGAATCTAATTCTTAAAATCAAAGGTAGGCAAGCTCCAAGGTTAAAATTGGAAAGCTCAGGAAATCCTAAGTGCAAACACCACCTTTCAATCAACCGCAAATCATTTCCTGCTCCCTTGTCTCTGAAATGCAGGATTGCAGCCTCACTGCAATTTTTCTTTCTAAATTAAGAAGCACATTTCAGGTGTCTAAGAAGCAGCTGAGTGAGGCAAGGGATTTTAGAACTGGATTCCATTCAGCTCTGCTACTGGTTCATTTTGTCATTACTTTTTCACAAGTGGGGGTGAGAATTTTAGAATTTAATGAAGGTCATTAGAGGAAAAAAATGGCAGAAAATGGAACTGGATATTTTAGAGTAAAAAATAGGAAAATTGAGAAAGTATGATATGCTATTAAAATTCTATACTTTTAATTCATTTCCCCCGGCATAATTATGAACTACACATGACAAATAAGATGCATTAAAAGAGACTGAACCCAGTAAAATAATTATATTTAACTACAGAACTTAACCACAGAACTTTTTGTATTCAACCTTTTAGAAACCATTAAAAGCTTGTGCTTATATGTTTATAGTCTTTAATCACTGGAATTGGGAATTAAATGCAGCAGAAAAGACAAGAACCAGAACGTGGTGTTAACCTGCTGTTAGCTCATGGGAACAGCCAAGCCTCTTGAATAAAATGCAAAATATGTATTTTAGCCTTTTAATAGCAGCAGGCGCTATTGTGGTTAAATTTATTTGTGAAGAATGTATACTCAGAGTGTGCCTAAAGAAATTCAATCCACAGAAGATTTTAGTGACCTCAGACAAAAATTGCTATATTTAGCTATGTTTAAAAAAGATCAGACAAAGGAATAATCTTTCTACCTTAATTTCTCTCATTAGAAACCATATCTAGCAGAGACCAAAATTTTTGTAAGGCTTTTCATCTGGCCAGTTTGCTTGTATAGTGATGATGTATGGCAAATGATCTCCAGTGAAGGTCAAAGAGTCAAGAATCAAACCAAGATGAACAAAAGAAAAGAGAGAGAGAGAGAGAACACACAGAGTCTTGTAAATACCTGGAAAAAATAGATAAAGATCGGAATCTTGTTATTGTATTTATTCATTAGGGAATTAATGCCATTCTGAGATGACATGTCTATGCCCCATTTAGGCCACCTTGAGGTCTGAATCCCAACTATAGTATTAGAATTACTCATCCCCTACCCTTGAGTTTCACTGATTTTCATTTCTTCATAATGTGACAACATCAGAGAAGATAGTGAACTGCTTTCAGGTGTTTAAGAGGAAAAGGAAATATGTGTATTAGCACTGAGGATCATAAGTAGATACTGCCTGCAAAAGGCAGACTCTATGAGGGCAATCCTCCAAGCCAGGCTTCAGCAATACGTGAACCGTGAACTCCCTGATGCTCAAGCTGGCTTTAGAAAAGGCAGAGGAACCAGAGATCAAATTGCCAACATCCGCTGGATCATGGAAAAAGCAAGAGAGTTCCAGAAAAACATCTACTTCTGCTTTATCGACTATGCCAAAGCCTTTGACTGTGTGGATCACAATAAACTGTGGAAAATTCTGAAAGAGATGGGAATCCCAGACCACCTAACCTGCCTCTTATTTGCTTCTAATGAATTGAATACAGCAGAGGTGATGAGATGTCAATTCAAAGATCAAGTTTTAAAAAAGTTATGGCTTCCACTGTGGGATCTTTCTCTCAGAATCTGTACTCTCCGGGGAACTAGCTGACATGATATGAGAAGCCCCACTGAGAAAGTCAAATGGCAAGAAGCTGATATTTCCAGACTTCACCTAGCAAAGACCTGAGACCTGTGAACAGCCCCCTGGGGGGACTTCAAAGTGGATTTCCTTCCAGTTGAGTCCTGAGATAACTGCCCGTCCAGGAAACACCTTGATTGTAGACTCCTGGGAAACGAAATGATAAACACCCAACTATGCCACATCAAAATTCTTGATTCACAGAGAGAATTCATGTTTTTAAATTAGTTAAGCTTTGGGGTCATTTGGGGTAAATTTGGGGGTAATCTATAGCCAGCAATAGATAACTGAAATAGCGTCTTTCAGGTTTTCCACTGAGTTTTCCATTCTACCTTTCCTTGATAAAATATGGAATTTACTTCCATTAAAAATTATTTAAGATAATTATTTTCTAATGAAATAAAGATACTGAAATATTGCCCACCATATACAGTAGCTCATTCATTTATTATGTACTATTTTTTTTTAATCTCTTTAAGATCTCTGATATAGCCAGCAATAGATAACTGAAATAGCGTCTTTCAGGTTTTCCACTGAGTTTTCCATTCTACCTTTCCTTGATAAAATATGGAATTTACTTCCATTAAAAATTATTTAAGATAATTATTTTCTAATGAAATAAAGATACTGAAATATTGCCCACCATATACAGTAGCTCATTCATTTATTATGTACTATTTTTTTTTAATCTCTTTAAGATCTCTGTGAAATAATAATTTATTTCTGAATTCTGAGCTCTGTTTTCCACCCTCCTCCGCATCCATTTAGTCCAGCATAGAGACATCATTGAATTTAATTATCAATTAATGTGGAAATGGCAACCCACTCTAGTGGTTCCCTGGGAAATTCTATGGACAGAAGAGCCTGGTGGGCTACAGTCCATGGGGTCGCAAAGAGTCGGACAGGACTGAGTGAATAACCTTAAAAATATATATATTTAAAGGACTTCAAATCTATTCATCTGTCTTCTTTATTAACACTAGGAGTTTATGATGAACACATTTTCCCATTAAATTAAGGCAGCATAATAGTAAATGGGATAGAATGATTGCAGGAAAAGTTATTAAAGTAACTTTAACTAGAATTAGCCTAATAAATATAATTTGTCCTTCTTTATTTTTCCTTGTCTATGTTATTATTTATTCTTTATTTGTGTTATTATAATTAATCTTAGAAAGAGACATTTCTTAGATACTTAAGATGAATATTCTGAAAAATTTTTGCTAGAGTGATAAGAAAAAAGCATAATTTCGTAACTTTTTCCCAACTATGTAGATGTAAAATCTTTTCAAAGGAAGAGAATCATTATTCTTTGCAGTAGCAAAATAATTTTCTCAGAAAAGAAAGTATTTTATCCACAGACAAACTAGCTTTTGCATAATCCTTTGACATAAGGCACTCTGAAGGGGAGGGAAGGGCCATACTCCATCTGGAGGGGGCATCCAGTTGTATAATGGCTGGGTATCTCCTCCTTACCATGCTAACTGACAAGCCTTAGCTAGATTAACAAAGAAAAAAGGGAGAATACTCAAATAAATAAAAGGTGAAAGAAGGNGCATAATCCTTTGACATAAGGCACTCTGAAGGGGAGGGAAGGGCCATACTCCATCTGGAGGGGGCATCCAGTTGTATAATGGCTGGGTATCTCCTCCTTACCATGCTAACTGACAAGCCTTAGCTAGATTAACAAAGAAAAAAGGGAGAATACTCAAATAAATAAAAGGTGAAAGAAGGAACATTACAATTTATGCCATAGAAATAAAAGGAATCATAAGGTCAAACCAATCAATCCTGAAGGAAATCAACCCTGAATATTCATTGGAAGGACCGATACTGAAGCTGAAACTCCAATACTTTGGCCACCTCATGCGAAGAGCTGACTCACTGGAAAAGACCCTGATGCTGGGAAAGACTGAGAGCAGGAGGAGAAGAGGGCAACAGAGGATGAGATGGTTGGAAGGCATCATAGACTCAATGGACATGAGTTAGAGCAAACTCCAGGAGATACTAAAGACAGGGACACCTGGCATACTGCAGTCCATGGAGTTGTGAAGAGTTGGACACAACTTAGCGACTTAACAGCAAAAACTGCTATAAACAATTATATGCCAACAAACTGGGTAACATAGAAGTGGATACTTTCCTAGAAACATAAAACCTACCAAGACTGAATCATGAACAAAGTTGAAAGTCTGAAGATACTGATGTACACGTAAGGAGATTGGTTTAGTAGTCTAAAACCTCTTAATGCAGAAGAGTTCAGGTCAGATGGTTTCACTGGTGAATTTTACCAAACATTTAAAGAAGAATTAATACCAATTTTTTACAAATGCTTCCAAAAAATTGAAGAAGTGGGAATAATTACAAACCCATTTATGAAGCCAGCATTGCCCTGACTGAAAAGATAGATAATGTCACCATAGAAAGTATTCCTTTGTGTCCTGAAGTGTCTTGGAAGCTACAGCTTGGCATCCCCATGTTGGCTAGTCGGTGGCCCTGCATGTTCCCCTCTTTAGAGGGAGCTCAAGTTCTCAGGCACTTTCTAGTGAGATAGTTCCTGCCAGCCAAAGATGATTCTCTGGAAAAAGTGTGTAGTTGTACCTCCTAATGGTCCACAGTCACAGCTAATAAATGCATTGCCTCAGTAAAGCGAATCTGGGCAAATTGAGCCTCTTTCAAAAGGGAGTTGATAAGCCTGAGTCAAATCTTGATTTTTTTCTGTATTCATTTTATTCCAGCAGCTAATATCCACATTTCCTGAGTTTGTATCAGCCTAAGATCAACCTATGTATTAGATTTTCATTTTGAGTAATTGTGACTTGAATAAGGGAAAGAAGGAGAAATTAAGGAAGCTGTATACCAGTAGCAACTTTATCATCACCAGGAGTATTTCATGGTTGGTTCTACTTTAACTGGATGTCACAATTGCCAGTCTCTGAGCTTATGCCTTTCCATTATTATTTTCTTATAACTAATATCCAGGATTATACCATGTTCTCTATTTGTTGTGCCTCCAATCCATTTTTGCTATGAGAGTCCACTCATATCTTGCTGTTTAGGTCTTCATTCAATGTTTACCCTACCCTTTTGGATTTTGCCTAGAACTTACCTGCTTATGCTTAAATCTTATTTGGACTATTTCCTCTGTTAAGAATTGATATTTCCTTGTGCACAATTAAGTTATATAGTTAGTCTTGAACATACTACCCAGTCCTTTGGAACTGCTGGACTCTGGGCTCATGCTTCCCAGGTCCTACAACCAGTAACTCTCAGTGATGACAGTATCTTTCTTTTCAGAGGCCCAATTATGTTGGAGAGGGCACTAATTTATAATTATAAATAGCCATAAAATATTCTGAGATGCAGAGCATTCAATTATACAGAGAAGGGTGTTCCTACATTTTTAAACCCCTTGGGGACTCTTTATTTGCCCATTGCAACTCCCCTAAGTGTCAATAAGACCACAGTCTGCAAATTAGAAAGTGAGAAACCACCTCTTGAGACAGCTGAGATCTGGGTGAACTGCAAGGAAATGCCTTTACCTGAAAGCCAAATAATCATGGTAAAAGGGTAAGGAGCTCTGGTGAGAATTCCTTGAGAGTTAGGGGGACCATGGATTTTATAAAAATAAATCTTTTACTTTCTAATATCTTACACTGAGTACATTGATGTTACTTATATTTTACAAAATCTTTTGTGAACTTGAATTTGGATTTCCTTATAGGGAATAGTAACAATACTAATAATAGCAGCAAAATATAACAATAATAATAAAAGATGAAGCAGCAGCAGCTGTCACTGTCACTAAAGAACAAAAATAAAACTAAAGAACAAAATACAAGGACAACAACAATGGTGAATAGAGGTAGTAGCGATTGTAATAATAAGAAGAAAAAGAAAAAGGAGAAATAGTAATAATAAACAGTAAATCCCACAGCATCCTGACTTCTCTATTGAATTCTTTTTGTCCGAGTTGCTAGCGCACTTCTACATGAGAAGAGCTTATTATGTGTCAGGCATGCTATATAATGGAGACACATACAAAAAATTCATGAGACATTTTTCTTGTAATTATTGGGCTTAGAGTTTAGTAAGGGGAGGTGAAACATGGTAAAAACTTGCCTGTTATAAAATGTTACATTTGAATTATTATGTCCCCACAGAGGAACAAGACAGGAAGTATGAAGGCAAGAACTCTACATGTGTCAAATAAAGAAAGCTTTCATAGAATAGGTGATTCAAGGTAAATCTTATAAAACCTTTCTTCCTGTTCTCTAAGTTTTTGATTATGTAAGGCAAATGAGAATTGTTTCTATTACCTTTGTTGATTCAGGAGTGAAGGAATATAAATAAGTTAGCTCTAGAGGTAAAGAAAACAAAAGGTAAGGTATGGCACTGTGTCGATGTGGAGGTGGTGGTGATATTTGAGGAGCTGAACCAAAATACAAAGGCTTGAGAAAACAGAGAAAACGTTTGCATTAGAGAAGGCTTCAGAATGATCCTCTTGACTGAAATGGCAGGATTACTGCCTGAAAGCAGATGTTATGCCTACAGTTATTAGTCCTGAAAAGAGAACTGCTGCTGGACCAAAATTACAAAAATTGCTAATTATTCTTCCCTTTGAAGTTGTTAGAAAAATGTATTATTTTGCCTAATGCATTCAGGAAACCAACCCATTATTGCTTGCAAATAGTATGGGTCTTTTTGAAAGCTGAATGAGCAACTTTCATTAGAAGATAAGTTCCTCTGTGTGCATCGAGTTTACTCTCTGGTAAGAGAGACACAATTTAAAATTATACAGTGTACACACACACAGTTACATACCTATGTGACTTGTCTTTTGATATATGACTTGTGCTTTAACTCATCCAAAGTATCTTAATGGAGATCCTACCTTATAGTGGAACTGTTAGATTCAACGGGGAATGTGAGAATGAATCAGAAAGATTCCATTCTGCAGAAAATGTCAGTTCAATTGGATCAATAGGGCACATGCTGCTGCTGCTGCTGCTGCTAAGTTGCTTCAGTCGTGTCTGACTCTGTGCGACCCCATAGATGGCAGCCCACCAGGTCCCCCATCCCTGGGATTCTCCAGGCAAGAACACTGGAGTGGGTTGCCATTTCCTTCTCCAATGCATGAAACTGAAAAGTGAAAGTGAAGTTGCTCAGTCGTGTCTGACTCTTCACAACCCCATGGACTGTAACCAACCAGGCTCCTCCATCCATGGGATTTTCCAGGCAAGAGTACTGGAGTGTGGTGCCATTGCCTTCTCCGAATAGGGCACATAACTAATGATAATTCAAAATGTAGAAAAGGTAAGTGCCATAAGAATATAGATTATACTATAGGATTCCTGAGAAGAAAGAGTTTGCATTTTAGTGGGAGAAATAGATACATTCCGATGGAGAAATTGTCAAATGATCTAAATCTTGAATAGAGTTCATAGTTCGGATATGCGTGCAGGGGCAGGCTGAATGTGAAGTGTACATAAGGCAGTTTGTTAGTACGCTAGGGCTTCTGTAACAAAGTATCAGAGACCCAGGGACTTAAACAATAGCAACTTATTTTCTCACAGCTCTGAGGACTAGAATTCTGAGATAAAGATATCGGCAGGGTTAGTTCCTTCTGAGAGCCACAAAGGAAGGTTCTGTTCCAGGGCTGTCTCCTTGGCTTATAGATGGTTAACTTCTTCCTACACCTTCAAGCTGTCTTCCTTCCATACATCTTGGTGTCCATATTTTCTTTGTAAGATCACAGTCTTATTGGATGAGGGCATACCCTAATGACCTCCTTTTAGACTGATTCTCTCTCTAATGATCCTGTTTCTAAATATGAGCTCATTTTGAGGTAATGGGGTTAAGACCTCAACATATGAATTTTGGGGAAAACATAACTCAGCCTATAACTGGCAGTGAGGAAAAGCATTATAGGATATATAAAGAGAATGTTGACTTTTAGCTTGACTAAAATATGATTGCATAAACTAACTCAAAAGTAAGGCTAGGCAAAAGACTGAAGCCAGATTGTGTAGACTGAATATCAACCTAAACGTTTGGACATGATTCCTCAAGCATTAGGGAACCAGAAATGAATCTGAGCAAGGGAGTAACATAATAAATACAAAATTATTGCATGTTTACGGTAAGCCAGACACCATACTAAGTGTTTTAACCTACCAACTCACCTTATTCTCATCTCATTTTGATCTTTACAGCAACACCTTTAATCAGGCTTTATTAGTTTCATTTTACACAGTAATAAACTAAGGTTTAAAAAAATATTACAGCTTATGAGTAACAGAGCAGGAAAACTTAAAGTCTTCAAAATCTGGCATCATATCTAGTAAGATATTTTTAATCTCAGACATTGTAGTTTTATCTCTAGAATTTCAATGTTTTTCAATATAACATCAGTGTGTCTGATTCAATTTTGGACATATGGAATAGAGCTATAATAACTTTTATATCCTTGTCTTGTAATTTTTATATCTGTCACCCAATTGTGGGTCAGTTCCAAGTGATTGATTTGTCTCTTTATCATTTCTTATATTTTCCTGCTTCTTTGTATGCCTGGTAATCTTTGACTGCATACCTTACATTGCAGGTTTTACCTAGTAGTATTCTGGATATTTTTTTTAGAAATATTTTTGATATTTACTCGGGGATGTAGTCAAATTAATTAGAAGTGGCTTGATCTTATTTTGGGTCTTGCCTTTAACATTTGTTAGGTGAAGAGTGGAGGAGGGCTCAGTCTAGGCCAAATTATCCCCCATTTGTGAGGCAAGACCCTCTCTGCACTTTATACTCTGCTTCAGTCTTGAGATTTTTCCAGTCTGGCTTATGGCAACAGGCACTGACCTCCCTGGGCGTCCCTGGTGGCTCAGCTGGGAGAGAATCCACCTGCATTGTGGGATACCTGGGTCTAATCTCTGCAGTGATTCCCTGGCCTCAGGCAGTTTCCTCAAATGTCTGTACTGATCAGTGCACTGCTGACTGCTCAAGGGTACCATCTGCAAAGCTGGATACCATCTGCAAAATGGATTTCTCTGTGTGTGTAGATCTCTCCTCCTTAGCAGCCATCCTGAAAACTCTAGACACTTTGATCTACGCTTTAACACTTTGATCCATCTCTTCACCTTGGGGTATGCAAAAGGCTTAGCACAGACCCCTTCCTACATCATGGCCTGGGAACACTCCAAGACACTGAGCTGGAATACCTGTAGATTTCACTGCATTTGTCTCTGAGTTCTCAGGAATCATCATCCTTCATTTTCTGGTGCCCCAAGTCTGCAAACTGCTACTTAAATGTTTTGTATGGATTTTGTCTGTTTCGGAATGAAGAGTAAATTTGACCGCTTTCACATGATCTCGATCAGAAGCGGACATCAACCTAGGTGTTTTACTGTTAAAATTTCAGGATATAAGGTAGAAGAGTAAAGTGGGCAGTGGAGTCCTAAAATTAAAACACACATAAGGCAGATCACCAAGAGATACATGGATCAGTGTACAAAGGGTGGAGCAAGTCAGGGAGACAAGCATACATGGTCTCTTCTCCAAGAGAGAACAGCGGGGAGAAGGTGGCTGCTTCGTAAGGCTGAACCGTGAGACTTCTAGGACCCTAGGATTCCCACTCTGATCTAAAACTAGGTCTTCAAGGAGGAACCCTTCTTTCTGTCCTTTCCTCTTCCTTTTCTTCCCTGTCTGTGCACAGGTTGGTCAAGTAGCCGTTTTATCCTCATCTTTCTTTCCCTTGTCGTGAAAACACCACTCCAAATGGGTAGGGTATCTGATGTTATTTTAGTTGCCATTTAATGATAATGTCATATTATCACCTTCTTGTTGCTAATGTGTTGAAATGAATTTCAGTATCCCTTCTATATCTGCTAGTAGTCCACTTGTGAATATGATACTAATTAAGAGTGACATTGTAGTTGCAGTCCTCAAGAATGATGTGTAAATAATTTTTAAAAATTAAATTATATTTAAAATATATTAGGGTATCTTGGTTTTTAAAATATAATTTAAAATTTTGACTTTTTTTTAAGAGTGATTTTATCTGAATTATCACTTTGAGGAAATACAGTGTCCTCTCAATATCAGTTGGGATTGGTTCCAGGATCCCTGTGGATACCAAAATGCCCAGATGCTCAAGTCTCTTATATAAATTGGTATAGTTTTTGTTTTTTTGGTTTTTTTTTTTGCAAATAATCTGCACACACTTTCCCATATAATTTAAACCATCTCTAGATTACCTATAATACCTAATATTTAGGTTACTGTAATTACTTATAATACCTAATACATAATACAATGTCAGCTCCATGTAAAAGGCTGTAAATACAATGTAAATGTTATGTGACACTCAGACATTGTAGTTTTATCTCTAGAATTTCAATGTTTTTCAATATAACATCAGTGTGTCTGATTCAATTTTGGACATATGGAATAGAGCTATAATAACTTTTATATCCTTGTCTTGTAATTTTTATATCTGTCACCCAATTGTGGGTCAGTTCCAAGTGATTGATTTGTCTCTTTATCATTTCTTATATTTTCCTGCTTCTTTGTATGCCTGGTAATCTTTGACTGCATACCTTACATTGCAGGTTTTACCTAGTAGTATTCTGGATATTTTTTTTAGAAATATTTTTGATATTTACTCGGGGATGTAGTCAAATTAATTAGAAGTGGCTTGATCTTATTTTGGGTCTTGCCTTTAACATTTGTTAGGTGAAGAGTGGAGGAGGGCTCAGTCTAGGCCAAATTATCCCCCATTTGTGAGGCAAGACCCTCTCTGCACTTTATACTCTGCTTCAGTCTTGAGATTTTTCCAGTCTGGCTTATGGCAACAGGCACTGACCTCCCTGGGCGTCCCTGGTGGCTCAGCTGGGAGAGAATCCACCTGCATTGTGGGATACCTGGGTCTAATCTCTGCAGTGATTCCCTGGCCTCAGGCAGTTTCCTCAAATGTCTGTACTGATCAGTGCACTGCTGACTGCTCAAGGGTACCATCTGCAAAGCTGGATACCATCTGCAAAATGGATTTCTCTGTGTGTGTAGATCTCTCCTCCTTAGCAGCCATCCTGAAAACTCTAGACACTTTGATCTACGCTTTAACACTTTGATCCATCTCTTCACCTTGGGGTATGCAAAAGGCTTAGCACAGACCCCTTCCTACATCATGGCCTGGGAACACTCCAAGACACTGAGCTGGAATACCTGTAGATTTCACTGCATTTGTCTCTGAGTTCTCAGGAATCATCATCCTTCATTTTCTGGTGCCCCAAGTCTGCAAACTGCTACTTAAATGTTTTGTATGGATTTTGTCTGTTTCGGAATGAAGAGTAAATTTGACCGCTTTCACATGATCTCGATCAGAAGCGGACATCAACCTAGGTGTTTTACTGTTAAAATTTTAGGATATAAGGTAGAAGAGTAAAGTGGGCAGTGGAGTCCTAAAATTAAAACACACATAAGGCAGATCACCAAGAGATACATGGATCAGTGTACAAAGGGTGGAGCAAGTCAGGGAGACAAGCATACATGGTCTCTTCTCCAAGAGAGAACAGCGGGGAGAAGGTGGCTGCTTCGTAAGGCTGAACCGTGAGACTTCTAGGACCCTAGGATTCCCACTCTGATCTAAAACTAGGTCTTCAAGGAGGAACCCTTCTTTCTGTCCTTTCCTCTTCCTTTTCTTCCCTGTCTGTGCACAGGTTGGTCAAGTAGCCGTTTTATCCTCATCTTTCTTTCCCTTGTCGTGAAAACACCACTCCAAATGGGTAGGGTATCTGATGTTATTTTAGTTGCCATTTAATGATAATGTCATATTATCACCTTCTTGTTGCTAATGTGTTGAAATGAATTTCAGTATCCCTTCTATATCTGCTAGTAGTCCACTTGTGAATATGATACTAATTAAGAGTGACATTGTAGTTGCAGTCCTCAAGAATGATGTGTAAATAATTTTTAAAAATTAAATTATATTTAAAATATATTAGGGTATCTTGGTTTTTAAAATATAATTTAAAATTTTGACTTTTTTTTAAGAGTGATTTTATCTGAATTATCACTTTGAGGAAATACAGTGTCCTCTCAATATCAGTTGGGATTGGTTCCAGGATCCCTGTGGATACCAAAATGCCCAGATGCTCAAGTCTCTTATATAAATTGGTATAGTTTTTGTTTTTTTGATTTTTTTTTTTGCAAATAATCTGCACACACCTTCCCATATAATTTAAACCATCTCTAGATTACTTATAATACCTAATATTTAGGTTACTGTAATTACTTATAATACCTAATACATAATACAATGTCAGCTCCATGTAAATAGCTGTAAATACAATGTAAATGTTATGTGAGTAGTTGCTAGCCTGGGGCAAATTCAAATTTTGCCTTTTGAAATTTTCTGGAAATTTTTCTTGGAATATTTTCAATTTGTTGTTGGTTAAGTCTGTGGGTGCAGAGTTCACAGATACAGAGGATTAGCTGTGCAGCATTTTGTATTCTATTATTTCTAGGCTCATATAGACCTGCCCTTATTCAGTATGTCTACTATATTTCTTATTAGTAATTTTTATGATAAAGGTTAGATGTATCTACATATACTGTATTTGTTGTGGTTACTTAATTGCTAAGTCATGTCTGACTCTTTGCGACCATGGACTGTAGCCCACCAGGCTCCTCTGTCCATGGGATTTTCCAGGCAAGAATATTGGAGTGGGTTGCCATGTATACCTACCTCATTATTTGATATAATCTAGAAATCTTCTAATGGGAGGGATTTCTTAAATTATGATTAAATTTGGAAATTGGACCTTATTTTGTTTTTCATTTAAATGAAGTTAAATTGAATGAAGACTATATCTTGTTCAACCACATAACTGTAATTTCTGACACTTTACAGGTAAATCATGTAAATACAGAGAGGTGCCAATTTGGTAGGTCAAACATTTGAAATCTGGGAAAACACTTTTTGCTATTTTAAGGGGTTTTTCGCTTTCCCACTCTTGAAACACTAAAGACAGGATTAATTGAATTCCTATATAGTAAACACTATACAATTGATGGGGCTTCCCTGGTGGCTCAGAGGCTAAAGCATCTGCCTCCAATGCAGGAGACCCAGGTCTGATCCCTGGGTCGAAAAGATCCCCTGGAGAAGGAAAAGGCAACCCACTCCAGCATTCTTGCCTGGAGAATCCCATGGACGGAGGAGCCTGGTAGGCTACAGTCCACGGGGTCTCAGAGAGTCCAACACATCTGAGCAACTTCACTTTCACTTTCATACAACTGACAGATATAGATAAAATAATATACTTGATATTTACTTAATATAATTAATGTTTATTATATTAATAGAAAGGATAGTTTTGATATATATGTATATATATCAATGTTTGAATGATTAACACAAACATTCTTTGACTTTACACACTTAGCATTAGAATGCTTCAAATTTCCCATTAATTTTCTTGTGTTCTACTCAATTAAGAGACTATAGTGGAAGTCTTTGGGGTACTTAAAAAAAATCGCATTCTTATAAAATATCATGAAAAGATGTAAAGAACAGACTTTTGGACTCTGTGGGAGAGGGAGAGAGTGGGATGATTTGGGAGAATGGCATTGAAACATTACATTACTATCATGTAAGAAACGAATCGCTAGTCTAGGTTCAATACAGGATACAGGATGCTTGGGGCTGGTGCACTGCGATGACCCAGAGAGATGATATGGGGAGGGTGGTGGGAGGGGGGTTCAGGGTTGGGAACTCATGTACACCTGTGGTGGATTCACACACTATATTGTACACCTGTAACTTATGTAACTGTGCATCAACTACATTTCAATTTAAAAAGATATTTTTAAAAAGGAAATTAAAACATACACATTAAGAAAAAAAAATCACGAGAAGTTTTGATACTTCAATGTATAAATGACACATGAAATTATACAACACAAGTCTTACACAAATAACACCAAAAGCTAACAGGTGATGTTTTTCCTGTTATCTTATATATGCTTATATTTTTGGAGGTTAGGTAATTGTGATATATCAACAAAATAAAAGTTTCACTATTTTTTAAATTCTTTGTTTTCAAGAATTTAAAAGTTATGTCATAGATAAGGGGATGCTGTAAGAAAATCATCCCCTATACACATTTCCATACAGAAAATAAAGCAAAGGTGCTTTGTTTGCTTATGTTTTTATTCCTCCTCTGCCTATATTCTCTGTCCTGCTTGACAATGAATGATTGAATACAATGGCCAAAAGTGGTTCCATTTCCTTTGTGCCTTGTTCGATGTGAAGATCTTACAGCCTGAAGCAGTATCTCCTTTAGAAAACAGGTAATTATTTAGAGAGTGCATCCATCCTGTGATTGCAAGGGAGAATTCCAGGGTTTTTGTAAAGGCAAAAATATTATTTTCAAATCCACATTGAGGTCATTCAAAGCTCAATGCTAAGCAGAAGAAAAATTAAGCAGCCATAACTTTTAAATCCTAGATTGAAAGATGCTACATAATCTGAAATTTGAATTTTTCATTACCTAGTTAATAGTGACAGACTAATAAAATACACTGCTTAAAGAATAAAAAAGATAAATATGATTTTTATACTTACTAAGTAATAGCTGACCAAAGGAGACTGTTAAAATGTTTATATTTTATAAAGTTACAATGTAATTAATTCATATCAATTTAGTGAATTAAAATTTTGCTTTTTCGTCAGCAAACTTTCTTTCCCTCAGTCCCCACTTTCATTTCATTTAGTCAGATTCTTTAAAAAATCTCTATCCAACTTGAAAAATTTTTATGTGACTTTGGTGGTATACATTATTTCTTCAAGTTAATTGCAAGGTTTCCCAGGACCTATATGTATAAAAATATGGCAACTGCAAAACTAACTTGGCAGATTTGTTTTAAGTGGTGTATGTACTATGGGATTTGAGGATCAGGTATGGGGTGTGTATGCTGTAACATTCAGTCACAGGCTTCATATAGCAGGTCTATTCACGTTCATGGTCATGCAGAAAACCAGACAGGCAAGAGCAAGGAGCTTTAGCACAGAATTAGAGAGCAACAATCTGGCCAGCTCTCTAAGGGGAAAAAAAAAATTCGAAGTGAAAAAAGAGGAGTGTTGGGGGATGGGTAGAAGAGATAACACCACAGATGAAGAAGAAAATAGTTCTTTTCAAAGATATCCCAGAGATTACTAATTTCTCTAAATATTGATGCTTGTGAAAATGAAAGCGCATAATAAATGATTCAAAGGACACTGGAAACTCTCAGGCACACATTTTTAATATAAGGTGGGGAAAAAAAAGGCAGAATCTTGAGCGTGAAAAATATTTCATTATAAAAATATGATTTGTCCATGAGGCAGGTTTCTTTAAGCTCTCAGAGTTCACTGCACATCCTCAGCAATTTAGTGGGCTCTGCCGCAGAATCATCATAAATCAATGAGAGAATGTCTTGAGCCGTGGGGAATTAGCGGGCTTGTTTATGTATGAGGAAACTCAGAGCACTTCCACTCGGAAACCTTTTATGAGACCACATGCTTACTTGTCTGAGACACACCTATGTCTAGGCAGTGGTAGCTCTGGCTAGATCATGTTGGTTTTCTCTGTATTTTCTCTGACTGAAGGAAAATTTTTCTTTAGCCAAATCCTCTCTCCTATTTGGACAGGGACCTCTAAATTAATTTCTAGTTGTATGGACCAGACCCAATGCTGTAGATTACGATTAATATTATCAGTGCCAGAACACATAAGAATCCAAATTTGTTTAAGAGAAGGGAGTGGAGGAGGTCTATTTTTGAAATAATAGATATAATCAGAAATTCTCCAAAGGACTCCACCAGGGGGCAGCTACTTTGTGATATGCTCACAGTATTTACCTCAGAGCCACATACAGCTTGTCAGAAGTGTTCCCAGAGGCTACCCCTGTCCCCATCACACTTCAATCTAACCCATCAGAAATCCTGCCTCAAATTCCTGTATTATGCAGCATCACATATACCAGTAGAGGCACTAAAAGGTAAGCTAAATGTGGATCCTAGAGGAATTTTAGTATCAAGAAACCGGAAGACTGTTCTTAAAAGCCACCGAAATGCTAGGCTATTATATAAAAGCATAGAACCTCTTTTACCAGATAGTGTTTATTATTATTATTTCCTGAAAGGAGCTGAAATGATCCTGCAAGTGAAAATCTTCAAAGGAAAGAAAATTACAATCCAAATAAACCAAACTTGGAAAAGGAGACTTTTAACATGAATATTATTGAAAACAGAGCAATGACTGTTTTGATGGCACGAATCTGATTCAACAGTGGCTAACATTTAACAAAATTTACTTGGATAATACATTGAATGTGAAAGAGAGTAGTGAAAAAAATTGTAAAACCATGCCATTATAAGAAACCAGGAAGTCAAAGAAGAAGCAAAGGGAACTGCATTAACAATACCTCTCATACTTATACTGTGGTTTACTTTACGGTAATAAACCACTTTGCAAAGTACCATCCCTATGATGTGTCCACATCTGATATAGAATGACAATGGATAAACTGGCTTTTCCATTAAGAAGCTTGTGCATCCTGAGAAGGGCTTTACAATACATTAGTCAAGTCTACAACACCTGTGCTGTCAAAAAGTTTTTCTTTTCTAAATGTATAAATGCATGGTTAAAAAAAAAAACAACTCTCAACAAGCTGTTCAGAGGGATCTAGAAAGGTGTGGGGTGAAAAAATGCCTGTGATTTTCTTCAAACTAACAAAAATTTAAATAACAGTGTCTAATGTAATCAACAGATGGCAAAACATGTCTGGACAAGCATAAGAAAGTTATTGTCAGCATGTAATTTATATTCTATTGTACTAAATAATAATTGCAGTTAGCATATATCTGGGCTTCCCTGGTAGCTCAACTGGTAAAGAATCCACCTGCAATGCAGGAGAGTCCAGTTTGATTCCTGGGTTGGGAAGATCCCCTGGAGAAGGGATATGACTGAGAGACTAAAACACAAGCACATGGATTATAAACTGGACATTGTGACTGATTTCAACCAAGGTGATGAAGTAATAGCCTAGGGATGTCAAAGCCAAAGAAATGGAATAGTTTTGTGTCTCTGACACCTCTGAGTATCATGACAACTCTAAATCCCCACCTGGAGGGTTTCATCACAGATTTGTTTTTATCTTGTTGAAGCCACTGTACTTTAGGATGTCTTATCACCATGGCATAGCCTGTATCCTAATATAACTGGACAAGCATAAAAAAAGTTATTGTTGCCATGCAGTTTATACTCTATTGTACTAAATAATAATTGCAGTTAGCATATATCTGGGCTTCCTTGGTAGCTCAGCTGGTAAAGAATCCACCTGCAATGCAGGAGACCCCAGTTCGATCCCTGGGTTGGGAAGATCCCCAGGAGGAGGGCATGGCAACTGACTCCAGGATTCTTGCCTGGACAGAAGAGCCTGGTGGGCTAGAGTCCATGGGGCTTCAAAGAGTTGGACATGACTGAGCAACTAAGCACAGCACAGAATATATCTAAATTAACAGAAATATTGCCTGTATCCAACTATTGGTATCCTTAATTCTGAACTGCTATTGACCCTTAATTGGCTACTATGGAAAAACATGCTCAAATGTCTCAGTGACATGAGAGATATTGATTTGCAATTTCCTTTTCTCCTTCCAGTTTTATTGTGAAATAGTTAACATAAAGCACTGACTTGCATAAACCATGAAATGATTACCACAATAAGTTTAGTGAATCATCTTATATAGTGTCTGTGCTGAGTCGTGTCTAACTCTTTGTGACTCATGGACTGTAGCCCGCTGGGCTTCTCTCTGTTCATTGGATTCTCCAGGCAAGAATACTGGAGTGGGTAGCCATTTCCCTATCCTAGGGATCTTCCTGACCCAGGGATGGAACCCAGGTCTCCCACATTGCAGCCAGATTCTTTAGCATCTGAGCCACCAGGAAAGGTCCTTATAACCCATAAGAGTGGTGAAAGAAGCCCTATTTTTAAGGATGAAATTCAGAGGTCTCACACTTCAGTTCTTATGTATCATTGGTCAGAACTGGTCATGTGACCCTGGCTGTCAAGAAAGAAGACTGAAAGATGGGTGATCCACATACTTGATCACAATGCCTATTTATAAAGCTGAAAAGACAACAAATATTGGTGAAGGCAATTGGCAATCTCTGAAACAATAATGTTTACATTTTGAAGGTACAGAAGGATGAATCAGATAGACATAGGTGTCTTATTTTAAAAATTCAAAATCATTCATAAGATTTTATATCAATTCAGGTTTTATGTAGCTAAAAGCTTCTTTTGATTGATATTTTCTGGATTTCAGACCCAAGTGGAGCATGGTCACTGGGGAGTTTGCAGCTACCCTACATGCAGCTATAAAGATTTCTTTTTATATCTTTGAATCTCTCTAACTTCATTTTGTGAATTTATGTCATTTATTTCTAATTTTGTTTTCAATTAATGGTAGGAACTTCATTTTTTTAATGGTATTGAAAGTGTGAAATCACTTTAATGACCAAATAGTGAATAATTCATCATTACAAACTGCATGCCCAGTGATAATAATAGAGGAACAGATATATATCATCAAACATATTTCCAAGATCAGAGTTTTTTGAGTTCTTTAAAATTTTTAAGATAAATAATACTGGTGTTATATAAACAGTTACAAAGCAGAGAGAAAGGTGGAAAATTCCAAATGATGCTAGGTTCATTTTAGAAGATCCTCATACAAGTACTGTTTCTTTCTGTACACAGTGGATGCTCAATAAAACTTTAATGATGTGAAAGTCATTAACCATGCAAATAATTTTTCATAATTTTTAAATTAGCTTCAAAATCCAAGGAGATATGGCTTCTATGTATTAAGGATTATGATAACCATACATTTTCATTGTCAATGGTGGGGACACATTCTATCAGGGCTATTAGTTGCTTTGATTAAGTTATGAGCTATATTTGCTGTTGTTCAGTCACTACGTTGTGTGACTCTTTGCAACCCCATAGACTATAGCATGCCAGGCTTCCCCATCCTTCACTCTCTCCCAGAGTTTGCTAAAATTCACGTCTATTGAGTCAGTGATGCTATCTATGAGTTACGTTATGATTTCCCTAATCACTAAGAAAATCTCATGGACAGAGGAGCCTGGTGGGCTGCAGTTCATGGGGTCGCAAAGAGTCGGGCACGACTGAGTGACTAACACAAACACTAAGAAACCACTCCAACTTAGCGATTTAGAATTAGACAACTTCTTACAGTCCAACAATTACCATATGACTGTTAAACAATCAAAATTTTACTTCCAAGAGTGTAAAGATGTTTATTATTTTATCAATCACAAACTTATGGTTAATTAACTTATTTTAAACCAAAGCACAAAAGAAAACATAAAGTAGACATGATTTTTTTCCCTTTTTTGTAAAATTTGTGCTGTTTATTTTCTTACATCTTCAGAATTCTGCTTAGACATCCATGTCAAAACCTCATTCCCATCACTACTCTGTTAAAAAGCCATGAGGTGCTGAAAGGCCTGGTTTATCTTGTCCTGATTACTAGAACGCTTTCACTTCATCAGAAATCATGAGAATAGACCATTCTGAAATGAAAACTTCTTTTCATTATTTTCTTTGTTAATCTGCCTTCTTTGAGCTTCATTTTGGGATTGGATTCTTCTGTCTGATAACCTTGAGTAACGAAACTTTGCTTTTACATTAGAACAGATCTCCCATTTGTCTTACTTTGGCTTTTCAGGACCCTCTTAAAGCTAGAGTCATGTGTCAGTGTAACTCAGCTAATGTTATAGCTTTTATAGTTGATTGAAAGATTTATAATTTTTTAAATAAAAAAAATGAATAAATAATTAACTCATAAACCAACAAAACATTATTTTTCAAGTAAAAAATCCATTCAAAATTGAAATTAATGCATATGTATTTTATATTTTTTATAACTTTTAAAAACACTTTTAATGATTTATATCATTATTTTCACAACAATAGCAATATAAGAAAGCATGCAAAGAAGATATTTATTATCCCTGCTTTAGATATAAAGCATCTGGGGCACAAAAAATTCAATAATGGGACTAAGATTATTGAATAAATCAAGCTCATGATGGTATTAGGACTTAGGTCTTCTAACTATGACCTCATGGATCTTTCCACTAGATTGATAATCTCCAATTTTTTATGCCTTTATAAGTAAAATTCTAATTCAGTATTACCCCCAATATATGTGTACTGATTTATTTATAAGTTATATGCAGGTGCTATTACATTAATTCAGTATGTTTACTTTATTTAAAAAACAAAACAAATGCAATATATATATATATGGAAGAAAATAAAACTTTCACTTTTTTTTTTTTTTAACATAGCTTACTGAATCATAAACTCTTCCCTCTAGGTAAACTCTGCTTACCTCATTTGGAGTCCTATCCACAACCTCTTGCTGAGTTAAGACATTTGCAGTCTAAATTACACATGCAATATACTGATACCTGAAAGTACTAGATAAGAAAATGAGTACCCATTATTATGAAAATATGTTCTCTCCTTTGTGTGCTTCTCTGGTTTGCATCTCTTCATTTATGCCTTCACTTTTTGTTATTATGAAACAGAGTCCTATTTTCCCCTAGATACTGAGGACAACAGATATTAAAGTAGCAGCTTGAAAAAGTGTCCCCATGGCCCATTTACTAATGCCTTCTCCAAATCATCTTGCTCTGAAAGATGTTATGGGTCTTTCCGAAATCAAAAAAGGCAGTGCTTGTCTTTAACCGGACGTGACAGAGAGGGAAGTTCAACTAATGGTAAGTGAACACCCTCGACACACTAGCAGGCCAGCTGCATGTTAGGCCGCTGCTATGGCACTGTGCAGCCTCCTCACTTTCAAGCAAAAAGTGCTGCCATGAACAGCTGTCCAAAGTGCTGGACGAGGCCATTAGCGGCAAGCTTATATAGTGCAAAATGAATGTGTTTCACTCCATTTGAGCTAAGAAAGGTTTGGAGCTTTGGTGACGCAAATTGGGTTCCATTATCACTTAGCAGCTCTTCTGGAATCCCATACTCAGTGAATAGTCTTTTCGTTTGGACTGGAGAGAGAACATTTCGTAATAGCCTGTGCCATTTCAGGAGATAATAAGAGTACTAATGACTATGTGCATGGTTTAGGAAAGCCCGCTTTCCACATTTGCTATTTGTTTAGCTAATACAAGAGTTTTAAAGATATTTATGTAATATCCCTATTACATTAGAAAACTATTCTTTAGCTGATATTACAAATCCGTCCTGATGTAATTACAGACCAAGCATTTTTTTTTTTCAGATTTCACCATAATTCTTTGTAAAACTGTCAATCCCTTGTATCCACTGTCTTCAGTGAATAGTTAGCATGTTTCAAAAAGTATAGAATATACTTTACAAATATTTATTACATCAATTAAATGGTCATATAACACTTCAGTTTTCTAATCATCTCTCTATATATTACAGAACAATAATCGTAGGAAAAAAACCCTAAAGGCATACTGTTTTATTTCCCTGTATGCATATTCAAATAATTAAACATGTACTTTCTTTCACTTTTGCATGTGTCATTTCCAAGATCTCTAGGTACAATTTCAAATATTTTATTACAACATTTCTGTAATATTTATACATATTTACATTTATTCTTGGTGAGAAACTTAAAAAGCTATGCATTAGTTTATCTCAATCACTTCCTTAAAAATACAGAAAAT
Source organism: Cephalophus harveyi (assembly GCA_006410635.1). Taxonomy (NCBI): domain Eukaryota; kingdom Metazoa; phylum Chordata; class Mammalia; order Artiodactyla; family Bovidae; genus Cephalophus; species Cephalophus harveyi. The sequence continues at coordinate 38,054 of SJYT01020786.1, forward strand.
GCAAATCTCTCCCTTCTTCTCCCATTAATTCTTCTCCCAAATGCTTTACATATTTGTTTCAACATTGCTGCTATCTTAGAGTCTTTGGGGTCAATGACATTTATTTGTCTTGGATAGCATGAGATTTAACATTGTTTCCTAAATTCTTACTTTTTGTCCTTTTCCAGTGATTGTGAACTCTTTCTGAAAGTCTTTCATTATGGCACAGATTCAAATTTAACAATATTTTTTTGAAAGATGTTTTGTTGCTTTTCAAAACATGTATACTCACCATTACTTAGCTTACTGAGTATAATTTCCACATTTCCTCTTTTTTTGTCCTTTGGTTTCCATTTCCTGCAATGTCTCAGTGATCTGTATAACACTTGTGTGTCCTAGTGCATAAAGTTTTATTTTTATGAGTATAGACAATCTTTAACATTTTTCTTGCACATAAGTTACCTAGAGACTTCCCTGGTGGCTCAGTGATAAAGAACCTGCCTACCAATTCAGGAGACATGGGTTTGATTTTTAGGGCTTGAAAATTCCCTGGAGAAGAAAATGGCAACCTATTCCAGTATTCTTTTCTGGAAAATCCCATGGACAGAGGGGCCTGGCAGGCTACAATCTATGGGGTCACAGAGAGTTGGACATGACTGAGCAACTAACACTTTCACTTTCTTCATATTTAAGAATGCTGTGTTGGTTTCAGGTGTACAGCAAAGTGAATCATTTATATGTATACACATGTCTATTCTTTCTCAAAAAATTTTCCCATTTGATTGTTACATACTATTGAATAGAGTTCCCTGTACTATATAGTAGATCCTTGTTAGTTATCCATTTTAAATATAGCAATGTATACATGTCCAAGGACTTTTAAAATGCATTTATTTACTAGTATTCAAAGCTTGCATTGTCTATTAGGTAAACTTTAATAATGTATAGTAAATAATTCCCAAGAAGATATAGCTTAACTTCTCCACAAAAATCATTTTTGAAATGAATGTTTAAAGATTTCCCCACAATTCTTTCTCTCATTATTGTATCAAGGTACATCCCAGTTCCTTGGAAATTTACTAATTCAAGATGCCATGAAGAGTGAAAGTGAAGCTGCTTAGTCACATCTGACTTTTTGTGACCCCATGGACTGTAGCCTACCAGGCTTCTCTGTCCATGGGATTTTCCAGGCAAGAGTACTGGAGTGGGTTGCCATTTCCTCCTCCAGGGGATCTTCCCGACTCAGGGATCAAACCTGGGTCTCCTGCATTGTAGGCAGATGCTTTACCCTCTGAGCCACCAGGGAAGCCCTCAAGATGCCATTATTATAGTCATTCTACCCCAACATCTATCTCAGGATTTACACAAAATAGATACGCCATATATATTTTTTAAATAAAGATGGATCAAGAAAAAAAAAAAAAAATTTAAAGATGCGTTGATTTGCATATAGCCAAATATACATATTTACTAGCTAGACTAAAGCTGCCACTGATGCCTCAAACTTCCTATTTTAGCAGTCATTCTGGCATAGCATCTAACTTAAAATTTCAGCTAGAAACACTGCCTTGATTCCAACAATAAAAGTGACCACTCTTGTCCTCTGACGGGCGCAGAAGAAAGTTCTGTGAGTCTCCATAAACTTCAGGATCTGTGGTAGTTGTTAGCATAGCATTGTGCTCTGAGGCAAAGAAAACTGTTGGTTCAGCAGATTCGGACAGAGGCAAGGGACTGTGTCAAGAGTAAGCCCAGAGTACAAGCCAATGTCACAGGCTTAGCTTACTTAAAAGGAGGCCTGAAGTGTTATCTACAAAATGGACAGAAATTAAAAGAAGGCAATCCAAGGAAGAAGTTGGTATGTTCATAGTTTTGCCTATACACAGGTTTAGATGGATTAGAGAGAGAAAGATCATTTTCATGTTAAAAAAAGAAATACTGTGAGAAAACCTAGAAGGCAAGAGGTGATTTCTATTCTAAGTAAGGAAGTTGTCCAAAACTATATCTTCCAAAATATCTTCCTGTGAAGATTAGCATAAAGAAAATTACCATTAAATTTAAGAGGACGATACTGTGATTTTATTTGGCAATACATTCTTATATCATAAACCCCTTGAGATTATCAGGTTGAATTTTAGCACTTTTAAGACTTTGAGACACTGGTTTTGCATTGTGTTTCTCAGCCTTCTTGACCCACTAAATGCTTCTTCTGCCGCCCTTCTCCCCTCATCTCCCCTCCCCGCAAGAAACTTATCTAAGATAAAGAGCACATTTTGGGTAATTCCACTCCAAGAGTATGAACAGTTTTACTAACAGAGCTCTTTCATAATCTATTCACTATATATTCAAAAAATATTTAACAATGCAAGCCCTGTGATTAGTTACTTAGCTATAATACCAAGGTAGCAAGCCTGAACGTAGCTGTCAGATATGACATGATCAAGATCAATGAGCTAATTTGGAATTTATAAGTTGCTTTGGATATAAAAATTTTCCAAATGCTATCAGGTGAAAATTACCCTGAAAATATTCATCCTAAAATCTCTGAAAATACTTCTAAACTCCCTGACAATGAAGTATATGCTTAAAGGGGATACTTTTCTCTCAAGAATGACCAAAAAGTTATTAAAATAAAAGATAAACATAAATAAAATTGCTGGTAATTCTACAACCCACAGTAAAGGGCAGTCTTTTTAAAAATATGTAGCTAGAATCATAAAGCTCTGCAAAATTACACAGCAGTTCTGCCATCATATTGATAAAAAGTACGGAGAAAGAAAACCATTTGTAGTGCATAACAATGATAAGAATATGGAAAAAATCTGGCATAATTGCAAAAATATATCTAGCTCATGATTACGAAGTTTCTGTTGGAAAGTATTTCAATTCATAATACCTACAAAGTCCAGAATAATATTAATGAAACTAGAAAAAAAAATTACATGTGGAGAGAATCCGGAAGAGCCATTTCCAATGAAATAGATTCTATAACTTATTCTGTTAATGTTACAGGTACCACCTTGTCTTGCTTTATAAATACCACAGGCTTCATTCTCTCCTAATGGCTTAAATCCTTGTGGTTTCTCTATATCTCAAATGTGACAGTAAGAATTTCAGCAAGCATTCTGGTCCTATTTCGAAACTGTTACACATTTGGGGAAAGGTGAAGCTAATCTCAGAATCATGTGATTTCAGAGTTTGAAAGACTTGAGCAACCACCTAATTAACTTCTTGAGAAATACTGTTAGAAAAAAAAGTGCAAATCACATCATGAAAGGACTGGGGACAGGCCTGGAGATGTGAAGATTTACCAGTACACAGACATCTAGGTGAAAACATACAAATTACAGTTTCTTGTAAAGAAATGACTATGTCTCTTAGATAGTGTCCTTCATCTAAAGGTCATGGCCTGATGGTGTTCAGTTGGTATAATCTTTAGGGTCTGTGTGGTCTGTTTTAAGATGTAAAAGCAACAGCGATATATAAAAAATATTGAAGAGAAGGTTGCCTCTTGGAATCTCTAAATAGCACATGCCTTTCATAACTATTTCTATTGATTTAAATTCAACTTTAAAATACAAAAATAAATCTGTCTTAGAGACTAAGTCTGAAGAGGATTGAAGAGAAAAACAAAGTTCTTATTGGCAACTCTAATAGTACTTGCTGAAATCTACTTTTAATACTTCTTAATATGAAATCGTTTTTTATATTTCATGAAGTTCATGAAACAAGCCAAAGTTAACATTTGTGAAAAAGGTGAATTGCCTAGAAGCTCATTACCACTTTTGTTCTATTAATTCGGTTGCATATGTGAAGATGTACATTAGGAAAATCCACTAATTTACCTCTTAGAAAAGCATTAACCCCCAAATATTTTATTCTTTGGGGAAAACCACCCTCTGTGACAAGATGCATGTGTATTTATTGAATCTACCAGAACCTTCAGTTCTCTGTGACATCATTACATAGGAAAGTAATCTGGTAGGTCTCTTAAAGAAGTGAAATGAAGAAGTGTTAGTCGTTCAGTTGTGTCTGACTCTTTGTGACCCCATGGCCTGTAGCCTACCAGGCTCCTCTGTCCACAGAGTTCTCCAGGCAAGAATACTGAAGTGAGTTGCCATGCCCTTCTCCAGGGGATCTTCCTCACCCAGGGATCGAACCTGGGTCTCTAACATTGCAGGCAGTTTCTTTACCATCTGCCACTAGGGAACCCCAGGTAGGTCCCTTAAGGTTTTAGTTGATCTCAACTAGGGTTTCATTCTTACTAGATCGTACATTCAATGAACTTTAAACAATTTAAATATATTTTGGAAATCATTTCTCAGTTTCATGCCATCTGTTGCATTTCAAATCCCCATCATCATGTGTCCACATATAGATAATAACATAGTTTTAAGTAATAATGTTCCATCTTTTCTGAGTCTATCTTTGCTTCACTTAGGGGCTTTAAATTGGATGGCTTCAGCTCAACTTATTTCTCACTGTCACTTCTGCACAGTACATATGTCCAGTTTTCCAACTTGCAGGATTTTCTCTTCCTTCTTTTCAAAAATTCTATTTTAGCTCACTGTTTTTTGTTCCTCTTGAGAAACCTGTATGCAGGTCAGAAAGCAACATTTAGAACTGGACATAGAACAACAGACTGGTTCCAGATATGAAAAGGAATACATCAAGGCTGTATATTGTCACCCTGCTTATTTAACTTATATGCAGAGTACATCATGAGAAATGATGGGCTGGAAGAAGCACAAGCTGGAATCAAGATTGCCGGGAGAAATACCAATAATCTCAGATATGCAGATGACACCACCCTTATGGCAGAAAGTGAAGAAGAACTAAAGAGCCTCTTGATGAAAGTGAAAGTGGAGAGTGAAAAAGTTGGCTTAAAGCTCAACATTCAGAAAATGAAGATCATGGCATCTGGTCCCATCACTTCATGGCAAATAGATTGGGAAACAGTGGAAACAGTGGCTGACTTTATTTTTCTGGGCTCCCAAATCACTGCAAATAGTGATTGCAGCCATGAAATTAAAAGATGCTTAGTCCTTGGAAGGAAAGTTATGACCAACTTAGATAGTATATTGAATTGCAGAGATATTAGTCAAGGCTATGGTTTTTCCTGTGGTCATGTATGGATGTGAGAGTTGGACTGTAAAGAAAGCTGAGTGCAGAAGAATTGATGCTTTTGAACTGTGGTGTTGGAGAAGACTCTTGAGAGTTCCTTGGACTGCAAGGAGATCCAATCAGTCAATCCTAAAGGAGATCAGTCCTGGGTGTTCATTGGAAGGACTGATGTTCAAGTTGAAACTCCAATACTTTGGCCACCTGATGCAAAGAGTTGACTCATTTGAAAAGACCCTGATGCTGGGAAAGATTGAGGGCAGGAGGAGAAGGGGATGACAGAGGATGAGATGGTTGAATGGCATCACCGACTCAATGAATGTGGGTTTGGGTGGACTCCGGGAGTTGGTGATGGACAGGGAGGACTGGCGTGCTGCGATTGATGGGGTCGCAAAGAGTCGGACACGACTGAGCGACTGAACTGAACTGAACTGAGAGTTGCACCCCTGGATTATTCCTTGCCTTCAATCGTTATCTTTCCAAACTAAATGTAAACATTGTTCCTGGATTTGCAATGATCTGTTTTCACTTTTTTTTTTTTTAATGACAATCAATTTTAGACAGTTATCTTGCCCAGCGAAAATCATGCTTATGATGGTTGAGAAAAATACTTGGTTATGAAGTCAGCTTCTCACGGTCATGGCATAAACACAGATATCCTAAACACTCACTTCTTTAAAAATCAAATTTTTTATAATACCAGTGAACTAGAAGATGTTTGTGTGTCCATACAGCCCACAGCTGCTACAGAGAACTATCACACTTTCTTTGCTATTTCTTTCTTCAAACTGTCAAACACACAATAGAAAAGTATATTGCCCTCATTTCTTTAGACCATATGTCCTAGCATCAGGCCTATTGTTTATACACTGTCACTTACTGCAGCTTTTTGTTGTATTCCCTCTTGGGCATCTTCAGTGGGGGCAATTCTAGGACAATAAGAAAATAATATTCTAATTTTCCATCTGCAAAAATCAGTTCTCCCAGCCTAATCTTTTTCTATGAAAAGAAATAGCACTTGTTTCTCCTGTGCTTTCAGTGAATCAGAAGCAGTTTTGCTTTGATAACTTTATGTCTCTGTTGCATAGTATAAGAATACTGGATTGGAAATCTTGGAACATATATTCCAACCTTGATTATCACAAACTAACTTTAGAAATTGTCTTTAAAAAGTCCTTTTCTCATATTTCAAGAAAATTGAAAGGAGAAATTGGACTATGCATCTTTCTTGTCTATGAATCTATTCTTCATTTTCTCTCTCACAAAGGTATGATTCTGAATATCTTATATTTAATCCATATGGTCATAACTTTGAAAATATCTCCTCATATGTCTTCATTTATGAATTCAGATTGTCTAAGATCTGTTAACAAATTATCTTATTCCATTTTGATCTTTTATCTGAGTTAATTAGAGTCATCTCAAAAAAAATTTTAGGATAAATCAGGATACCAATTGGCAAATAAGGAAAACAGTAAGTTAATTAGCAGTGATATAAACTATATATTCACAAATGATAACTTGGAACATTTATGTGCCTGTTTCAAAAAACAGAGCATTGGAAATATTTGGAGAGATCTGAGAACATACTATACATTTGGTTATATATCTCAAATATCCTTAATACCCTCTGTCAGATATTTGTTTCCTAATTGTATAGATAATTCCTCAAAATCTATAAATTTGAAATGATCATCTCATAACAAATTTAAGGTTGTTTTTTTTTTTCTAGTTCTTAGCATAAGAGTTGCCTCTATAATGACTTGTATTATCTCTTTGTGGAAGCAGACAGAAAAGCCATGGTTACGATGAGAAGTTTTAGATTAATGCATCCAAAATTCTAAGAGACACTACATATGAAAGAAAAGATTCCAAAGCCTCTTTTCAAAATGAAAGCAAAGTTTCACTTTAATACACAGCAAGACTTCACCAGCTGGCTGCATTGCATGTACTTGGCATTCTGGTTGCTAAGTTTATTAGGTATTTTATAGTTCTGGAAACTAAAGATAATGGAACTTGTTCCCACACACTTCATCAACAAAAATTGCTACAAGCTACAGATATATGATGGAGGAATGAGTGAGCCAGGAAACTCAGGCAAAAATGAATCAATCTGATGCTGTTAAAGAGATATTGTCAAGTATCTGTAATGTTTAGATTTTAATTTTTGTTTATTCTCCATTGGTTGCAATGCCTTTTTGAAAGTGTACAGAAAGAGGTGTTTCCCTTTGGGTTATTTCCCTCTTCCACTAGGTTAAAATTCACACTTTCCTCTATCTACTCCTACCCACTTCCACTTTAACACTTAGGAAATGGTACAGATTTTGAAATTCTTATGTTCCCAAAGGCTGTTTTTTATGTCATCAAACTTTAAATAATATTAAATTATAATTTTTTGGTTAAAAAATAGTCCAGTGGTTTCATAAGGTTCAACTATTAGGACACCCCAAGAAGCTGTGTGTATCTAAGGATTGACTACAATATGTCTAACTTTCTACAATGAAGAACAGTCAAAGAGATTTTGCAGTATCAAGAACATGTATTTATAAAAGAGATGCTTTCTTTTTTAGCTGATATGTAATCTATAAGGGGCTTCCCTGGTGGTGCAGTGGTAAAGAATCTACTTGCCAATGCAGGGGTGCAAGAGACAGGTTCAATCCCTGGGTTGGGAAGATCCTCTGGAGTAGGAAATGGCAATCCACCCCAGTCTTCTTGCCTGGAGAATCTCATGGACAGCAGAGCCCAGCAGGCTTTAGTTTATGGGGTTGCAAAGAGTTGGACATGACTGAACAACTGAGCATGCACACACTTAATCTACAAGCCTGAATATTATCCAGCAGATGGTCAATATCCCCACCCCAAAACACTTAGAACAACATCTGGGCTGCCCTCAAAGGTATACTAATGCTGATTGATAGAGTCTGGAACCTATCTATGCCTACAGCCAGTTTGGCTACTCTCTAGAAATATAATTTGGGGCAAATCATTTCTCTTCTCTATATAACATTTCTTCATCTGTAATTCTGGATGACTGGAAGACAGTTAGACATATGAGTCCTAATATTAAAAAAAAAAAAAAATCTTTGAAAGTATAGCCAGCATTCAAATTTAGTAAAATATTACCTTGAATATTTGAGGAGGCAGAGTTACAAGAGTAATGGAAAGAAAGGTGGAAGCATTAAATCGTTTTCAGATTGGATACTTTGGGGCCTGTTTGTACCACTAAGCAAGAAAAATGCCTTAGTTTGGCATGTGGGGTGAGGGGAAAAAGCATCCAAGAAATGAAATTGGATAAATTTAGATGTTTTGTGATTGTAGCTACTGAACATGTTTTATACTGGCAGAATATGCTCTCTGATATTGGAATACCGTCAAAATCCATTTAAATCATGCCAGAGAAATGTTAAATGGTGATGAGAGGGCTGGAGTTTAAGCTGATAACAGTAGTAAAGACCTACTCACACTGACAAATTTGATGAGGGAATCTGACCTAGCAGATCATTCAAGGAATGAAAGAGCCTTCACATGACAGCTTCATCCTGGAATTCACAAGGGGGTGACACTTTGGCAAGAAGCTATTCCCACCCCAACCCCAGCCCCTGCTGGAACATTTGAGGCTTTACAGTCAAATCACATCCAAGGAAAGAACCAATCTAATTTATAATCTGTGAGAAACATGAAGATAATAGTATAAATTTCTATGACTACTAACTGAAATGTTAACTTATGTATATGTGATGAGTATTTTTTCTTTAAAATGGTATTAGAAATTAACTTACCAGAAGTAAATTGCCTTCCCCCCTTCATTTGAACTTAATGAAGAGAAATGGAAAGAGGCTCTGTATAAGGAAGAAAGAAAAAGAAGATGGGAAAAGAGAAGAAAGTCATAAAATCAGAGATGATAGAAATGGAGGAGAGCCAGTAAGGGCAGAAAGAAGAAAAGAAAGAAGGAAGCTCCTCTTCCTAGGAAATAAAAAGGAAAGATAGAAGAAAAGAAGTAGGCGATGAAGGTGAAAGACAAACAGGCAACGTAGCCAAGTGGGTGAGTTTCGTCCAATCAGGTGAAGGGCTGAGCAGAACAAAAGGCTGACCTCCCTCAGGCAAAAAAGAGTCCTCCTCCTTGACAGCCTTGAAACAGGCACATCAAGTCTACCAGGTTCTATAACAGCCTGCCAGTTTTCAGATTTGAACTTGATATCCATCCTACAAAGTTGGACTTGCCAGCCTCGTAAATATGTGATCCAATTCCTTCTTATAAAAATTTTCCATGTTTCTCTCTTACTGGTTTATTTCTAGGGAGAACCTGGACTAATACAGGATACTTAACTCTTTCAATAGATTTAAAAGTAAGCCTAACATAGTAAGTTGATTTGTTTCTTCAATGGTTGCCATCAAGAGTTGTTCTGATTGCAAAACATGAGTTGTAGTATACGGAGTGTGTAAAAAATAAGTTAGTATTTGTGCATACATGGTTTACGAAAGATTTGGAATCCAAGAGCTTTCTGTTAAATATTCTTCATGGTGTCAAATGAAACAAATGAAACCCTGCTATTTATCCTGTGGTCACGAGGGAGGGACTCGAGACGATAGGGAAGAAGCATTGTGCTATGGTATTCACATTAAAGGCTGTAACTATACCTACTGCTGAGTACTGTTAATGAAGTCTTGCTTATCAGTTATAATTAAGGCAAGATTTCCCATTTCATGAGCTACTCCTTCAAAGATTTTGAATGAAAGTGTGTGAGGAGAATCTACACTTTTAATGATACTTTCACGGTGATTTTGATACACACTCATATTTAAGAACAATTGACCCAAGGCAGGGGAGTTAAACCTCCCATAAAAGAGCTGATCCTAAAGACAAACAATTGTGGGGGACAGGAAGAAAGATAAGTAAATAGCTCAGAGTGTTATAATCAAGGGTGAAGTGAAGTGAAGTCACTCAGTCGTGTCCGACTCTTTGCGACCCCATGGACTGTAGCCCACCAGGCTCCTCCGTCCATGGGATTCTCCAGGCAAGAATACTGGAGTGGGTTGCCATTTCCTTCTCCAGGGGATCTTCCCGACCCAGGGATCGAACTCAGGTCTCCCACATTGCAGGCAGACGCTTTATCCTCTGAGCCACCAGGGGAAGTGCTACTGTGAGCATATAACAGCTGGTATAAGTATTAACCATTAACTCAAAGCAGGTTGCTGCTGCTGCTGCTGCTGCTGCTAAGTCGCTTCAGTCATGTCCGACTCTGTGCGACCCCACAGATGGCAGCCCATCGGGCTCCCCCATCCCTGGAATTCTCCAGGCAAGAACACTGGAGTAGGTTGCCATTTCCTTCTCCAATGCATGAAAGTGAAAAGTGAAATTGCTCAGTCGTTTCTGACTCAGCGACCCCATGGACTGCAGCCCACCAGGCTCCTCCGTCCATGGGAGTTTCCAGGCAAGGGTACTGGAGTGGGATGCCATTGCTTTCTCCACAAAGCAGGTTAAAATAAAGTAAAAGTTTAGAGGAGGAAACTCAGCATGAACTGACAGGACAAATACTGTCATATTTTAAAACATTTTTCTAGAGTTAAAAATGTGGACCATAAGTGCTAGAACCACTCATAGGAAAGGTCATATAAAGGAAACTGATAACAGATACAGATAAGATTAATTAATTGCTAACTTGTTTCCTTTCTTTCACAAATAAAAAAATCAGCATACTGAAAATGATTAAAAAAAAAAAACCAAAAAACTGTCATCATAGAAATGAAGGCCCAGAAAGGACAAATGTTTACTACGTTCATGTTTAAACGTTCACGTTCTCAAGATCACTGAAGTGCTTCACTGCTACTCCTTCATACACAAATACCTGTGCTGACAGTATTGTGAACTTACTGCAAGTTATAAAATCTGTGATGTGCCCTCAGACTTACATAATTATGTGACCAGGTAGAAAGCCAAGGCCATCTTCCTACCAAGAGCCATGGCTTTCATATTGCTAAACATGTTTGTTTGTTTTTTGATTAACTTTTATTAGAGTATAGTTGCTTTAACTCCACCATCATTTGGTCTCAGGTCAAACAACAGGGCGGGAACACAGTCCTGCCCATCAACAGAAAACTGGATTAAAGATTTACTGAGAATGGCCTCGCCCATCAGAACAAGACCCAGTTTTCCCCACAGTCAGTCTCTCCAATCAGGAAGCTTCCATAAGCCGCTTGTCTTTATCTGTCAAAGGGCAGACAGAATGAAGACCACAATCACAGAAAACTAATCAAACTGATCACATCAACCACAGCCTTATCTAACTCAATGAAACTATGAGCCATGCGATGTAGGACCACCCAAGACAGATGGGTCATGGTGGAGAGCTCTGACAATACCAGGTCCACTGGAGAAGGGAATGGCAAACCATTTCAGCGCTCTTGCCTTAAGAACCCCAAGAACAGTATGAACTGCCCAGGTCAGTAGGTGCCCAATATGCTACTGGAGAAGGGTGGAGAAATAACTCCAGAAAGAATGAAGAGATGGAGCCAAAGCAAAAACAATGCCCAGTTGTGGATGTGACTGGTGATGGAAGTAAAGTTTGATGCTGTAAAGAACATTGCATAGGAACCGTGAATCGAGGTAAATTGGAAGTGGTCAAATAGAGATGGCAAGAGTGAACATCAACATTTTAGGAATCAGCGAACTAGAGTGGACTGGAATGGGTGAATTTAACTCAGATGCCCATTATATCTACTACTGTGGGCAGGAATCCCTTAGAAGAAATGGAGTAGCCATCACAGTCAAAAAAGAGTCCAAAATGTAGTGCTTGGATGCAATCTCAAAAACAACAGAATGATCTCTGTTTGTTTCAAGGCAAAGCATTCATTATCACATAATCCAGGTATATGCCCCGACCAATAATGCTGAAGAAGCTGAAGTTGAATGATTCTATGAAGACCTACAAGACCTTCTAGAACTAACACCCCAAAAGATGTCCTTTTCAGCATAGGGGACTGGAATGCAAAAGTAGGAAGTGAAGAGAAACTGGAATAACAGGCAAATTTGACCTTGGAGTACAAAATGAAGCAGGACAAAGGCTAACAGAGCTTTGCCAAGAGAACTTACTGGTCATAGCAAGCACCCTCTTCCAACAACACAGAGAAGACTCTACACATGGACATCATCAGATGGTCAATACTGAAATCAGATTGATTATATTCTTTGTAGCCAAAGATGGAGAAATTCTATACAGAACCAGGAGCTGACTATGGCTCAGATCATGAGCTCCTTATTGCCAAATTCAGACTTAAATTGAAGAAAATAGGGAAAATCATTAGACCATTCAGGTATGACTTAAGTCAAATCCCTTATGATTATACAGTGGAAGTAACAAATAGACTTAAGGGATTAGATCTGATAGACAGAGTGCCTGAAGAACTATGGACAGAGGTTGTTATATGGTACAGGAGGCAGTGATCAAGACCATCCCCAAGAAAAAGAAATGCAAAAAGGCAACGTGGTTATCTGAAGAGGCCTCATAAATAGCTGAGAAAAGAAGAGAAGCAAAAGACAAAGGAGAAAAGGAAAGATACACCCATTTGAATACAGTTTCAAAGAATACCAAGGAGAGATAAGAAGCCTTCCTCAGTGATCAATGCAAAGAAATAAAGGAAAACAATAGAATGGGAAAGACTGGAGATTTCTTCAAGAAAATTAGAGATACTAAGGGAACATTTCATGCAAAGATAGGCTCGATAGAGGGAAGAAATGGTATGGATCTAACAGAAGCAAAAGATATTAAGAAAAGGTAGCAAGAAAAGACAAAACTGTACAAAAACATTTTCATGACCCAGATAACCACAATGGTGTGATCACTCACCTAGAGCCAGACATCCTGGAATGCAATGTCAAGTGGACCTTAGGAAGCATCACTATGGATAAAGCTAGTGAAGGTGATGGAATTCCAGTTGAGCTATTTCAAATCCTAAAAGATGATGCTGTGAAAGTGCTTACTCAATATGCTAGCAAATTTGGAAAACTCAGCAGTGGCCACGGGACTGGAAAAGGTCAGTTTTTATTCCCATCCCAAAGAAAGGCAATGCCAAAGAATGCTCAAACTACTGCACAGTTGCACTCATCTCACATGCTACAAAGTAATGCTCAAACTCTCCAAATCAGGCTTCAATGATACGTGAACCATGAATTTCCAGATGTTTAAGCTGAATTTAGAGAAGGCAGAGGAACCAGAGATCAAATTGCGGACATCCGTTGGATCATAGAAAAAGCTAGAGAATTCCAGAAAAACAACTACTTCTGCTTTATTGACTATGCCAAAGTCTTTGACTGTGTGGATCACAACCAACTGAGGAAAATTCTTTATGAGTTGGGAATACCAGACCACCTTATCAGCCTCCTGAGAAATCTGTATGCAGGTCAAGAAGCAACAGTTAGAACTTCATGTGGAAAAACAGACTGGTTCCAAATCAGGAAAAGAGTATGTCATGGCTGTATATTATCACCATGCTTATTTAACTTATATGCAGAATACATCATGTGAAATGCCAGACTGGATGAAGCACAAGCTGGAATCAAGATTGCTGGAGAAATATCAATAACCTCAGATACACAGATGACACCACCCTTATGGCAGAAGATGAAGAAGAACTGAACAGCTTATTAATGAAAATGAAAGAGGAGAGTAAAAAAGTTGGCTAAAAACTCAACATTCAGAAAACTAATATCATGGCATCTGGTCCCATCACTTCATGGTAGATAGATGGGGAAACAATGGAAACAGTGAGAGAAGTTAGTTTTGGGGGCTCCAAAATCACTGCAGAAGGTAACTGCAGCCATGGAATTAAATGACGCTTGCTGCTTGGAAGAGAGCTATGAGCAACCTATCAGTTCAATTCAGTAAAGTTCAGTTTAGTCAGTTGTGTTCGACTCTGCGACCCCATAAATCACAGCATGCCAGGCCTCTCTCTCCATCACCAACTTCCAGAGTTCACTCAGACTCACGTCCATCGAGTCGGTGATGCCATCCAGCCATCTCATTCTCTGTTGTCCCCTTCTCCTCCTGCCCCCAATCCCTCCCAGCATCAGAGTCTTTTCCAATGAGTCAACACTTCACATGAGGTGGCCAAAGTACTGGAGTTTCAGCTTTAGCATCAGTCCTTCCAATGAACACCCAGGACTGATCTCCTTTAGGATTGACTGGTTGGATCTCCTTGCAGTCCAAGGAACTTTCAAGAGTCTTCTCCAACACCACAGTTCAAAAGCATCAATTCTTCTGCACTCAGCTTTCTTCACAGTCCAACTCTCACATCCATACATGACTACTGGAAAAACCATAGCCTTGACTAGACAGACCTTTGTGGGCAAACCAATGTCTCTGCTTTTCAATATATAATCTAGGTTGGTCATAACTTTCCTTCCAAGGAGTAAGCGTCTTTTAATTTCATGGCTGAAATCACCATATGCAGTGATTTTGGAGCCCAAAAACTAAAGTCAGCCACTGTTTCCACTGTTTCCCCATCTATCTGCCATGAAGTGATGGGACCAGATGCCATGATCTTCGTTTTCTGAATGTTGAGCTTTAAGCCAACTTTTTCACTCTTCTCTTTCACTTTCATCAAGAGGCTTTTGAATTCCTCTTCACTTTCTGCCATAAGGGTGGTGTCATCTGCATATTTTGTCAATCTTGATTCCAGCTTGTGCTTCTTCCAGTCCAGCATATTTTTTTTTTTTTTTTGCATTTCTTTTCATGGGGATGGTCTTGATCTCCATGACCAACCTATACAGTACATTAAAAAGGAGAGACATACTTTGCTGTCAAACATCTGTCTAGTCAAAGCTATGGTTTTTTCAATAGTCACATATGAATGTGAGAGTTGGACTATAAAGAAAGCTAAGCACTGAAGAATTGATGCTTTTGAATAGTGATGTTGGAGAAGACTCTTGAGACTGCAAGAATATCCAACCAGTCAATCCTAAAGGAAATCAGTCCTGAATTTGGGGAATTCCCCCTGAATTAGGGGAGGATGGATACTGAAGCTGATACTCCAATACTTTGGCCACCTAATGCATAGAACTGATTCATTGGACAAGACTCTGATTATGGGACAGATTGAAGGTGGGTGGAGAAGTGGACCACAGAGGATGAGATGGTTGGATGGCATCGCCAACCGGATGAACATGAGTTTGAGCAAGCTCCGAGAGCTGGGGATGGATAGGGAAGTCTGGCATGCCACAGTTCATAGGGTCACAAAGAGTCAGACGTGACTGAGGGACTGAACTGAACTGAACTGAACTGATAGTTGCTTTACAATGTTGTATTAGTTTTTGCTGTAATGTAAAGTGAATCAGCCACAGGATACATATATCCCCTCCCTTTTGGACTTCCTCACCATTCAGGTCACCACAGTGCATTAGGTAGAGTTCCCTGTGCAATGGTGGGACTGGTGGTAAAGAATCTGCCTGCCAATTCAGGAGACTTAAGAGATGTGGGTTCAGTCCCAGGGTTGGGAAGATCCCCTAGAGAAGGGCATGGCAACCCATTCCAGTATTCTTGCATGGAGAATCCCATGGACAGAGAAGTCTGGAAAGCTATAGTTCATAGGGTTGCAGAGTCAGACACAACTGAAGCAACTTAGCACACATGAATATGGACTGTAGCCTGCCAGGCTTCTCTGTCCATGGGATTCTCCAGGCAAGAATACTGGATGGGTTGGATTTCCTTCTGCAGAGGATCTTTCCAACCCAGGGACCAAACCCATGTCTCATTTGTCTTCTGCATTGGCAAGAGGGTTCTTTACCACTTGTGTTACCTGGGAAGCCCATTCTTAATAATAAGAAATAATTATTTTTAATAATAGACATAAGGCATAATGTTCCTTTTCTTTATATTCTTAACTAATATGACAGTTGAGGGAACAGAACATAGTTAAACATATGTAAATACACACACACTTTGTATTAGTTTCCTAGGGCTGCCATAACAAAAATATCATAGGTGTGTGGCTTAAGCAGCAGAACAATATTTTCTTGCAGTTTTGGAATTTAGAAATCCAAAGATCAAAGTGTTGACTGGTTTGGTTTCTCCTGAGGCTGCTTCTTCACTGGGTGCTCACATAGCCTTTCCTATGTGTGCACATCACGATGTTTCTGTGTGGTGTGGTTTTTCCTGTTATGAGGATACTAGGCAGACTAGATTAAGTTGAAACCTAAAGGCCTCATTTGAACTTAGTTGCCTTTTTTTTTTTTGAGTTACTGGGGATTAGAGCTTCAATATGAGAATTTTCGGAGAAGGCAATGGCACCCCACTCCAGTACTCTGCCTGGAAAATCCCATGGACGGAGGAGCCTGGGAGGCTGCAGTCCATGGGGTCGCTGAGTCAGACACGACTGAGCGACTTCACTTTCACTTTTCCCTTTCATGCATTGGAGAAGGAAATGGCAACCCACTCCAGTGTTCTTGCCTGGAGAATCCCAGGGATGGCGGAGCCCAGTGGACTGCCATCTGTGGGGTCGCACAGAGTCGGACACGACTGAAGCGACTCAGCAGCAGCAGCAGCAGCATGAGAATTTTGGGGACATCATCCAGCCATATATATATAATTAAATAAACAAATGAAAGAATAAATTAATAGATTATATGCCAGTGTGCTTAACCTGTGACTGTTACCACAAGTCAGTCCTTAATAATAACTAAAATAAATGGGAACTTGAAAATATGACTGTAACATGGAAATGTGCAAATCTTGCTCTAGTACTCAAAGGTGGGGTGAGGAAAGTTGTTGCGGCAGATATAGATGGAAGAGGTATGATAGTTTGCATAGTGATATGTTCTGGCTAGTTCATAATTTCAGAGTTTTTCCTCTGTCCCTGTATGCTCTCTTTACTCCAGTCACAGCTAACCTACTTCTGATTATAGCCCATATTTTCTTTGCTTTTATTTTTGTAAATGCATTTCCTTTGTGCTAAGCATTCTTTTTTCCTCAATGAGGCTAAATTGTATCTCTCTTTCAGGTTTTGGCTTAAATATTTGATTTTTACTTTCCTAGGAAGTATTCATTGGCTTGCCCTCCTTTTCACATACAATCTGAATTATATGCCATCATAAATTTGATCCATAATTGAATTTATCACATTGTATTGTAATTGTCCACACTAGACTCACAACTCTAGAACCTATGTTTTCCCTGTCCACAAAATTTTCCCCATATCATGTATTAAAATAAATAAAACATAGATGTTATTTAGTAAAGATCTAGGAAACAAAAGAATATACATATAAGAAATATATAGATATGAAAGCAGAACCATCAGTACTAGGAACCAATAAGGGTTCACTGAGAACAATCCATGCAGAAGTAATCACCTTCCCATTTTGCAAGGTGGTACATGATAAGTGGAATGTGAAGAATGATTTCAGCAATGTATAAGGCAAAATATCTAATTATCTATAGGTATGCTAAAGGTGTAGAAATACTGGGTAATAGTGCAATTGCCTGAATTCATAACAAGTTTTTAAAAATCTTTGCAGAAAGGAGAAACTAATGGAGTCATGGTAATCTAAGGTGAGCCCTTTGGTGACAAGTCACAGTTTCCTTCATTAGCTCTGTCCCATTGAATGTTTTCTTTTGGACTCTGTGGGAGAGGGCGAGGGTGGGATGATTTGGGAGAATGGCATTGAAACATGTATAGGGCCCCAAGCCCTGTCTCTTATACACATCTAGATGTGTATAAGAGACAGGTTATTAATATAAGCAAAATATGAACAATACCTATTTTTTATTTGCCTGGAAATTCAACATAAGAAAGCAATATAACACAGGTGCACATTTTACTCTAAGGTAGAATTAATTCATTTCATAAGCTATTAATAATAGCCTATGGTTTTGAATATATTTGTAGTGCTAGGTATTTTATATACGTTATATGAGTTAATTTACTTAATAACCCTAAAGTGTAAGTTCTATAATTTTTTCCTACTTTAGCATTGAGAAAGCTGTGATCTAAAAGTCTAATTTACTCATTCTGACTCACACAGGCAATATGTTGTAGAAAGAATTTTGAAACCATGTCTTTATGTTTCCTAACTTCATAATTTTAAATTCAGTTGGGGGAACTCCCTGGTGGTCCAGAGGTTAGGGCTCAATGCTTTCACTGCCAAGGGCCCAGATTCAATCCCTAGTTGGGAAACTAAGATCTAGCAAGCAGCATGGCAATCCCTTCCCAAAAATGCAACTGAATTCACAATTAAAACAATAAAATTCTGATATTAAATTTAACATTCTATTATAAGCATCTTTAATCTTAGCTGGAATTTGGGGTGCTATAACTTGAAGAATTTTGTTTATATCTTCCTTCACTTCACAATTTATTTCTGAAATATTTTAGCACATTTTGAAACTTCACCTTCATTTTCAAAGCATAGTCTTTCAAAGACAGGGCCCGTAGAGGTGGGGAGTGACATAGCACTTCCAAATTTTGCATGCAGAAAGTGGTGACTGGTTTGCATTTTTTTTTTAAAGCAGACAAAGACCCTCATTCTGCTGCCTTTTTGCTGTTGTTCACTTTCATTTTTATTTTATCTACAGCAGTTAACCAGCTGCTTCTCATCAAGCCTGGCAGATACATGACAACACTTCTAATGTAAGTTTTTAAGAATAAATCATTCCAGTTTTAAGAATAATGGTTTTAATTGGTTTCAAGATCCCTCTAATTGCATAAAATTTGAATAAATATTTTATGTTACTTTTATATGTTTTGATTCATCAATTCTTTATATTTAGATTCTAGTATTTCACCAAAGCAGGAAATTTCTCTGATCCAATTTTTCAAGTCCAATAAAACTAAAAACAGCATAAAATTCTGAGTAAAAATAGATATCTGACTAAACTCAATTCATAATTAAAGCTTTTATCCTATTAATCTACCTTGAAGCTAAAATGTATAATGTTCCATTATCTCCAAGTTTTCCCTAATACCCAATTTTTCCTAACCCACTGGAACCCTGTAACTATGCACACTGACTATAAATACTGGGACCACCTTCTTCCTTTCTCTTCTTCCTCTTTTTTATGGTTCTAGGGTTCCATCCTGAGTGCTTCTAAGGACCCTAGAGAGTTAACTGAAATGTTCTTTTATCTAAAATGGATTCATCAGTACTCACCTGGTGTTTTTGAGGTAATTATGATTGAACTAATACATCACTTTAATTGAGTCATTTATTCACTAAATTCACTATCCCAAACACAACCAAAAATCTAGTAAGTAAGCAAAAAATAAAAAAACATGCAAAGAAGGCAAAATCATTACCTTAATATTTTTGCAATCTTCAGACTAATGGCTAAATGTTTTGCTAAAGAGAAATGCAATTTATTCTTTCTTGTGAACATGTTCACTGTATTTGGATCCTATATTTTTGAAATTGATTTGAACGATTATCTTTTTAAACTAATATTTCTTAATTGTATATTTATTCCTGTTCAAATTTCCTGTTGGCTCAGCTGGTAAAGATCTTGCCTGCCAGTGCAAGAAACACAAGAGACGTGGGTTTGATCCCTGGGTCAGGAAGATCCCCTGGAGAAGGAAATGACAACCCACTCCAATATTCTTGCCTGGAAAATTCCATGGACAGAGGAGCTTGGCAGGCTAAAGTCCATGGGGTCACAAAGAAGCTGACACGACTGAGTAGGCGTGTGCACACACACAACCAATTTACTGGTAAGTACCCTACAACTCAAATGCACAATTTTGCATACTTCAGTTACAACAGAAAAATACTTTGCCTTTACAAATTTATTTTGTCGATTTTAATTAACATTTGCATGACTGTGGTCAAAGTATGAGTTGCTAAAATGGCATTTTGGGTGCCAGGGCTTCTAAAATGGGAGTGGATCATGCTATATACCTAAAAACAGAATATAGAATTTTGATTTGTAGGTCAGTATAAACCTAGTAAATTTTCACAGTAGCAGAATCTGTTAACTGCTTATGGGAAAATGTCATCCATGCTATTTGCATAGATTGAGAGCATGACATTCTACATTGCTCCCTACAATAGCCACTCATTAAAGCCATTAAATCAACTTGAACCTTTAAATTTTAAACTGCGTTGTGTTATCTAAACACAAAAATTCTGTTAATTTTGTGAATCTTGCACTTTTAGATTTTACTGATGTTATTCTAATCTATTAATTTCAAAGAGGGATTTAACATAAAGGAAATCTGTAACTAGGGTTCAATATGTGTATTTGAAAGCTTTTTTCTCTGACAGTAGTGGAACATTGTCTAGGTTCAGAATACATCATGGTATGAAAGAGAACTTTGGGGATATTTATTTTTGTATAAAATCAGTATTCTATATGTTTTATATTATGCAATTCCTGACATGGTATTGTGGGACAACTCCCTGGCCTTCAAGAATTTTACAGTAGATGTTTTAAAAGATGTAATAAAATATATCTATTTTGGTTTAAAACAACTTTAAATTTATTTCTATCAAGACTTTAAAGCTTTCTAAATAGGTTATAAGAACAGATTTCTCACATCCCATCTAGAATACTGTAAAGGCTCTCTAGTCTTTGAAGCAAATTGCAGTTATACTTTAATAGTGTGATTACATAATTTATTGGCATTATTATTAGCTCAATCGTGATTTGTTGTCAACTCTGGAGAAACTCCATGATAATCAATTAATTCAGTTTCTGAGAATTATAAATGTGGAATTTATAAAGATAATGACAATACCTCAAGCCAATAACCAACCAACTGTACCCTGCTATGCTCAGGAATCACCAGAGTCTCTTGGAGTAAGGAAAGGATGTGTTTGTTTACAGTGGGCAGTCATGAATACCTTGCTATGGCTGATTACCACTCTGACTACTAGAAAATGGAAACGTTATACACAACAGCATCTGCTGCGCTGGAGCACGGCAGTGCCCAGATTGCCTATTACGGAATTCCAGAGATTATTTGCCAGCAATAGACTTCATTTTGCCAATGGGTTATTTGCAGTTTGCTGTGTCATCAGAATCTGAACGAGTCACATCTTCTCCTCGTCACGGCCAATCCAATGGCAAAGTGCTACTGAAGCAGCTGTCAAGGATGAAAAAAAAAAGACTACAGAGAAAGCACAGAGTGACAGCAGACGCTATGCAAATCAGCAGTGGACACAGAATATGCACTTGCAGAGACAATAACGTACAGACCTGTGTAGCTCCTGACACCATGTAATGTGGAGACAATGCTGTGCTGCCTCAGAGGAAATATCACAGGTGGATAAATCAAACACCCTGACAAGACTGAGGAAGGGCTTGTAAAGAGAAATGGTAAGTGCTAGATTATCTTCTAAAATACTACCTGTACGCTGGATGGAAATCCCCGAACACACTTTTGGTAATTATTTCAGGAAAACAAAATGAAAATATGTATTCCTACATTTAAGATTTTATAATTGTTCATTGTTATAAGAAAGTTCTATGAATTAGCTTATGGCAATGCTATTAAATGCTATTTTAAATACCTTTGTAATTTCTTCACTACTCAGACATAAAATAAAATTTTTATCTCAAAAATGACAAGAAATAAATTTATAAATTTCAGTTCTTTAAAATTTGACTTAATTTTTTCTTGCAAAGTATTGAAATGCTATATTTTGAATATTGCCCAGCATCATTGAAGAATTATAAAACCTTTGAATTTTAGTAAATTTGAGAAGTTATATTCTTAAAAGAATCCACTCCTCATGGAAAGCCCCTTTTTAAATTCTTAGTAAATAGTTATTTATTATGTTATTTAAATTATTTGCATATATTTCAGTGGTGGAGATCTTACTTCCTCTTGAGGCTACCCATTATTTTTTGATAACATATATTTCAACAACGTCACAAATTAAGCCAACATTTACTATCTTGTGACTAATTTTCTGGTCACAGAGAAACAAAATCTCCACTGTTTCTTCCTTCTCATGTGTTCCCCAGGCTCAGTCACCCAGTTTTATCGCAATCAGTCCCTTTCCAATGACTGTCCTTGTATGTATTCCCTTTCATTCTAATTCCACCCCTCTAACTTACACTTTCAAACTCGGTCAGGATCAGTGGAATCGATTCCTGAGTAGCTTCCCTACTTTTAGTTTACTGGCTCTGCAGTTTTCACTAACATCAGAACCAGCTTACCTCTACAACACTGTTTGAGTTCTTCTCGAAAATTCTGTGGACTATGAGAACAAAAATCAAAATTACTTTTATTATTAAAAAAGATAACAGTAGCTAAATATCATCACACACCTAGGTTTCGATGGCCAGGAGGAAGATAAGCTTCTTCCATTAGTCATCAATCAGTACTCTTATCTCTAGGAGGTCAAGGGTCATCCCTTCCTTCCAGGCGAAGAACTGGGAAAGAGATGGTGGAGGAAGCACATCAGTTGTGAGCACTGTGCTGGACCTGAAGTGACACACATCACTGCCACTCAAATTCTGTTGTTAAATTTAGTCATGTGGCTACACTTAGATGCAAACTAAAATTTTTGCAAACAAAATTACACAGTCTCTGCCTTGGTAGCAGCTTCTTCAGGTCAGTCATTTTAAATTATATGTATAATACAGAATGAAACTGCAAATCTCTGGTGAAAAATCAGTGTATATTTTTGTCCCACAACTATTAAAATTCCACAATAGAGTACCTGAAGCAAAGTCTTCTCAGTCTCACATTTCAGCTTCAGCTTCCACCTTGATGTTCAGAAGCCTTAGACTCCATTCACCACATTATTTTTTCCCCAAGAGTACTTTTACTGAGACCTCCCTATGTCTTTAGGCCTATTCTGTCTTGGGAAACTTCGTCAACCCCCTCCTCCACTACTTCCATAAGCCTTTGAAATTCTATTCCAACTCTAGTCCCATCAAGTCTCAGCTCAAATTATGTTCTCTGAAATCTCCCTTACTGTTCCCACTGTAATTAGCCCCTTCCAGATCATTTTCCAGAACTCACTTCTTTATTTTTGGCAGGGCTATTTATAGGTCTACCTCCAATATTTTCTCCATTCTAAGTTTTAGCTTTTCTTTTTTTTTTTTTCTGTTGCCTTACTCTGTTGGGCATAGCATAACAGCTATCACTTACTGACTCCATAATGCTTTGTGTCAGACAGCATTCTAAAATTTTTTTTGTTACTGTAGATTATTTTACACAATCCCCACAAGAGCCCAAGGAGGTAGGCATTAAATTATCCAGATCTTTTAAGAAATATATTGAGACACAGAGTGGCAGTGCACTTGTACATAGTCACACAGTAGTAAGTGGTGAGTTGGGATATGAGTCCAGCCTGACCCCAGAAGGCACATTCTCAATTACTGTGGTATAGTAGATTATTGTTCAAAAATTGTTAAATGTATTTTGCAATAGCTAGTAATTCATTCTTTCTTCATAATTATTTGAACAATCATACATCATTTTCATTTTTCTTATAATATTCTCCATTACAATGATTGCTCAACACTTGTTATTTCCAAGGAGAAGCATCCACTGAAACTGTAATTCCTTTAGCTTTCAGTTATGAAATGAGTTGAAATAATTGATACTCTTGCATGTTTTATTACATAGACTATTTGTTCTCAGGTCAATATAAAATGGCCTTCAAAAGTTAAGGAACTAATAATATAACACCAACTGTGAACTTGATTTCCCTAATTCTAAATTTTTTATCTTGTGAAAAGTGAAGTTGCTCAATCATGTCCAACTCTTTGCAACCCAGTGGACTGTAGCCCACCATGCTCCTCTGTCCATGGGATTTTCCAGGCAAGAGTATTGGAGTGGGTTGCCCTTTCCTTCTCCAGAGATCTTCCCAACCCAGGGATCGAACCCAGGTCTCCCGCATTGTAAACAAGACGCTTTACCATCTGAGCCACCAGGGAAATCCTTGTGAAATTATAGTTTCACTCATAATTATTCCTTGAATTGGAAAGTAAATTACCTAAGTAATTCTATAGTACTTCATGGCATTTTTTCCTATCTTGATGCCTGCAAGAAAACAATGTAAAAGAGGATAAATTTTGTTTGCTGAGTAAGTAAACAGATGCCAAAAATTCTATGATAGCTCTATATTTGTGTGCAAAGATATGTTCCTCCAGGTTGACATCAGTAGTCCTTTCCCCTTTAGTCATATTTGTTTTTATCTCTCTTTTGCATCTTTGTCTGGTGACTTGTTTTCACATTGATAGCAATATAGAATGTCCAACTATAAAAATGAACGTCTTCCATTTGTGCATGTGTAAGAGAGAGAAAGGAAAAGAATGTATTCATAATCATGAATTTATGAACAAAGTAGATCATGACAGGATAAAAATCTAAAATGCAATCAGAACAACTTCCCAGCACTTACTCATCTGCAGTTTCTAGGACTCCAGATCATATTCATTGCTGGAGGAGATCATCAAGAGGAGGTGACCACTGTGGTTGACTAATGAACTCGGTCCTCATCCCCACCCCTGTCCTTGGAATGTACATTCTCTTCACTGTTCCCATAGGTGGAGTGGCTTAAAGGTCACAGCCTTGAGAACACAAAGACCATCTGAATGGTACATGCGAGTTCACCCAGTTAAGACTGCTATATAAACCTATAAGGTTGCAGAAATCTACTCATGTTGTGGGGACCCAATACAAGCTTCATAAGTAAGTTCTCTTCTTTATTAAACCGACCAGTCTGGAGTGGTCTGCCCCTTTTTTTGGTCTCTCCTTGCCCTACATATACAGGGGCCAATTTGTGAATCAATATACATTTTTTAAATGTGGAAATTGATATATATATATATTTGTATAAATTAATTTGCACAGTTGTATTTATTCAAACAATTCAAGTCAGAAAAAAAACATATACATTGAATTAACAAGCTTATTTCTATTTTAGTTACCAAATATATTGATCAACAGATTAGGGGAGAGCTTCCCTGGAGAATTCCATGGACAGAGGAGCCCAATGGGCTACAGTCTGTAGAGTTGCAAAGAGTCAGACATGACTTTTTTCCCAATACTTTTTTAACTTTCTCTGGAGATATGCTCATTGTGCAATCTTTCTTGAAGTCATACACAAAAATTTTGAAGAGCTTGAAATGAATCTGTGTATGACAGTCTGTACTGATAGTCTCCACTTAAAAAGTGGAGAAGGAACTGGCAACCCACTCCAGTATTCTTGTCTGGAAAATCCCATGGACAGAGGAACCTCGCAGGCTACCGTCCATGGGGTCACAAGAGTCAGACATGACTTAGCAACTAAAACACCACCACCAATGGTAAAGAAGAGATGGAGCTCTTTCAATTCAGTTCAGTAACTCAGTTGTGTCTAACTCTTTGTGACCCCATGGACTGCAGCATGCCAGGCTTCCCTGTCCATCACTAACTCCCGAAGGTTACTCAAACTCATGTCCATTGAGTTGGTGATGCCATCCAACCATCTCATCCTCTGTCTTCCCCTTCTCCTCCTGCCTTCAATTTTTCCCAGGATCAGGGTCTTTTCCAATGAGTCGGTTCTTTGCACCAGGTGGCCAAAGTATTGGAGTTTCAGCTTCAGCATCAGCCCTCCCAATGAACACTCAGGACTGATCTCCTTTAGGATGGACTGGTTGGATCTCCTTGCAGTCCAAGGGACTCTCAAGAGTCTTCTTTAAATAATATTTGAAGTATTTAAATGCATCTTTAAAGTAAAGCTCCTTAAATACGTCTTATCCCACTATAAGATATATATAGTTGCTTATTTTATTTTACTTTTGAGTTTGTGTTTGTGTGTGCTTGTGTATGTCAGGGGTGAGGGGTTATTTGATATAGTTGAAATGATGCTTTAAAAATATCTTTGTCCTGTTCTGTCTTATTATATCATGTATACTCTGAAGTTTGTATTTGTGAATGAAAATTTGAGACAGCTATTTTTAAAGTGTTCTACAAAGAATGCTTAGTTATGTTTTCATTTCTCACTGTATTTTTATGGTATACAGTTTATATGATTGGTTAATTAGCAATAGAGTCAGTGAATATTATTTAACAATTTAGTATGTCCAAGAGTGGCATTATGCCAAGCACTGTGATATACAGAAATGATCTTAGGCAATATTTGTCCTCAAGATATATGATTAATTTGAAAAGAAATGATTTTTTTTTTTTTTTGGCTGTGCTATGCTACATTCGGGATCTTACTTCTTGAGCCAGGGACTGAATCCATGCCCCCTTCAGTATACGTACAGAATCTTAACCAATGAGCCACCAGGGAAGTCCCCAAAATAAATGATTTAAAAAAAAAATGGGATTGATTCCCAGTTTAAGGCATTACAACTTAAAAATTCCACACCAATTTGTTCTTTATCAGCATGTTTGTTTCCTATCCTATGGAAACAAGCTGATAATTATTGCTAAAGTCTTGGCAAACAAAATTCCTTCACAACAAGGTAAATATATAAATATGAAAAGTTAGAAATTAGAATTGTAACCACAGAAGAAACTGTATTTCTCAAAAGCTTGGGACTAGAATTCTGTACTTTCAGTGTAGACTTGTTCACGAAGGAGGAATAAATTAAAGATGATCACTTGGGTTCACTTTCACAGTTGAATTTTTAATTGGAATTGTTATTGAAATAATTACAGATTCACAAATGCTTGTGTAAACTATTATAGAGATAGTCCATGTATGTGTACACTTATCCAGTTCTTCCAGTACTAACATTTTGAAAACCTGTAGTATAAAACCAGGGTATTGACATTAATGCAATTCAGATTTTCCCAGATAAGTAATACTTGCCCTTGTATGTATATGTGTGTAGTTCTATGTAATTTTATCACATCTAGGTTCTTCCTGTGGTCATGTATGGATGTAAGAGTTGGGCTCTGAAGAAAGCTGAGTGCCGAAGAGTTGATGCTTTTGAACTGTGGTGTTGGAGAAGACTCTTGAGAGTCCCTTGGACTGCAAGGAGATCCAACCAGTCCATTCTGAAGGAGATCAGTCCTCGGTGTTCTTTGGAAAGAATGATGCTGAAGCTGAAACTTCAGTACTTTGGCCACCTCATGCGAAGAGTTGACTCATTGGAAAAGACTCTGATGCTGGGAGGGATTGGGGGCAGGAGGAGAAGGGGATGACCGAGGATGAGATGGCTGGATGGCATCACGGACTCAATGGACGTGAGTCTGAGTGAACTCCAGGAGTTGGTGATGGACAGGGAGGCCTGGCGTGCTGTGATTCATGGGGTCGCAAAGAGTCGGACACGACTGAGCAACTGAACTGAACTGAACTGAGGTTTGTGTATCTACCAAGGCAGTCAAGATGCTGAACAATTTCATCATCACAAAGATCCCTTGGATTTCATTTGTATAATCAAATCCATTTCCCCAGCCCATCCTAGACTCTAGTGAGCACTAATCTGTCCTCCATTTCTAAAAGTTAGTAATTACAAAAATATATATACTGAATGAAATGGGGATATAACCTTAATTTGTTTTTTACTCAGCAAATTCCCTGATGTAGATGCGTCTGAATTGTAACATGTATCAATAGTTCATTTCTTCTTATTAATAGGTAGTATTCCACACTGTGTATGCACTAAAATTTGTTTAATCTTTCATCTGTTGAAGGAAATCTGGGCTGATTACAGCTTTGGCTGTGACAAATTACGCTGCTGTAAACATTCATGTACATATTTTTGTGTGTACATGGTTTTTATTTCTCTGAGATAGATGCCCAAGGGTGCAATTGTTGGGTCTTTTGATAGCAATTTTAAACTGTCAAAATTTTTTTCCAGTGTGGAAGCTTTATATTCACATCAACAACGTATGAGTGACCCATTGTTTTATTCATGCTTGCTAGCATTTAGTGTTATAACTGTTTTTAGAAGCCGTTTTGACAAGTGTATAGTGATATATCATTGTGCTATTAGTTTACATTTTCCTGATGGCAAATGATGTTGACCATCTTTCCTTGTGCTTATTTGACATTTTTATCCTCTTCAGTGAAATGTTTATTTTTCATACCTTTTGCCCATTTTTCTAATTGGATTCTTTCCGCTATGAAGTTTTGAGATTTCTTTACATAATCTAGACACCTCCCCTGCTTTTCTGGGCTCAGGTATGTGGTGGATTAGCTTCCTGTTGCTGCTATACCAAGTTACCACAAACTTGTTGTTCTGTTGTTTAATTTCCTAGTTGTGTCTGACCCTTTGTGACCCAATGGACAGTAGCTCGCCAGGCTCCTCTGTCCATGGGATTTTCTAGGCAAGAATATTGGAATGGGTTGCCATTTCCTCCTGCAGGGTATCTTCCTGACCCAGGGATGAACCTGCATCTCCTGCATTGGCATATACTTTTAATAAGTCTAAAAACTCTTTGCCTAGTCTAGCTAGTAAATATTTTCTCTTATGTGTTTTTCTAAATGTTGTAGTTTTACATTTAAGTCCATAATTTATTTTGAATTAATTTCATATAAGGTTTAAGATTACATTTGAGATTTACTATTTTACCTATGTATGTATAATTGCTCCAGTATCATTTGTTGAAAGATATATCATGCCATTGTACCATTTAATTGCTTTTGTGCCTTTGTCAAAAATCAGTTAAACATATCTATGTGAGATAACCCTGTATGCAAGACAGCAAAAGAGACACAGATGTATAGAACAGTCTTTCGAACTCTGTGGGAGAGGGCGAGGGTGGGATGATTTGGGAGAATGGCATTGAAACATGTATAATATCATATATCAAATGAATTGCCAGTCCAGGTTTGATGCATGATACTGGATGCTTGGGGCTGGTGCCCTGAGACGACCCAGAGGGATGGTTTGGGGAGGGAGGAGGGAGGGGGGTTCAGGATGGGGAACACGTATATACCTGTGGCAGATTCATGTTGATGTATGGCAAAGCCAATACAATATTGTAAAGTAATTAACCTCCAATTAAAATAAATAAATTTATATTTTAAAAAACATATCTATGTGGTCTTTTTTCTGAATTCATTATTCTGTTCCATTGATAGATGTCTGTCCTTTTGCTAATACTACAAAGTCTTTATTTCTGTGGCTATACTGTATACCTTAGTATTGGATAAAGTGACTCCTCTAACTTTGTTCTTCTTTGGCAGGATTGTTTTAGCTATTCTAGGGCCTCTGTCATTCCACTGTCGATTTTCTGTTTTGAAAATGATATATTGAGGGTAGCATTTTGGTTTTTATCCTGCTAGGTGTTCTCTGAGCTTCCTGGATCTCTGGTTTGGTGCCTGACATTAACAAAGAAATTCTTAGTCATTATTGTCTGTCACTTCTTCTCTCTGGTATTCCTATTATGCATGCGTTACATCTTTTGTGGTTGTCCCACCGTCCTTAGGTATTCAAGTCTGTGTTTTTCCATCTTTGTTCTCTTTACTTTTTGAGGATTCTATTGATACATCCTCTAGCTCAGAGATTCTGTTCTCATCCATGTCTAGCCCACTAATAAGAGATTAAAAGTCTACTAAGAAATCAAAGACATGTTTATTTCTGTTACAGTGTTTTCAATCTCACTCTTCTGTTGGACCCCTTTTTTAGGATTCCGTCTCACTGCTTACATTGCCGATCTATTCTTTCATGTCCCCTACCTTATCTGTTAGCTCTTTTAGCATATTAATCATAGTTGTTTACATTTCCAGTCTGATAATTCCAACATCCCTATCATGTCTTATTCTGATGCTTTTTCTGTCCTTTCAAATTATGGCTTTTTAAATTTTATTACGCCTAGTAAATTTTTGTTGATATCCAGACATGTTTTATTGGTTAACAGGAACTGCTACACACAGATTTTTAGTGAGGTGGTGTAAGTTGTCAGGGAATGGGAAGTTTTCTATAGTCTTATGACTAGGCCTTTGTCTCTAAGTGAGCTTATTTGTCCAGAATATGAACTTCACAATTTTTTTTTTTTCTCTATCTCTTTTAATTCTCCTTTAGGTGTTATAGAAAGGAGTTGGGTATTTCCTTTCCCCTAGATCAGTTTGGTTCTTACAATACCCCAGCAGCCTAGGCTCTAGTTAACTAGTTTTCCCCAAGGGCAGGTCTTGTTAAGAAAAAGAAATGTTCTAGCATATTTCTAAGTTTATTTCAAAGCATATTTCAATATTTCAAAGCGTATTTCATCTTCTCCCTGCTGGAAGCTCAAGAGGATTTCTCCCTCAATATTTACTGTGAATACCTGATTGAGCTTCTAGGTGTAAATGTTACATATATTATGGGGACCTTGTTAAGACTAGGTTCCACTGAATTTTTAAAAATTTATTTATTTATTTTAATTAGAGGCTAATCACTTTACAATATTGTGGTTGTTTTTGCCATACATCAACATGAATCAGCCACAGCTGTACATGTGCCCCCCCCCCCATCCTGAACCCCCCTCCCACATCCCTCCACATTCCATCCCTCTGGGTGGTCTTTGACCACTGGCTTTGAGTACTCTTCATCGAACTTGCACTAGTCATCTATTTCACATATGGTAATATACATGTTTCAATGCCATTCTCTCAAATCATCCCACCCTCGCCTTCTCCCACAGAGTCCAAAAGTCTGTGCTTTACATCTGTGTCTCTTTTCCTGTCTTGCATATAAGGTCATTATTACCATCTTTCTAAATCACATATACATATCGAACTTGCACTGGTCATCTATTTCACATATGGTAATATACATGTTTCAATGCCATTCTCTCAAATCATCCCACCCTCGCCTTCTCCCACAGAGTCCAAAAGTCTGTGCTTTACATCTGTGTCTCTTTTCCTGTCTTGCATATAAGGTCATTATTACCATCTTTCTAAATCACATATACATGCATTAATATACTGTATTGATGTTTTTCTTTCTAACTTGCTTCACTCTGTATAATAGGCTCCAGTTTCATCCATCTCATCAGAACTGACTCAAATACATTCCTTTTTATAGCTGAGTAATATTCCATTGTCCACTGAAGTTTTTAGCTGTTACAGTTTTCCACACATTGCCTTTAGCAATTCATTGAAAATCTCAGTTCAGGTTTCCCAGGCTCTGGTTCCTTTGATGGTTTTCCCTCATGAGTCTCTGCTCTGGCTAATCTGTGGCTCCCTGTATTTACCTGTCTCTTTGGGGCCAGTGACTTGCCCGTGTCCTTCTTTTGCTATAGATTGCAAAGAGAGATGGCTTTTCAGTCTGTTCAGATTTGCAATTGTTTTAGGATGGAATTTTTACTTCCAAGCTCCTTACACATGGAATCAGCCAATACTTTTTATATATTGTTGAATTCAGTTTGCTAATATGTTATTGAGCATTTTGTGTTTAAGTTCATAGAATATAATAGTATGTAGTTATTAATATCTTCTATTGTATTCTCTTTCTCCTTTTTTTATTTTTATTTTTTGGTTCTGGTGACAGAGATTTGTGAAGATATTACAATATAAGGAAAAACAGATAAGTCAGGTAAGTCAGAATATATGCTGTAATCTCAAATTTCTAAATATATAGGCATATCTAAACATGCACGGAGAAGGCAACGTCACCCCACTCCAGTACTCTTGCCTGGACATGGCTGAAGTGACTTAGCAGCAGCAGCAGCAGCAGCAGCAAACACTCACAGAAAGTATTTATTTTTTAATATAAATTATTTATTTTAATTGGAGGTTAATTACTTTACAATATTGTAGTGGTTTTGCCATACATCAACATGAATCCGCCATGGATGTACACGTGTTCCCCATCCTGAACCCCCCTCTCACCTCCCTCCCCATACCATCCCTCTGGGTCATCCCAGTGCACCAGCCCTGAACACCCTGTATCATGCATCGAACCTGGACTGGTGATTCATTTTATATATGATATTATACACGTTTCAATGCCATTCTCCCATATCATTCCACCCTCTTCTTCTCCCACAGAGTCCAAAAGACTGTTCTATACATCTCTGTCTCTTTTGTTGTCTCACATACAGGATTATCATTACCATCTTTCTAAATTCCATATATATGCATTAGTATACCGTATTGGTGTTTTTCTTTCTGGCTTACTTCACTCTGTATAATAGACTCCAGTTTCATCCACCTCATTAGAACTGATTCAAATATGTTCTTTTTAATAGCTAACTAATACTCCATTGTGCATATGTACCACAGCTTTCTTATCCATTCATCTGCTGATGGACATCTAGGTTGCTTCCTGGCTATTATAAACAGTAAACATGCAGAGAAAGTATTTATGCCAGAAATATTAGGTTATTATTTCTAGATGGAAGATAATGAATAATTTTTATTTTTCTCCTATATTTTTCTATAACTTGCAAATTTCGTGCAGTGTGTATTTTGCACATGTTTGTATTATTATCTTAAAGTAAATAGGAAACAAGATAATAGAAAGAATTTATTTGTGGTGGGGAGAAGATGAAATGTATGAGGAAACATGGCTAGTGCTATTAGGAGTACATTATTGGGCTTCCCTGGGGGCTCAGATGGTAAAGAATCTGCCTGCAATGCAGGAGACATGGGTTCAGTCCCTGAGTTGGGAAAATCCCCTGGAGAAAGAAATGGCAACCTCCTCCAGTATTCTTGTTTGGAGAATCCCATGGACAGAGGAGCCTGGTGGGCTACAGTCCCTGGGGTCACAAAGAGTCAGACACAACTGAGCGACTAACACACACATACAAACTTCTGTTTTCAGATATTATCTTTCCAAAAGAAGAATCCAGGAGAGAGGACTCATNCCTCCTCCAGTACTCTTGTTTGGAGAATCCCATGGACAGAGGAGCCTGGTGGGCTACAGTCCCTGGGGTCACAAAGAGTCAGACACAACTGAGCGACTAACACACACATACAAACTTCTGTTTTCAGATATTATCTTTCCAAAAGAAGAATCCAGGAGAGAGGACTCATGTAACTATATCTTTCTCTGTAGTGGCAGGATCACTTAAAACAACTGAAACTAACAGAAGATAAACAAACTTTAATAAAGAATAAGAAGCTTTCTGATTTAAAGACACAGCCACTGAAGTATTGTGTCATCCCAGTGGAAGCATGGCTCTTTCCCTTGGAAATTTCTGTCTCAGATGCATGCATAAGACACCACTGATGAAACAGATATAAAGCCTGAAAACAATTACTCTTCAGAACATTTTCTCATGTCCTGCATTCTTTCTTTGTCTCCTCCCCCACTTCTGCTATGTAAAAATGGTCTAAAAATTATAAACAATTCTATTCTAATCCTAGACTGGTACTATGTAAGAGTAATCCACAGTAGTTCAGGACATGGCTATAGCAATCTCAGGAACAATTTATTCAGGATCTGAAATCTCAATATCACAAGCAGTACCAAAAACAGAACTATGCCTTTGTTATCTTGAACGTATCAGATGCCAATTTGGGTTGGCCTAAATGTGAAGGGAAACAATGGAAGGAGAAGGGTGCAGGGATAGTTGCAGTGTTCACCAAACAACTGAAAAATTAAAGCTCAGTAGGGACTAAAAATAGAAAAACATTAATGATATCAGCAGAAGAAATAAGTGAAACTTATCTCTAGTCACTTTATTGAAAAAAACTCCTGTCTCCTTGTTCCTCTTAAATTCCTAGGGTTGGAGGATGTGTGCCAGAGAGGGAGAAATTTAACTGTGCAATTCATGTGAGGTATCCACTTTTTGTCTTGTGGACAAACAAAACCTGACTGTTGTGGACACATTGGGATGGTGATTTGGGCAGTTATGATTACTTCACAGTGCATTTTATCTCTTAGTTGCTCAATTTAATACACTTCTCTAATACACAGTTCAAAACCTTACCCCAGCTGAAATATCCATTGTCATATATGCTACTATAAATGCACTCATGATTATGAGATATCTCCAGTGGAGACAGGCTAAAGTTCATTTAACTTCTACATTTAAAGAAAATTCCATGCAATAGTAGCAGAATGCATGTTCTTCCCAAGCATATATGAAATATTTTCCAGGATAGATCAAATATCAGGGTGCTAAACAATTTTTAATATATTTAAGAAGACTGAAATCATATCAAGAATCTTTTCTGTCTACAGTGGCATGAAGCCAGAAATCAATTACAAGAAGAAAATTGGAAAATTGTCAAGTACGTAGAAATTAAACAATATGCTCCTGAGAAACCAATGGGCCAAAGAAGAAATCAAAAGAGAAATAAGAAAAATATGAAACAAGTGAAAACAGAAAACACAACATATCAAAATTTATGTGTGTGTGTGCTAAGTAACTTCAGTTGCGTCTGACTCTCTGCCAAAATTTGTAAGTACAGCAAAAGGAGTTCTAAGAGGAAAGTTTACTGAGATAAACTCCTACATTAGGAAAAAAAGCTCACCAAGGTATAAAATAAACAACCTTAATTTACAATCAAAGGAGCTAGAAAAAGAAAAGCAAAATTATCACAAGGAAGCAAATAACAAATCTCAGAGCAGAAAAAATAAAATAGAGACTAAAAAGACAATAGAAGTCATCTGGGCATGGACTTTTTTGTTGTAAAGGTTTGATTAACGGTTCAATCTCCTTAATAGAATCTACCTGTTCAGAGTTTCCATTTCTTCATGATTCAGTCTTGGTAGACTGTATGTTCGGAGAAGGCAATGGCATCCCACTCCAGTACTCTTGCCTGGAAACTCCCATGGACGGAGGAGCCTGGTGGGCTGCAGTCCATGGGGTCGCTGAGTCAGACACGACTGAGCGACTTCACTTTCACTTTTCACTTTCATGCATTGGAGAAGGAAATGGCAACCCACTCCAGTGTTCTTGCCTGGAGAATCCCAGGGATGGCGGAGCCTGGTGGGCTGCCGTCTGTGGGGTCACACAGAGTCAGACACGACTGAAGCGACTTAGCAGCAGCAGCAGCAGACTGTATGTTTCTAAGAATTTATCCATTTCTTCTAGGCTGCCCATTATGTTGGCATATAATTGTTTATAGTAATCTCTTATGATCCCTGTATTTCTGTGGTATCATTCATAACATCTCCTCTTTCATTTCTGATTTTATTTATTTGAAGCACTATCTCTTTTTCTAGATGAGTCTGGTCAAACGTTTGTCAGTTTTATCTTGTGAGAAGAAGCTCTTAGTTGTTTTGATCTTTTCTATTGTCTTTTTAGTCTCTATTTCATTTGTTTTCACCTTGGTCTTTATTTCCTTTCTTCTACTTCCTTCCTTCTATTTCTTTTTATTGGTAATTTTCAAACATGAGTGCATGTTCATAGAAAATACAAATCTTTCTTCCTTATCCTCTCATTTCCCCAAAGCCTATCTAAAACAGACCAAGTCTACCTAGCTAGTGTGTGAATTGGGCTGCTCAGATCATATTCAGCATATCAGCACAATTAAAATAATTTTATTATAAATTAAAAGTTATCAGAATGTGTTTTTAAGAATGGACTCACTAATATTGGTATTAAGGGGGTCAAGACTCTACACATGGACATCACCAGGTGGTCAACACCAAAATCAGACTGATTATATTCTTTGCAGTCAAAGATGGAGAAGCTCTATACAGTCAGCATAAACAAGACTGGGAGCTGACTGTGGCTCAGATCATGAGTTCCCTATTGCCAAATTGAGACTTAAATTGAAGAAAGTAGGGAAAACTGCTAAACCATTCAGGTATGACCTAAATCAAATCCCTTATGATTATACATTAGAAGTGAGAAATAGATTTAAGGGACTAGAACTGATAGAGTGCCTGATGAACTGTGGACTGAGGTTCGTGACATTGTACAGGAGACAGGGATCAAGACCATCCCCATGGAAAAGAAATGCAAAAAAGCAAAATGGCTGTCTGGGGAGGCCTTACAAATAGCTGTGAAAAGAAGAGAGGCGAAAAGCAAAGGAGAAAAGGAAAGATATAAGCACCTGAATGCAGAGTTCCAAAGAATAGCAAGAAGAGATAAGAAAGCCTTCTTCAGTGATCAATGCAAAGAAATAGAGGAAAACAACAGAATGGGAAAGACTAGAGATCTCTTCAAGAAAATTAGAGATACCAAGGGAACATTTCATGCAAAAAAAAGCCTCTTGATGAGAATGAAAGAGGAGAGTGAAAAAGTTGGCTTAAAGCTCAACTTTCAGAAAAGTAAGATCATGGCATCTGGTCCCATCACTTCATGGCAAATAGATGGGGAATCAGTGGAAACACTGTTAGACTTTATTTTGGGGGGGGG
Organism: Cephalophus harveyi; assembly: GCA_006410635.1. Taxonomy (NCBI): domain Eukaryota; kingdom Metazoa; phylum Chordata; class Mammalia; order Artiodactyla; family Bovidae; genus Cephalophus; species Cephalophus harveyi. Next base: position 74,276 of record SJYT01020786.1, read on the forward strand.
GGTTCCAAAATCACTGCAGATGGTGACTGCAGCCATGAAACTAAAAGATGCTTACTCCTTGGAAGAAAAGTTATGACCAACCTAGAGAGCATGTTGAAAAGCAGAGACATTACTTTGCCAACAAAAGTCCATCTAGCCAAGGCTATGGTTTTTCCAGTAGTCATGTATGGATGCAAGAGTTGGACTGTGAAGAAAGCTGAGCACCGAAGAATTGATGCTTTTGAACTGTGGTGTTGGAGAAGACTCTTGAGAGTCCCTTGGACTGCAAGGAGATCCAGCCAGTCCATTCTAAGGGAGATCAACCCTGGGTGTTCTTTGGAAGGAATGATGCTAAAGCTGAAACCCCAGTACTTTGGCCACCTCATGCAAAGAGTTGACTCACTGAAAAAGACTCTGATGCTGGGAGGGATTAGGGGCAGGAGGAAAGGGGACGACAGGATGAGATGGCTGGATGGCATCACCAACTCGATGGACATGAGTTTGAGTGAACTCTGGGAGATGTTAATGGACAGTGAGGCATGGCATGCTGCGATTCATGGGGTAGCAAAGAGTCGGACACGACTGAGCCACTGAACTGACTGACTTATTAACATTTATCACTCAGTATATTTCAGTGTATTCATTTTGATTGGCAATTTTTTTTGTTTGTTTTGCATTTGGAGTTTGAGTCTTGGCATCACAGATTGGGTGTGAAACCCAACGAATCTTTTGTTCTGTCTCCTTAAATATCCCACCCAATGAAGCTGTGAGCCATGCCATGCTGGGCCACCCAAGACGGACGGGTCATGGTGGAGAGTGCTAACAAAACATGGTCCACTGGAGAAGGGAATGGCAAACCACTTCAGTATTCTTGCCTCGAGAAACCCATGAACAGTATAAAAAGACAAAAAGATATGACACTGGAAGATGAGCTTCCCAGGTCAGTAGGTGTCCAATATACTACTGGGGAAAAGTGGAGAAACAGCTCCAGAAGGAATGAAGAGGCTGGGCCAAAGTGGAAATGGTGCTCAATTGTGAATGTGTCTGGTGTTGAAAGTAAAGTCTGATGCTGTAAAGAACAATATTGCATAGAAACCTGGAATGTTAGGTCCATGAATCTAGGTAAATTGGACACATAGTAAAGCAGGAGATGGAAAGAATTAACATCAACATTTTAGGAATCAGTGAACTAAAATGGACGAGAATGGGTGAATTTAATTCAGAAGGAAATTACAACTTTTAGACAAGTTGGAAAACAAAAAATAATCTGTTAGAGTTGTCAAATTAATTTATCTTAATTTATAGTAAACTAATAATACCCAAAATATCTTAATCATGAACAGTTTTAGGAAGTTAAGAAATAAAGCAATAAAAATTAATCCATAGTACCTAATCAAAATATCCCATACAGTTACCATACAAATATTAAGAATGTCACAAAGGACAAAATATCACAAAGTACCAAAAAATCAACCACAGGCTACCATGTCCTAAGTTTATGCAACAGCCTCCTTATATCTGCATTTGCTCCACTAAAGGATTTCATGCAATATAATTGAGTGGCTTTTAAACAAAATATGAACCTGAGCATATCACTCCCAGGAATTCCCAGGTGGTACTCATGGTAAAGAACCCGCCTGTCAAAGCAGAAGACATACAAGATGTGAGTTCGATCCCTAGGCTAGGAAGATCCTCTGGAGGAGGGCATGGCAACCCACTCCAGTATTCTTGCCTGGAGAATCCCATGGGCAGAGGAGCCTGGCAGGCTACAGTCCATGGGGTTGCAAAGAGTTGGATATGACTAAAGCAACTTAGCATGCATGCACACATGTAGAAGATATAAAGTGGAATATACAGGACTTGAATGTACTTTACTTTGTAATTTTAACAGTCAGACCATGTAAATACTTCCCATATTAATAAAAAAATTTATGTTTAATATCCCCCAAATGAAGTGAAAAAACAAACTTATANAGAGTTGGATATGACTAAAACAACTTAGCATGCATGCACACATGTAGAAGATATAAAGTGGAATATACAGGACTTGAATGTACTTTACTTTGTAATTTTAACAGTCAGACCATGTAAATACTTCCCATATTAATAAAAAAATTTATGTTTAATATCCCCCAAATGAAGTGAAAAAACAAACTTATAAATCTAACTCTATGATTAACAGAAGGAGGAATTATTCAAATTGAATAATTGTGTTTAAAGTTATTTGATTTTACATCACTAATGGAATATATGCTACAGACAAAAGAACTCAGTAAAAATCTTAAACTGTTTAGTAATCACATTGTTAGTGGCAGAGATAATATGATTGCTATGAGATGGTTAGGGTATATTTTAGAACTGATAAAGGGAGGAATTGTATTCATATCAATAGGAAACAATATTGCATCATAGTGGGAAGAAGATACGTATGAGAGTCAATATAATTTGTGTAGTGCTAACTTTGACTTGAAAGTATAAGAATAAATTCAAGATATATTTTACATTAAAAAATACCCTAGAACTATATTTAAAGAAAGGCCTAAAGACAATGATTAATTCTGTGAAAATGAATAATTCTTAGTACCTAAAGTCTGGTTTTTAAATGCTGCTGCTGCTGCTAAGTCACTTTAGTCATGTCTGACTCTGTGCGACCCCATAGACGGTAGCCCGCCAGGCTCCCCCATCCCTAGGATTCTCCAGGCAAGAACACTGGAGTGGGTTGCCATTTCCTTCTCCAATGCATGAAAGTGAAAAGTGAAAGTGAAGTTGCTCAGTCATGTCTGACTTAGCGACCCCATGGACTGCAGCCTACCAGGCTCCTCTACCCATGGGATTTTCCAGGCAAGAGTACTGGAGTGGGGTGCCATTGCCTTCTCCGAGCTATTCCCTTTAAAACTACACATCTCACTTTGGAGAAATGGTTAATTTCAGACCTGAGTGTGAAATATATGTCTGAAACATCAGATCATACCAGAAAGCTATAAAGTTAAGACAGACTATTAAACCATGGCAGTAAGACTCAGAAGCCAAACCATTGTAAAAGATGGTACCTCCTGAATTTCTATAATATAATTATAATTACCATGCACTCAATCATAAAATATATTTAAATCCATGAGGTTATAATGATATTCAAAAACACTTTTGTTACCTGTGAAAGATATTAGACATCAACTTACCAGTTGAAAACAGTTAAGAAAAGGGGAAGAATCAAACATTCATCTTACTGTTTCTATACAAATTGTATCTTACGATGATACTTGAAGGCATAGTTAGAACTGGACATGGAACAACAGACTGGTTCCAAATAGGAAAAGGAGTATGTCAAGGCTGTATATTGTCACTCTGCTAATTTAACTTATATGCAGAGTACATCATGAGAAATGCTGGGCTGGATGAAACACAAGCTGAAATCAACATTGCCAGGAGAAATATCAATAACCTCAGATATGCAGATGAGGCCATCCTTATGGCAGAAAGTGAAGAGGAGCTAAAAAGCCTCTTGATGAAAGTGAAAGAGGAGAGTGAAAAAGTTGGCTTAAAGCTCAACATTTAGAAAACGAAGATCATGGCATCTGGTCCCATCACTTCATGGCAAATAGACGGGGAAACAGTGAAAACAGTGCCTGACTTTATTTTTCTGGGCTCCAAAATCACTGCAGATGGTGATTGAAGCCATGAAATTGAAAGACACTTACTCCTTAGAAAGAAAGTTATGACCAACCTAGATAGCATATTCAAAAGCAGAGAGATTGCTTTGCCCACAAAGGTCTGTCTAGTCAAGGCTATGGTTTTCCCAGTAGTCATGTATGGATGTGAGTTAGACTATAAAGAAAGTTGAGTACCGAAGAATTGATGCTTTTGAAGTGTGGTGTTGGAGAAGACTCTTGAGAGTCCCTTGGACTGCAAGGAGATCCAATCAGTCCATCCTAAAGGAGATCAGTCCTGGGTGTTCATTGGAAGGACTGATGATGAAGCTGAAACTCCAGTATTTTGGCCACCTGATGTGAAGAGTTGGCTTATTTGAAAAGATCCTGATGTTGGGAAAGATTGAAGGCAGGAGGAGAAGGGGACGACAGAGGATGAGATGGTTAGATAGCCTCACCGACTCAATGGACATGAGTTAGGATAAACTCTGGGAGTTGGTAATGGACAGGGAGGCCTGGCCTGCTGCGGTTCATGGGGTCACAAAGAGTCAAACACGACTGAGTGACTGAATTGAACTGGACTGATAGTTTTATATTTGTAGAAATATTCTACCTCATCAATGAAGAAGAAATGATAGGATTGGAATTTTATATTTTATAATCCCATTAAAATTGTTAAATTACTGACTCTAAGTAATAATTATTCTTAGCTGGTAGTATTTTTTAAAAAGGGATCACCAACATTATGTGAGTCCTGACTAAAGTTCACACAGCATCACTATGACAGGAAGACAAGAAGGAGGAGGAGGAGGTGGATAAGGTGAAGGGAAAGGAGGAGCAGCGGCAGTAGCAGGGAAGGCAAGAGAGAAGAAGCAGACAAAGAAGAAGAAGGGAAGGGGAAGAAAAATCTGAACAAGTTTGTGAGTCTCAATCCATTTCCAGATAACACAATGAAAGTGAAAGCATGCACTCTGATGTACTCCATGGGAATATAATCAGCAAACTCTAGACTATGGCAAATTCTGTATGATTGTATATTTTATTCAACAGCAACCAACAGAAAAGAAACATGAGAGGAGAACTGAGGAGAGGGAGGCAAGGAAAGGAAATACATATAGAAAGAATCTTAAGATAAATAACAAAAATTATAACCTATTGATCTATAAATTTTATTTCAAGCAAACTATAAATTTTTTTTAATTGACTACCAGGAAAACTGGTGGTCACAAGGTGGCTAGCTGGTCACACTAATTATTGGTCACACAGAAATTATTATTTATTTTTAAGTAATTGATAATAGTTATTTGTAAAGTATTTTTCTTTTTCATTTTTTTAATTCATCGAGGTCTGGCTGATTTACAATGTTGTGTTAGTTTCTGGCACACACAAAGTGAAGTGACTCAGTTATACATTTATGTATTCTTTTCCATTATGGTTTATTGCAGAATATTGAAAGTAGTTCCCTGTGCTGTACAGTAGGACCTTGTTTTTTGTCCATTATATGTATAATAGTTTGTACCTGCTAATCCCAGATCTTGATCATCCGTCTCCCACCTGCCCACCTTGGCAACCACGAGTCTGTTCTCTATGTCAGAGTCTGTTTCTGTTTTGTAGCTAAGTTCATTTGTGTCATATTTTAGATTCTAAATAGAAGGGATATAATTCGATATTTGTCCATGTCTGACTTGTTTCACTTAGTATGATAATCTCTAGGTTAATCCATGTTGCTGCAAATGCATTATTTCATTCTTTTCAATTGATAACATAATAAAATACATGTAGGTGAAATTATGTGGAATTTGCTTCCAAATAATTCAGGCTGGGGAAATAGGTAGGGTATTGATAAAACAAGATTGACTGTGTGTTGTTGACTGTTGATGCTGGAAATGGATATATAGGATTCACTATATTACTCTTTCAACTTTGTATACCTCTGAAAATTTTCGTAATAAGAAACTTAAAGAGTTTTAAAACGAAGTACACAATGGAAAATGTAAATGTTGGTGTCACTGAAGCACCTTGAATCAATATACCACTACTGTGTGGCAAACTTTTGAATATTTCAAGTCTTGTATATATTTGTGTTAAAGGCAAAATGTGACATTGAAAATTTGGTGTTGGCACTGTAGTTTACATAAGATATTCTTAAATATATCTTACCAAAGAGTGGTAGAAAAAATTATAATCACTATTTAATGACCTAGCATCTTCAATTAACCATCTCTATGAAAGAATATATTACCCTTGGAAGAGTCCCAAGAGAACAAAGAAGAGGAAACATCACTGAGACGTATTAGATGAGGCAGAAACTTGTATTAATTAGGCTACAAACTCACAGGAAGGGTTTGTGATTTTATCTATCTCTGTAAATACCTGTCTACCTATATCTGTCTCTTTTAGAATTTACTTCAGAATATAGATGGCAGTCAAAATTATGCATATTAAAGTTATTTGAATTGAGAACAAAATTAAACTTTCTCATGGAACATAACTCATTTGGTTAATTGTTTTTATGATAAGAAGGGACTTTGCTAATCAATTTGTATCCCAAAACTTGAATTCAATATATAGCTCAAGATTTTGATGGAAATATGTTTGAAGCACATGGTGAGATAAAAGCAGTTTGTTTAAAAACTTCATTGGCAAAGGATAGTAAAATTCATAATATTTTGATTTTTCCAACACTTTCTGATCAGACTGGGCTACATAAAATGCCTCTAGCTGAAAATGTAGCAAGCATCATCAGTAATCATTACTGAATCTTTTGAAATGATTTTCAAAAACTGAGAAAGTAAATGACCATGGTGACTAACAAATCATCTTGCCATTTAGGCAGCTTTTAATTCTTTGCTTTTAGTAAACCTGAAGGAGCTTTTAGATCAGTAAGTAATTTTCTTTATGATATACCACTATGTGATTTAAGGTATAAAACTAAGAGGACATAAAACAGATGTGTTGCTAAAATAACTGAACTCTTCCATTTCAGTCTGCATCTTATATAAGAAAAGTGTCATGTTAGTCCCTCAGTCCTGTCTGACTCTTTGCAGCCCCAAGACTGTAACCCACCAGACTCCTCTATCCATGGAATTCTTCAGGCTAGGATACTGGAGAGCATTGCTATCCTTTTCCCATGGGGATCTTCCTGACCCAGGGATTGAACTCGAGTCTCCTGCAAAAGTGTTTGTAAATCTCATACCTATGAAAACAAATAACATAGAATTCAGGCTGAACATTGCTTCCTTTTAACTAAAGTATTCATTTGTGTATGAATAAAATAATTTTTAGAAGTCCAGCTTACTACATTAACAGATACTTTTCCAATATGTTTTATTTTTATAATCAAAACTGATCATATACTTTTAATCAGTTGCTTAAATAATCCTTATGATTTTAATTCTATAGATATTTTCATTTTTTTTTCAAAATTCAGACTCACAAACACACAGGCACATACCTGTGCAGAAATGTGTGATCTGTGATTAATAAGTCCTTCAAACATAAAAATATATTACATTAAAATAGAATTACATTGTAAAAGTGATACTGGAATACACAAATATGAAAAATTCAATGTAACTTTCAACTATACCATCTTTTACTATAGTGTAAGTAAAGCATCTGTCTACGATGCGGGACACCTGGGTTTGATCCCTGGGTTGGGAAGATACCTTGGAGAAGGAAAAGGCAATCCACTCCAGTACTATTGCCTGGAAAATCTCATGGACAGAGGAGCCTGGTAGGCTACAGTCCATGGGGTCGCAAAGAGTTGGACATGACTGAGTGACTTCATGTTCACGTTCACGTTCAATTTTAATGGACTGAGGTATAAATTTAATGCTATAGTCTTTATATTCAGTTGTAAATGATGAAAAAGTAGTATAACAGTTTGAATTTAAGATGTCAATATTTATAATACATATAAATTATATAACTTGCTATAGGTTATATAACTTAAGTCATGAAGCTTTAGATGTCAATTTAAAAATTTTCAAGGGCTATGTAAAAAATTATTTTAAAGGTGTCAGACTAAAAAACTGAAAACTGCTACTGAATAATCCAAACCCATATTAGTGAGCAGATTAAATAAAGTGCCTCAGTGTTGCCAAATTATAGAGGGATTTCAAGTAAATCCTTGAGAAATGGCCCCATCAGGGCATCTCTCTATTACTTAATTTCTATCCCTCCACTGTGGCTTTTTCTTGCAGCAAAACCTCATTGCATTTATGACTAATGATTTCCTGCCATGTGAGGAAAACTTGTACCATACCCATGGATGCTTTCCCAAGCAACAGAGGTTTCCCACCTTTCTCTCTCTATGGACTTCAGTTAGATTTCATACCATGGTGATAATCAGGCTTACTCTTATTTGACTCACTTGAGGCTATAAAACCTACCACAAGTCATGATTTCTCTGAATTTTTTTTATTTTTACAGTTTCCTGAACTACCTTGGTCCCACTCTAAATAGTCAGGATTTGTATTCATCAAAGTCATGGTTACCCAATCACCTAAAAGCCCAAATCTTTGAGCTCCATAGTGGACCACAGCAAGACCCAGAGAATTGATAATTAGAACAAGAAATTTTAATTTACTTTTGAAAGCCCTTATCATATATGAATCCAAGAGTTTCTTTATCAAACTGTATTCACTCTATCTTTGTCTTTATTGCATTATCTACAATACAGTCAAGCAACACCTACATTTTATTATTCAAAAAAGGATGGTCCAATCAGAGTCAGATGAGGGAAGATGATTTATGGCAGAGAAGAAAGCAAATAAAAGTTTCTAACGGAAGAGTCTGCAAAGTCTCCGGCAATGCAGCCAGGCAGCATGTGAGCAAAACGTTTAAGGAAATATTTTATTTTTATTTATGTTGGCTATGAAATAAATATCGCATGGTTGAATCAGTGGATTTTATGTGTCAGGCACTATTTCCTGCTGCACCCAATCACTGCAGAGCTGTCAAAAGCAAAGTGTGCATTTGAAGAGGCTACCCTCTCTGAACGAAGGAGACAGAAAAAAGTCAGCAGGCTTGACAAAATGCATCCTGATGAGTGCCTCTCCCTATCTTTTTAAAGCTTTTTGATTTTATTCCAATTTTAGCAAATGTGAGGTTTGAATAAAAAAGTAATTGAAGGCAACTGTTTCCAAAGGACAGAGAGAGGGAAGAGGGAAGCCTTGCATTTTCTAAGCAGATGACATTACGCAGGTGTAATGCATGGCTGAAGAAATGTAGGATAGAATAGTTTCATGGCAGATTGGACATCCGCATCCCACTCGATAGCAGAATGCATAGAATGCGATGAGATGAGCATTTTATATCGTGGGTGTCTGGTCCCCGACCTGTATGTTACAACCGCATCAGTCTAGATGAGCATCAGGAAGAGGCAAATGAGAGTGCCCAGAAAGCAGCAAATGTCAGGCGAGTACAGGCAGAGAAGAAGCCGTAATTCACTGAGGCTCCTGCACAGAATTTGATTGGAATTACATGACAGAAGGATGGCTTATGATAAGGCTAGGGAAGACCCAGCACACACACCTGAGATTTAGACTGGGGATTTAAGGCTGCTTTTCTGGGCAGGCCTCTTGGCATTCTCTGCTTCCTCTGCTTCATTCCTAAGAGTCAGTGCTCTGGAGACTGAGACATTGGCTTATGACTGTTTATTAATTGCCGAATACGGTTGCTGCTGTTATGTGACTCAAGAGCCTGAAGGTATGAATAATTAAAGGCTCGGCTCTCCGTGGGCATACACTATGCTGTAATACTAACAGTCCATTCAGAGTATCCCCTAATACTGTATGGATACTGAAATTACTCCCACCTCCTCACAGATATAACATACACACTTTCTCACTAATGTATTCAACTCAGTTAAATTGAATGCTTTTAAAAAAAATAACCACTGATTTTTGTGCTCTTAAAAAAAAAACTCCTTTTTTACACTGTAATGAAATAGGTTGAAATAATACTAAGTGGTTAATCTGGTATCACTTCAGCACCTTTGATATTGTCATAGCAATGGAAATGCTATTTGGCCTAAAAGGTATCAGACACATGTGCTACCATCAATGGGTTAAGTGAATGATTTTGAGAGTCGAAAACCTTCACAAGGTGGCAAGGATGTTTTCTTCTGTCCTGCATTCAGACACATCAGAGATACTCGGGTCTAAGCGTGTGTCCTTGTGTTTGCCTCTCCCATGCTTCTGCTGGCTCCCGGCCTAAGCTGGTTGAAAAGTGAATTTTGAATGGTGAAATTATAGGTGTTTTGACAGCCCAGTGGAGAGAGATTCTGAGGGTGGGTAGCTTCCCAGCCTCTCTCAAATTTCAATGACAACAAACAGTAGGGTTTAATTTCTTCAGTCCAGGTTTTAGCAGGATTCTTGTCAGTCAAAGACACTCGGAGAACACCTGCCCTGTAGACAATACTGCTCTTCACATACTAATGCCCTTCCTGACACTTGACAATTTTTATAAAGAAAGATGGGAAGCAGAATATTTCCTTTGTAGGATGGAAATTTGATTCATCACAATTTACTTATATAGAGTGCTATTCCACTCAGATAAAACTTGGTTCCTACGGTATTCATTGTAAAAGAATCTTGCCTTCTCCTCAATTTGTGCCGGTTTCTTAATTTTCATAAAGGAGGATATTTGTAGTTCAATCTTTTAAGTGTATTTGGGTAGGATTTTCACATAAGTCCAAGAGTATAGAGCATTGTTGAAAACAGCTGTAACTGATTCTTATCTTCTTTGTATAGAAAAATGGGGAAAATGAGAAGCTAAAAACCTGTGATCACGCCATTCACATTATTTACAGCTGCATTCTAGCCAAATGTAAAAGCCATATGTCTCTTTTATCTTTTGATTGCACTCTGAGGTGGGAATGTTTTTCCCAGTTTACTTCAGCTATTGTTTTTCCTTCATAAAATGGTTCTTGCTGCTGGGGAATCTGTGAATTGGCTACATTCTCACAAAACAGGCTTCTTACTGCATTTCCTCTGTGTTCTCTGGTGGTCAAGTTAGACACAGTCCAATACAGATTGGAGGAGGAACCCTGAGGATTACACACTGCAACACTTTTATTCATGGGCTGGGTCAGTATCTTATAAAAAAAAGTGGCAAATAAATCTGATCTCTTTATGATGCTATAAAAATAATAAAAGTGAAATAATAGTCTTAATTCTTAGAATAAAAAATCTGAGATAATCTTGTAAACATGATTTTTCTAATTGTGCCTCAATGCTTCAGTTTTTGTCACTTGTTAAGATGGGGACTCAAAACACTTTTTTGAAAGAGAGAACTATGTTCTGTGTAGCACAATCATTGAAAAGAAAAATTATTAAGGTATACAGTCATCTCTCAGTATCCATAGGAGATTGGTTTCAGGTCCCTCGTAGACACCAAAATAGAAAGATGGTCAAATCTCTTAAATAAAATGGCCCAGTATTTGCATAGAACCTACGTACATCCTTCTATACACTTTAAATCATCTCTAGATTCCTTATGATACCTAATAAAAAATATGTAAGTACTGGTAAATACAATACAAATGCTATGTAAATAGTTTACAGAGTATAGGAAATTCAAGTTTTGCTTTTTTGGAAGTTTCTGGATTTAAAAAGCATGTATTTTCTATCCATGGTTGGTTGAATTTGCATATGCAGAACCTGTGAATACAGAGGGCCAACTATAATTGACATACAATATACTGCACTAAAGTGTACAGTTTGATAAGTTGTGTATATACCTGTCGGAATCAACAGGGTGAACTTAGCTATCACCTCCCAAATTTATCTGATACTCCCTATTCCCACCCCTATCCCTCAGACAATACCAATCTGCTTTATGTCATTGTATTTTTGCATACACTTTCTTGATTCCATACTAAATGGAATAAATCAGAATGCCCAGGTTTTTTTAGGGGAAGGAAGGTGTCTTGTTTATTTCACCTAGCACGTAATTGACAGTGGGATCTGGTTGCTTGCCATTCAAAAGCCAATAAGGAGGTCAGGTTGATGGAAAGGAAAGTTTGCTTTATTTTGTATGCCAGCAGCGGCGGAAGTAGGGGGATTAGAGGAACATGTCTGTCCAAAGGCTGACTCCTCGTCAATGACAATCAGCAAGGGCAAGAGCTTTTGTAGACTGAGGGAGGGGAGGCTACATGCAGAACAGCACAGTCAATTCTGATAGTCATCTTGAAATCAGTCATCGGGCGTCTGACCAGCATCATCTTGATTGTCTTAGGTACCGTTAATCTTCAGTCCTGTGGTCTGTTTCCATTTCCTGAGGCCTATTCTTGGAAGCGTGGCAGCTGATGTCATGGCCACAGTCTGGTCATCATGTAGTTAACTTCAATCTGGTGGGGATTTCAGTATCTATAAGATAGCTCTCAGGATATGGCTCAGAATATTACCTATAGGCCTTGAGAGGTAACTAAAGGTCCTTGACTATGCTTCATTATTGTTGCTCAGTCACTAAGTCATGTCTGACTCTTTGTGACTCCATGAACTACAGTTCATCAGGCTTCCCCATCCTTTACCAGCTCCAGGAGTTTAGTCAAATTTGTGTCCATTGAGTCGGTGATGTCGTCCAACCATCTCATCCTCTGTTGCCCCCTTCTCCTCCTGCCCTCAATCTTTCCCAGCACCATGGTCTTTAGCAATGACTATGCTTAACTACATTATTATTATTTGTCTCCTTTGACTGTTTTCCTTTGTTTCTGCATGTTCTCACTTCTCTGATTAAGCATATTCTTTGGATATAGTTTTTCCACAACAAAACACAAGCAGAGGACATGGATTCGCAAGGACCATAGAGTCTTGCTCTCTTTCAGCATAAGTATTTGAATAATTTATTCATGTTTTAAGTATAAATAGGCCATTTCATTTTATTGCTGCATAGTATTCCACTATAAAGACAGATCATGTTTTGTTTATACATGAACCTGTTGTGTTTCCATTTAGGCTGTAGCAAATAAATATGCTATGAGCATTTGTGTGCAAGTCTTTAAATGAATATGTGTTTTCCATCACCCTTTCCTTCAGTTCAGTTCAGTCTCTCAGTCGTATCCTCGGTCGTCCCCTTCTCCTCCTGCCCCCAATCCCTCCCAGCATCAGAGTCTTTTCCACTCTTTCCCTAGGTATTGGTTAAATACCTAGAAGTGGGAACATGTGTACACCCGTGGTGGATTCATGCTGATGTACAGCAAAACCAATAAAATATTGTAAAGTAAAAAAAAAAAAATAAATAAAAGCAAAAAATTGCTGTATATATACATGTAATCACTGACGATTAGTGCTATGATTGTAGCTGTCATGAACTAGTTATGTCTTATATAAAATAAGAAATGAAAAGAAAAAAAAATAGTCACACACCAAAAAAAATACCTAGAAGTAGAATATGTGCATCTCTTATATTTTTAAAAAAGGCTAACACAATGTTTTCCACAGTGGTTGTATCATTTTATATTCCCACCAGAAAGTTAACTAAATTCTACTGACCCACATTCTCACCAACATTTGGTATAAGTCCTTTTAAATTGTAGCCATTCCAATAGCTATGTAGTGCATCTCACTGTGCTTTTAGTCTGTTGTTTTAATTCTTCTGTGCTTATTCATTAGGAAGATGGACTTTAGGTTGATGAGTAGCAAGAGTAAAACTGTGTAGTTTCCCAGACATCCCCATCACGACAGAGCTCAGAGAAGCTGAAAGAACTGTATATTTTCTCTTTATTCTCTTTACAATTTAATTGCTTTTACTTATTTATTATTCACTATTATAATGACTTTATACTGCATTTGGAAAAGTGCAGTATAAAGATAAAAAGATTAAGTATTCATGATTTTTTTTAACCTTGTCATCTTTACCATTCACATTTTGCTCTAATTCATTCATTTTATCAGTCATAATAAAATTACTAACAATTATAAAAGACTCATGGCATGTCCAGGATTAAGATATATAGTCTCATATATCTTATATGATTGCTTCAATAATTTTATAAATAGAATTTTTTTCCCATTACATAAATTTAAAAAATAAACTTGACTTGGAAAAGGCACATATAGAACTAGTAACTAGCATAGCCCAGACTTGATTCAATGTATTTCTGACTCCAAGGATGTATTTTCAGCTTCTTCAAGACATTATTTTGAATTGTCAGTTTTCTTTAAAAGTAAAATTGAAAAGAAAAAAGGCAACTAAGTTTTAATGGTATTGAAAGAAATTTTTTGTTAGAGATCAGAAAGCTAATGTGATAAGAGTGATTAGAAAGATGGAATAACAGACTTGGAATAATCAGTATGGCATAATGAACTCATATTGTGAAGCTATGGTTCTTATACAAGCCTGCAATAAAACACCTATGACATTTTGGTCAAATTATTTCATTCTTCTGACTTCATTTAACATATCTCAGTGAGACTGTGTTAGAAAAACTCTAAGACAAACGACATCTCTGAAATATTTTACTGTATTTTGGATGGAGAAGTAGTAAAATGGTTGGAATGATTTCCCAACTCTCAGCTCTCAGTTGGTATCATTCAAAGCTAACAGAGATAAATCACAGGAAGATATAAAATTGTTGACTGGTCAAAATATTGCAGGGGCACACTGGATTGGCAAAGTCAAGTAAGACATTTTGAAAAAAGAAACAATTGTACTAGAGTGACTGACTATGAATTCTTACTCTATTCAGAAGAAAGTTTTGGTTTGTTACAACCTGATTCTCAAAGATATTAGCTCAAAGGCCAGTGAAATGCTGGGCTGAATGAAGCTCAAGTTGGAATCAAAATTGCCATGAGAAATATCAATAACCTCAGATATACAGATGACACCACTGTAGTGGCAGAAAGTAAAGAGGAACTAAAAAGCCTCTGATGAAGGTGAAAGAGGAGAGTGAAAAACCTGGCTTAAAACTCAACATTCAAAAAACTTAAGATCATTGCATCTGATCCCATCACTTCATGGCAAATAGATGGGGAAACAATGGAAACAGTAACAGACTTTATTTTCTTGGGCTCCAAAATCACTGAGGATGGTGACTGCAGCCATGAATTTAAAAATACTTGCTCCATGGAAGAAAAGCAATGACAAACCTAGACAACATTTTAAAAAGCAGAGACATCACTTTGCCAACAAAGGTCCATATAGTCAAAGCTACAGTTTTTCCATAGACATGTATAGTTATGAGAGTTGAACCATAAAGAAGGCTGAGTAGTGAAGAATCAATGCTTTCTGACTGTGGTGCTGGAGAAGACTCTGGAGAGTCCCTTGGACTGCAAGGAGATCAAACCAGTCAATCCTAAGGCAATCAACACTGACTATTCATTGGAAGGACTGATGCTGGAGCTGGAGCTCCAATATCTTGGCCATCTGATTCAAAGAGCCAGCTCACTGGAAAAAAACCCTGATGCTAAGAAAGATTGAGGGCAGGAGGAGAAGAGATGACAGAGGATGAGGTGGTTGGATGGCATGTTCAACTCAATGGACATGGGTTTGAGCAAATTCAGGAGGATAGTGAAGGACAGGGAAGCCTGACATGCTGCAGTCCATGGGGTCACAAAGAGTCGGACATGACTGTGCCTGAACAACAGTACATATGCATATATATATGTATGTATGTATGTATGTGGGGTATCTCTTCACGGCTGCTTCAGCAAAGCACAGCCGCTGCTCCTTACCTTGGACGAGGGGCCGTTCCTGACCTTCAACGTGGGATAGATCCTCTAGGCCCTCCTGCTGATCCTTGGGTTGCTCCTCCCGGCTGCCGGCCCTGGCCTCGGGCATGGGTGGCTCCTCCCAGCTGCCGCCTCTGGCCTCGGGCTCAGGCTCAGGGTCACCGCCCCTGGCTCCGGGCTCGAGGTGGCCCCTCCCAGCTGCCACCCCTGGCCTCGGGCTTGTGGTGGCTCCCCAGGGTCACCGCCCCTGGCCTCAAGCTCGAGGTGGCTTCTCCCGACTGCCCCTGACCTCGGATGNCTCCCGGCTGCCGGCCCTGGCCTCGGGCGTGGGTGGCTCCTCTCAGCTGCCGCCTCTGGCCTCGGGCTCAGGCTCAGGGCCACTGGCCCTGGCTCTGGGCTCGAGGTGGCCCCTCCCAGCTGCCACCCCTGGCCTCGGGCTTGTGGTGGCTCCCCGCAATGCCTAGAGGGTAGCTAAGTCAATTAGGCATTTTGTTAGTGAAGAGTGTTACTCAAGGCAGGATCACATGTGGTGCTTGGAACATTCATAGAGGATTCAGGCAAATGGGATTCTAGGTTGATCCTGCCACTTTTCCATTATTCATAGGGAAAGGCATTTAATCTCTGGGTGTAAGGCTTTCCATCTTGGAAAATAAATATTTATCAGCATAAATATTTCCTAAAGTTCTATTATAAAAACCTACAAAATAAAAGCACTTTACTAGTGATTGGAAAACGCGTTTATTAAATAGCTTGATTGATATTTTCTCAATCAAACCAATCTTAAAAGCACATACCAAAAGGTCCACTTGGATGTTCACACGCGGTGGTGTGGGCATCCTTTGCTATCTTCTCTATGGGGCATGAGTCTTCACTTCGATCTTTCACACTCTAATATCCAGATGTTATTGGACCTAGGATCTTGAAAACTTCTTCCACAAAAGAAATATTTTGATAAATGTGTATAAATTTCATAAGATCAAAGCAGATTCCTAGCTTTCATAACAATAACAATATAAGATTTTTCACTGTGAAAGTAACATTTATGAAAATTGTGAAAAATTGAAAAGTAGGAAGTGAGAACAGGTTTTTCATAATCTTATGACCTAGAGATTTTATTTGTTACTTTTTATTGTTTACCCTCTCACAATCTGGTATATATAAAAATAAATTTAGTTGTGATCATCTGGCATATTCAAAATGCTATAACACTGATCATTAAATGTCAGGTTTTCTTATTATAAGAACAATGTACACACATTGTATGTGGTTTAGAAAATAATAGGGAAATGCAAAGAAGAAAACAAAAACATCTAATTTCTTTAAAAAGACAATTGTCTGTGAAGTGCTAGGGACAGTTCTAGAAATGTGTGAACACATTCAACCATTGGCCCCCTGAATTTCACGTACTGATTATAGTGGGGAGGAGGGAAATATCCTGACTAGAACTGCGGGCTCACAGGTGAGTCAGCTCAGCTACAAAGACCTATTAACCATGTGTTGCAGGACACTAGCTTCCTTTATTTTTCAAAATCATGTCTCCCATTAGGTCCCACCTCCTTTTGTACAGCTGAGTATTAGCAACTATGTTTAGTACTGGGCATTCTGCTGCAAAACAAAACAAACACAGAACACACAATGTATACAGATGTTAAACAAACTGGCATATCTTCTAACCACTGTGTCCATATGCATATGTTTTACAAGATACATATTATACACCACAGACTGACCCAAGATAAGACAATGGGACGGAAACTTCTGGAAAAGCTGCAACTTCTGACCTACTAACTAACACCTCTGCAGGTTCCAGGAGGTTAATTTAAAGCCAGTTCCTTGACTCACAGATAATGTTTCTCCTCAGCAGTTATATCAATACCTACGTCAGCACTTCAGATGCCACTTTCTTCAGCAATTCCTTGACCACCCACACATCTGGTTCCTCCCAAGAGGGATGCACAGATCTCAGCGTGTGGCTGCACTCATGGCAAGACACACAGCAACACAGCACAGCTACACAGGGAGATCAGTAGGGAATAAAGATAAACTAGGCAGAATCTGGAGGTTTCTTTGGCTCTCCCTGAAGGGGCTACACACACCACATTCTCTCCAAGCAGTGACATGCAGCTATTCATCTGCAGTGTTTCTGTACAAGGAAGCCTGTGTAAGACTCAGATCCCACTATTTTTAACTGGGGGGGGCTGGTCCTGCATGTACTCACTGCCCAGCTTCAGTTACTAAAATCCTAGGCTACCAGATGGAGAGCTAGTGTTTGCCATAAATTATACTGTTTGGGCAGATTGGTGTAGTTGCCTCTTCAGCATTGGGAACACTCTAAAAGCCAATGCCAGCCAGATGCCAGCTCCACGGCTTGATCTTTTTTAGATTATTTTCTCAAATTTAACGGGGTAATATAATAAAGAATAATGTTGTGAGATTGCAATTCTTATGATGCATTTATACCTGGCACACTGCATTGCATGCAAGTTAGTGTTATTAAAATAGATAAAATTATATTAATACAATTTATAACAAATCAATTATTTAATAGGAGCTTTAAAGATATTGAGAGTAGTATGCAAGCTTCTTGGTAACAAAAATAGGCATTATGTAGATTTATGCAATTCTGTATGTCTGCAGTAGTTTTTATTGGGGGGGGTATTTCATTTAATAAAGCAATTCCAACTATTCGGAGGGTATACACATTATGAGCAAATGTTAAAAAAAAAAAAAAGAACAACATAAGTTATTGATTTAAATAATCCTCAGACTTCTAGGGCTTCCCCTGTGGCTCAGCTGGTAAAGAATCAGACTTCTTTTTTTTTTTTTTTTTAAAAAATCAGTCTTCTAAGAGATTTCATTTGAATTGTAGTGCCAAGTTTTGTTTTTTTTAATATTGAGAAAGGAATAGCAGAAGAAAACTGAGTTGAGAAGTACTGCAAGGTCAGCCTGCACCCCTGCATTCACTGGTGTTACTCCTGAGGAAATACGCCTTTATTTAATAACTGAGCACTTTAAAGCGTCACCTTGTTGTTGCTGTTGTTCAGTCGCTCAGTCATGTCCGACTCTTTCTGACTCCATGGACTGTAGCACTCCAGGCTTCCCTGTCCTGTACTTCCCTGTACTTCTCAACTCAGTTGTTTTCTGCTTTTCCTTCCTTACTATTAAGAAAAATAAAACTTCGTACTATAACTCAAATGAAATCAATAACTATTTTTTTTTTTAACAGCAACAAAAATGTGTCAGCTACTGCGTTAAATGCTAAACCTTGTATTTCATTGGTGGACTAGGTATCACTATCCCAGTTGCATAGATGAGGGAAACTGTGACCCAGAGAATCTAAGTAATATGCCCAAGGTAGCCCTAAGTGCAGGTCTAGGAATTCAAACTTGGGAATGTCCAGCTCAGAGCCAGAGCTCTTTCCCACTTTGTTGTCCTGTTTCTCTGGGCCTCAGTGAACTTTGCATGTCGGAAACTGCCCGTGCTAATCATTCTTTCATGTTGCTTTTACCTCACTCTAATAATTCAAACTGCTGGGTACACGGCAAAGTGGAGTCATATTAGCTCAGGATTTAGGAATCATTAGAGATCATTTAACTATCATTCTCACTTTAATAAGCTTCTCTCAAATAATTTCATATGGGTGATTTTTTAAAATGCCATGCTTTAGCTAATGGCATGTAAAGATTGTATTAGAGGTAATCTATTAGGGCTTCCCTGTTTGGCTCAGACAGTAAAGAATCCAATTGCAATGTGGGAGACCTGGGTTTGATCCCAGGGTTGGGAAGATCCCCTGGAGGAGGGCATGGCAACCCACTCCAGTATTCTTGCCTGGAGAATCCCACAGACAGAGGAGTCTGGCAGGCTACAGTCCGTTGGGTCGCAAAGAGTCGGACACGACTGAGCAACTAAGCACAACACAGAACAGCACTCTATTAGGAAGTAAATGTTTTCAACAAAGGGAGTACAGACGATAACACGCCTGAAAAACCAGTGAGACCATTTACCCATACTTCCTTTCTCCAGAGAGGTACATTCTTTGCACTGTTTTTTTCAAAATACTTAGCTTGATGCTATATTCAAGGTGCACAGAACACACACGCACATACACTCAAAGAAGAAAGAATGCAGGAAATTCAAAGTAGCATGGTCCAAAGCCCCAGGAAACTTCATTAATAAGCCAATGCATTCCATGAACAGATTTCTTGTTCAAAACAGGGGGAAAATACAGAAGATCTAAAACCTCTGGAGATCAGTGCTTTCATTTTAAGTTACTTGTGTAATGGAGAGAAACATCACTCTGTATGAAATATTAAAAAGAGAAAATCAGGATTAGAGTGTAGAACAGCAGTAGCTAGAGAAGCTACCTTCCAAAATTAAAAATAGGAGCATAAAACAGGTACAGCAGTTGCAGCCTCATAAAACTGCAACAATATAGCTGTGATCTCAAGAAGCAGCAACACTTTCTGACTTGAGAGAAATACTGACCTCTTTCTATACTCCATGGGAGTGCACAGGAGCTAAGCCATGTAAAAGGTTTCAGAAGTTACTGGTTCCAAATTGAAGCGATATCCATAGGTGGATCCTGCCCGGTTTGGAATAATTTTTAAAAGTAATTGTGTGCTATCAATGTCACACCACAGAAAAAATTCTGAGGGAAAACTTCTAACATGATCCATCCCAACCCCACTGTGGTGCTCACTTTAAATTCCTCCTCAGCCTGTCACCAAAGAGTAGTTGTTCCTAACTAGTGTGAAAGTACAGGCCTCAAGCAGAAATTCCAATCTACTTAGATCAAGAAGAGGAAAAACAGATACAGATAAAAGTAGAAATATAAGCACAGATGTAGCCACCTGGTTCTCCGTTACAACTGAAGATGAAGGACACTCTTTCTGTAAAGTACTATTCTAGTTAAAAAATTATAGTTCAACGCTGGAGTTTTCTTTAGCAAAATCCTATACATTACTCCAAGGCCAAATTTGCCTGTTACTCCAGGTGTTTCTTGACTTCCTAAGGAAGGAATGATGCTGAAGCTGAAACTCCAGTACTTTGGCCACCTCATGTGAAGAGCTGACTCATTGGAAAAGACTCTGATGCTGGGAGGGATTGGGGGCAGGAGGAGAAGGGGACGACCCAGGATGAGATGGCTGGATTGCATCACTGACTCGATGGATGTGAGTCTGGGTGAACTCCGAGAGATAGTGATGAACAGGGAGGCCTGGCGTGCTGCGATTCATGGGGTCGCAAAGAGTCGGACACGACTGAGCGACTGAACTGAACTGAACTGATGTATGTATGTATATGTATGTATGGGCTTCCCTTGTGGCTCAGATGGTAAAGAATCTGCCTGCAACATGGGAGACCTAGGTTCAGTCCCTGGGTTGGGAATATCCCCTGGAGAAGGGAAAGGCTACCTACTCTGGTATTCTGGCCTGGAGAATTCCATGGACTGTATAGTCCATTGAGTCGCAAAGAGTGAGACACAACTGAGCGATTTTCTTATTTCTTATTATTTATTTTATACATATATATGGGCTTCCCAGGTGGCGCTAGCGGTAAAACAACCCACCTGCCACTGCAGGGGACATAAGAGATGTGGGTTCAATCCCTGGGTCTGGAAGATCCCTTGGGGAGGGCATGGCAACCCACTCCAGTATTCTTGCCTGGGAAATCTCATGGACAAAGGAGCCTGGCAGGCTATAGTCCAAGGGGTTGCAGGAGTTGGATATGAATGAAATGACTTCCATGCATGCACACTCAATATATATATATATTATCCATAAATTAAACTGAGATTCACCACACCTACACAGCTTTCTCTTTGTTCATTGTAGCTATAAACATTAAAAGGCAACTAGTATGTCAAAGCCTTTGACTGTGTGGATCACAATAAACTGCGGAAAATTCTGAAAGAGATGGGAATACCAGACCACCTGA